>JANKYF010000002.1:40591276-40613664 GCA_029829435.1 Erythroxylum hondense | reverse complement strand
TGTGTAAATAATTTGCAATTTCATTCAACTTGAATATTTCAATGATTACGAAAAATATAACTTAGAAAACTAATTTTATTCCCACCATTATCCTTTTGCAGACCAATTCCAATCAATATTCAACAAGGACATATAGTACTCATAGACAAATCTCAACTAATTCAAGATATTAGTTAATGAAATTTATAATTAGGGTTATAATAAACTCAAAGAATTCAGTTAAAAATTCATTCAACTCATCCCCACACTTAAAGTTGTACATTAATGTACACAATATAAGCACTTACAAAAGGTGGCAGGGTTTAATGATACTCTTTTGATTATGACGATTTTCTAGTTTAGATCCATCCAATATGAAACCGAGGTCCTTCCAAAATATAAAAGAAAAGGATAAAAAAGAAACAAAAGAGATAATATAACAAAAAAATAAAATCCTATACTAACATGAAAGTAAAAAAAAAAAGAAATAAAATTAAAATTAAAACTAACCCATACTAACATGAAAGTAAAAACAAAATAATATAGAAATTAAAATAAAATTAAAACTAACTCATAGGTTGCTTCCCATGCAACATTTCTTTAACGCCAGTAGCTCGATGTAACGTGCACGTTTAACATCATCCTAAATCAATAATCAACGACTTGCTTCCACCCTTTTCTCCATAAAGCAGTTTCGTTGCCTAAAAACAAGTCATATATTGCAAGATAATAACAAGGACATAATTTATCAAATTAATAAATTTGAATTCAAATGATACTACCCTTTTTAATGAAAAACTGTTAATGAAATTGGGAATAACAAAACTCCTTCAATCGTCTATTGGCTCAAACATCTAAGGTCACTACCAACACCCCGTCAATAGTTTCCTGGCTAGGTTCCTCCACTAGTTCTTCCTTAACCACCTTTATCCACTTTTCTTCTTCACGGATAGAGGTTTCTATCCCATCTTATTTAACTATCTTCTGCTACTTCTTTACTTCCTCTTCTTAGATGGACGTTTCTTGGTTTTCTTCCTTAGGAAGTTCTTCTTCACCAAAAAGGGTGATTGCCTCTCGGTCGATAGTATCACTTTCAGTAGAACTAGATAAACTCCCTTGCATCTTATCAGATAATATATCTATCAGCTGGTTGATTTGATTCACTATATTATATATATATAAGCCTGTGTTTTCTAATGCCTCATGATCGAATTTTGAATATATTCGATCACCATATCTCTCAGAACAACAATTACCTCCTTGCCTTCTCGAAATGTATGTTTATTCATGAAATTGATTGTTGTCTCTTCTTCACTCTGAAATGGCTAGAAGTTTAAATTATACTCATCATATGCAAGTGAAGGAAGTATCTTATCAAATTCACATTGACTAGCTACTCTCTCAGCAAGATATTCCATTCGTCCGTCTGTAACACTTTCTTGTTCATCCAGAAGCTCTTTATGAAATGTCCCTTTCTTTATGAAGCTAACTCTTATCTTTTCTTCATTCTCAAATTTATGTCGATCAACTTTCTTTTTAACAATAACTTTTATTAATTTATCTTCCAAAGTCGACTCACTACATGCAGATGCTTGGTGTTGTAAATATCTAGTTGAAGCGTAATCATTCCATCCATAGGTATAAGCATTGCTCCACTTTGAATCATAGTTGTTCCTGTATACTGCACCATGAGGTTGATAACAAAATGTTCGGTCTCCCATATGGTGATATCATACTTTCCAATGATATATTTTGACTCCCATAAAAATATTGTCTAGTCCATCCTTCTATTGTTAGCTATGGACATGGCAATGAATCGTAATTCCTACAAAAAAACCAGAAAAAGATCAAGTGGAAAAATTCAAAAGATAATTAAATTAATAAGCCAAAAATACAAAAAGATATAATAAAATAAAATAAATAAAGAAGAAAAAGCACAAGCACAAGGAAAATGAAATAAAATAAAAACAAAGATAAAATGAAAATGACTAAAGTAATAGCATTCAGGCTTTCCTAATATCAAAGTCTCCGACAACGATGTTGAAAACTTGATTGATTTAAAGTGTAATAGTCAATATTAAATAACCGTAAATGCACAAAGTAGTTGTAGCTAGTACTTGTGAGTATGGGTTGATCCCACAAAGACTATGAATACTAGAAATTACCTTTCCCCCATTATCTAACATAATGATATTTTTAGATTTTTAATACAAAGAAAATAGAAACTAAAACTAATAAAATAAAATAGGAAACAATAATGAACACAAAGACAGTGGAATTCTCCCATAAAACTAAAATTAGTATCTTGGTTCGAATCCCCTTAAACCCTTAACTGATTGATCTTTTATCATGCAATTATTTGGTTGATGTATTGGACTGTGGAGACTCCTATAGTATGCTAGAAGTTGACCATAAGTCTACTAACAACTAATCCTAAGTTCTTTAATTGAACTAATCAAGTTAAATCTTATAAGATTGCATTACCGATTTATGAGTTCCTCTATTAGGTTTGACCCTAATCAAGAGGATTTATGTCATCCTATTTCTGAGGTTGCAATCAACTCCTTATAATTAAGATAGATCTATTCACACTATAATTTCTCAATCTATACATATGAAATTAGATTATTAATAAAAACACGTAATTATATTATAATAATCAATTGAACCAATTGTATTAATAAAGGAATCAAATTATATCAAAGTATTAACTTAAGGTTCATCTAACCTAAATACTGATTGGACGTTTAGTTACGCATGATTGAATATGAAACCAAACATACAATGAAAGAAAAAGAAACGAAAACAATTCTTAATTCTAAATCTCCCTGATTATCTTCTACTAAATGTTCTTGCGATGTAAAGGCCTGATTGTGAATTCTGATAGATCTTTTGATGAAATCTTTATGTTTCCCACTTTTTTGACAAAATTGTCCCTTCTGGATGATCTCCATTTCTTGAAATCACCTCTCAAAGTCTCCTCCTTCAATTTTCCTTTGAAACATAACTTTTATAAGAAAATCTAGGTTTTTAGGTTATGCATGGCCATGCACAGGAATGTGTATAATTAGAATCTGCCGAGTATTGTGAAAATGCAAAGGTGTGCAAAAGTGCATAACTGTGCACTCCTTCCATATTATTGATTTTTTATTTTACGTCCCTTTTCATTTAAGTCCATAAAGGCAATTATCATCTGTAAACACATTTGAAGAAAATTAAGGACTAAATATATGATAAAAGTATAAAATATCAAGCAAAATATATCAAATATGGGTGGTAAAATATAGTCAAATATCTATGTATCTTGGGGATAGTACATTATTAATAGGGACTATAATGTCAAAATTAATCAACTCTTTTCTTAAGAGGGCTCTCTACACTTGTTTTTAGAATTTCCATTGCTCATGATGGTAGCGTTAACCACTTCTTTCTCAGTTAACTCCTCCCTCACAAGCTCAAGGTGACTACATGTTTTGAATTTTTTCCCTGTAGCTTTCCAAATTTTCCCTTGATATTTTGGAAGTAATTTCCATTGGTAAGAAATTACAACGTTATCCTCCCAGAAGTGGCTTCCTTCACCTATTCTTATAACAAGTTTTTAAGATAGAAGGTCCTTGATAAGTGTCACACTAACACATATATGAGCATAACCCACTCTCTTCTTCTTAGTTGTATTTTCATCCAAGCATAGAGGTGTTCCAATCAAGCATAAAAGGGCTCAACCCTGGTGTGGTTCAATATTCTAAGGGGACATTATGGAAATTAATCCATAGGGGAATGTTTTAAAGCTTGATAGATTCAAGCTTGAGGCTCAACTTCCAATTCTATAAAAATAATGTTTGATTCCTAACATGCCAAGGACCTTCTTCTAAGATTTTGTGAGATTGAGATGTTTTATTAAAGGTGAATAAAATGAGATTTTCCTCTATTACCAAGACATCTGTTGGACCTTTATTATTCGGTAAGACCATTTTTGGATGCTTGGAAAAGGGGTGATGGGCCTTGTTTCTAGAGCCCAACTATCGTTTCTGATACCAAAAGATATTTGACCCAAGTCTTGTGACAAATTTCTAGGCAACCATTCAGGACTGTCGTGTGAGGGTGGTGTGAACAGAAAGTGGAATGCATTGTATTTATAAGAAATCTCAGCATGGCAGCAAAGGATAGTTCACGAAATATAGGTTCATCATGGCTAACCCATGGAGTTATCTTCGTGGACCCTTTGGGAAAAGTTCACCATGGCTATTGTTACAAATGTCACCTTGGAGACTCCAACTTTTACCCGAAGTTGCTCACTCACACCCTTTGCACGACAGTCTCAATTAGATCTGTTAAAGTAAGACTCAGCCTTTCCCCACCCTCGAAGTGTTTACCTCGCACACACTCGAAGAAACAATGCGGAAGCAATAAAGAATATAGGAAATACGGAAACACACAGAGATACGGTCAAAAGACCAACTTTATATTACTTTCCCTCAAAAGAATACAAAGAATGCTCTCTCTGAGAACTCACTTCCTCTGAATGAATTACAGAATGTCTCTAAATGACAAAATGAGAAGAGCAAAGCTCGAATGAGCAATATATAGGCATCCTAACCTAGAGTCACAGATTCCCTCAAAATATGTACTACCTAAGATCACGTCTATCCCTATCAGATAAGATTACATGAACCAATTGGATGACACCCCCATCCAAATAGGAGTCTAACTAATAAGACAAGATCTAACAAGATAACATAAGATAGAGTTTACATTTATCTAGAACACTATCTAGAATACTACCATCCTTATCCACGAAGATCTCCTCTATATTCAGATGTTGAGTTTCACTGCAACTCTAACTCATAGTCATCGCCACATCATCCAAGATCTCCTCGCGATCTCTATCCGCTGATGATGCAATGTGATCTCGCTGAAGCCCATTAGCACACTGGTCTGATCCAATGCTCCCCCAACAAGTCCGCTAGTCGTGGTCCATCCATCCGAGCATAGCCAAGTCCTTTGTCCATCAAGTCTTAGCCTGGGTCGAGTCAATCTCTACAAGGTCCAATACTCTACCAAAATTCACACCAAGTCTGATCCAACTCACCTATATTTGCCTTACTGTTTCTCAACATAGCCTATCCACACATAGGTCCATCAATGCACGTCCATGGACAAGTCCATTTTCCATGTCAGGCTTACTCATGGTGCAATCTCGTCACTCCATGACTAAGTCACAAGTCACAATCCGAGTTAGTATAAAAACCTCGCCCATTTACATATCTTCGACCTGCCTTGCCGAAGTTAGGTGTTTAGGTGCCTCGACATGCTTACATGCCTTCACGCATCCTCGCGGGTCTCATACACCTTTGCACCTTCTTGCGCATCCTCGGGTTTCACATGACTTAGTTTTCTAACTCTTCGCGGCCTCGCATTTGAAACTCACGTCTCGTCAAATATTTCTGTCAATACACGCCTACGCGTTCCCATGCGTATCGAATCTCATCTACTCTTGAGATCTTCATCGATACTTCCCTCGTCCCTTGCCTGCTTGACAAGTTCATTAGATTTTGCTCGCCAACTCGCAAGACTTTACCTTGTTTCTCGTCAACATGCCTTCCTCGTGCTAACTTATGTGCCAAGCATTGGCCAAGGCTCGCCAACACTCGCACGATCCTGCAGTCTAAACTTAGGGGTCTAACAAACCACCCCCCCACTAGAAGAATTTGTCACCCTCGTTGAAATAATATGTGGGCACTCCTCCATGAGTGGTTCGCTCAAAGACTCCTTACTCAGCTTTTGAAGACGATAGCAAGTCTTCATATCGATTGGTATTTCCCCCACATACCATTTTCCCAATCTATCGAGGTTGTCTTTGCTTCTACTTGGACTCGCCTCCTCAAGGCTCACCACTCCCTCCAAAGACATGTTGAGAAAAGCTCGGTCCGCTGAGCTTTCCCTGTCACCTTGATGCTTCACAATCTTGGCAACTATATGCTCCTTACCCACCTTCTTTTGGGTTTCCTTGAGCATAGTTTAGCTCCTTTCTAGTGATCATAGCCGACATATGTGATACCGGTCTCGTAATCTCTTTCATCCCACTAACGAATCTACAACAATTAACAAAGAAGGATTTTTCACCATGCATAAACATCATACCTCCCAAACTTAGATACAGCATCATCTTTGCTGCCTTAAGAAAGTCAATCCCCAATATCAACTCAAGATCCTCGAGTGGTACGACCATGCAATTCATCCTGGCACTCCAATTCCCTATGTTTACTGGAACGTTGTAAGCAGCTCCCATCACCGCTTGTGCCTTACCCACCAGGGTCTTTACCTTTGTCGGGGTCTTGGACATCTTAAGCCTCAACTTGCGCACCATCCTTTCTGCTACCAAAGAATGTGATGCACCCGTATCTACCATCATGGTCACCTCTATCCCATTAACATGTATCTTCATACACATCAATTCATCATAAGGATTAGGTTCTTTACTAACCGCATTCAATAACGCAATCGGATTTAGCGCCGCGTCCTCTGAAGATTCACCCTCTTCTTTGGCTATCAGAGCGTTTAGCTTGTCTTTCCTCGAACAATCTCTCGCATAATGTGATCCACTGCACAAATAACAAGCAACCTTGCCATTTCTGGAGGATGTCTCCCCACTCTCGGACTCGCCATTTTACTTGCTTTTCCACCTGAAGTCTTCCTTTTTGGAATCCTTCTTCTTTTTCCCCTTGGCATTCTCCTATTGAGCATAGCCTTTGCCCTTCGTAGAATTAGAGGAGTTTATTTTGTTTCCTTCATCGCTCAAAAGTCCACCAAGACATCAGCGGCTGCGATTGTACCAACCACGTCCTTCACATTTTGCCTCCGCAACTCCATTTACGCCCATGGTTGTAACCCGGGCAAAAAGTTGAAGAGCTTGTCCTCATCTGACATGTTTTCAATATCAAGTAAGAGAGAACTAAAAGATTTCACATAATCCCTTACTGATCCATCCTGTGTTAGATTCTTCAAGGCATCCCTCATGAGCCAAAAAGTATTCATGGGAAGAAATTGATCCTTCAACTCCTTCTTCATGAGCTCTGTAGGAGTTCTACCCGCGCTGATCTATGCAGAGATCCTCGTCCTCCACCAGAGTTTGGCATCCCCATCCAAGTACATGGCTGTTACATTGACCTTATCAGCATCCGATACCTTACCAGCCGCAAAGTACTGCTCCATATCCCACAAGAAGTTCTTCAATATCTTGGCATCTCGCACGCCTTCGAACACCCTCGGTTCACGTACCTTCACAGAAGAAAGTTGCGGTGTTGATCCTTCTCCTCGCTCGACATCTTGCGTTGCAACAGCACGCGTTAGCATAGTAATCTCAAACTGAGCATCCTCTAGCATCTTCAATATATCTCCCATCTGGTGCTGTAACTGTTGAATCCTCGCCTCCAACATCTCGAAATGAGTGTTGTGAGAAGTGACTTCTTCCTCTCCCTGAGGAATAGGTCCAAGAAGTGTCTCCACCCTAGACACCTGTTCTGTCAAGTTGCCTACTACCATTTCAAACTTTGTCTCTGATACCAGTTTTTACAAAGGTCACCTTGGAGACTCGAACTTTCACCCGAAGTTGCTCGTTCACACCCTTTGCACGACAGTCTCTCTTAGATCCGTTAAATAAAAACTCAGCCTTTTCCCACCCTCGAAGTGTTTACCTCACACACACTCGAAGAAATAACATGGAAGTAATAAAGAATATAGGCAACAAGAAAACACACAGAGATATGGTCAAAAGATCAACTTTATATTACTTTCCCTCAAAAGAATACAAAGAATTCTCTCTCTGAATTCACCTCTTCTGAATGAATGAATGACAGAATTAGAAGAGCAAAGCTCGAATGAGCTATATAGAGGCATCCTAGCTTGGAGTCACAGATTCCCACTAAATCTGTACTACTTAAGATCACGTCTATCTGATTACATGAACCAATTGGATGGCACCCCCATCCAAAGAGGACTATAACTGATAAGATAGAATCTAATAAGATAACATAAAGATAGAGTTTACATTTATCTAGAAAACTATCTAGAATACTAACATCCTTATCCGCAAAGATCTCCACTATCTTCAGATGTTGAGTTTTACTATAACTCTAACTCACAGTCATCGCCACATCATCCAAGATCTCTCCGCGATCTCTATCCATTGATGATGCAATGTGATCTCGCCAAAGTCCACTATCCCACTGGTCTGATCTAATGCTTCCCATAACAGGTCCGTTAATCGTGATCCATCCATCCGAGCATAGCCAAGTCCTTAGTCCATTAAGTCTTAGCCTGGGTCGAGTCAATCTCCACAAGGTCTGATGTTCTATCAAAATTCGCACTAAGTCTGATTCCACTCACCCACATTTGCTTTAGTGTTTTTAACATAACCTATCCGCACATAGATCCATCAATGCACGTCCATGGACAAGTCCATCTTCCATGTCAGGCTCACTTATGGTGCAGCATCGTCGCTCCATGAATAAGTCACAAGTCACAATCCGAGTTAGTATAACAACATCGCCCATTTACATACCTTCGAGCTACCTCGTCGAAGTTAAGTGTTTAGGCGTCTCGTCATGTTCGCATGCCTTTGCGCATCCTCGCGAGCCTCATACTCCTTTGCGCCTTCTCGCGCACCCTCGGGTCTTGCATGACTTAGTTTTCTAACTTCGCGCAGCCTCGCATCCGAATCTCATGTCTCGTTGAAGATTTCCGCCAATATGCGCCTACACGTGCCCACGCGTATCGAATCTTGCCTACCCTCAAGATTTTCGTCGATACTTCCCGCATCTCTCGTCTACTTCACAAGTTCCTCGAGTTTTACTCGTCAACTCGTAAGACTTTGCCCTGTTCCCTAGTCAACACGCCTCCCTCGTGCTAACTTACGTGCTAAGTATTGGCCAAAGCTCGCTAACTCTCGCACGATCCTGCTGTCTGAACTTAGAGGTCTAACACTAGGTCACTTATTTTGCAATAGATGGATTATCTATGCAATAGGAATGCTCTGTATCTATTCGAGATGGATTATCTATGCAATAGGAATGCTCTATATCTATTTGAATCTTTAGTTCACCCTAAAGTACATGACTATTTGATATGCTATTCGGCCAGGTACTTGGCGTTTACTGTGCAAACAAGTGATGGATAATGGAAAACTTTTCTCCGATTACCATACGTATCTATTTCAAGGTTGACTCTTTGTTTCGGTTTGTTTCACCTACATTTACTAATGTATGAATGCTTACTAAACAAGCTAGAACGAGATTCGCGCATTTTAAGAGGTTTCATGTACCTCTCGTTAATAATATATATATTCGCGTCCTATCGTTGATCTATTTTTTATATTGAAAAACTGAAATATTTATAAACCCGTCCCATGTATTTATTAAAATTTGGGATGCATAAGTACTTATAGTTCCTCAGTGACCCTTATACCTTATAATTTCAGTAATATAAAATTCCTTTACATGTGGTAATCATACATACTTCAGGACAGACTGTAAAAGCAAACAAAAGGGAACCCTGCTCAAGATCAGCTAATCATCAATAAACAACTTCATTGATAGATTATAAGTCCAAAATCCAGACTTAGATAATTAAGGAAAATAATTTTAATGCCTATTCTCTAATGGAATTGGAGCTCATAAGATATTTTGAGATTTTATTACATATCAAGATTTTATCAATAACTCATTTCAAAGTTGCTAATCCACCCAAGACTTTTCGGAGTAGTAATATAGCTTCAATAACTTTTTTTCCTTAAAAGGTAATCTTCTCGATGTAGAGTACGCATGGGGCAATGCATTGACACCAGGTGAAAAATAAAAGGCATCTACGCATTTCTTTATTCTCGGTAGGCAGCTGAAGCGGACTTCCATGTCGTAGATTTCAATGATATCTCTATGCCTGTCAATTGCAATTCGAATAAAAAATGACACATAAAACAGGGAATTATCCGAGAAGACACACAAAGTGATCAATCTCCTACATCTAGTTATGATTATATATATCTTTTGGGGCCCTATAAATAACACACCCGTCTTCCTTAGTTCTTACAAACTCGAAGAGGGAAGAGTAACAACAGGACGTAGGATTTCGGCTTCATTATTCTTATTTCTTGGCTCACTCTTGTTATCATCAGCTTGGTATTTTTTTCTTATAAGTTGAGTTTGAGGCAACACCGAGATGGGAGATATCTCAGGTAGCCATGAAGTTTGTTTAGGTGTGAAGGATGATCATAACCATCTTCCTGTCTGTGCTTCCAAAGATTCATTCTTTAGCTTCTCTGTCCCTTTCGTCCAGAAGGTACTAACACCTGTAAAAAATGTTTTTGTCATACCCTTTCATCTGATTGGATTCTATCTGAGTTCATGTCCGGATTGAAAGTATTTTTTTTTTTTGGATTAGGCATTGGTGTGGTTAATGAATGATGATTTTGCAGCTGATAGCCGAGCTGTTTGGAACATACTTTCTGATATTTGCTGGCTGTTCGTCGGTGACTGTGAATCAGAACTTTGACAAGGTTGTGACGCTACCAGGAATATCAATAGTGTGGGGATTGGCTGTAATGGTTCTGGTTTACTCTGTTGGTCACATCTCGGGTGCCCATTTTAACCCTGCTGTCACCCTTGCCTTTGCCACCTGCAAGAGATTCCCATGGAAACAGGTGATAATAGTACAACTAACATGTTGAAAAAATAATAACTAAAAAAAAAAAAACAGGTGAACTAGTAGGTTCAAAGAATTGACTAACTGGGCAATAAGTTGCTTTGAAATGTTTTGTGTAGGTACCAGCTTATATAGCGTGTCAAGTTGTTGGATCGACATTGGCCGCAGGAACTATTCGATTACTATTTGCTGGGGACCAAAACAAATTTACAGGAACCATGCCAGCAGGTTCAGATATACAATCTTTTGTGGTTGAGTTCATTATCACATTCTACCTCATGTTTGTCGTATCCGGGGTTGCCACTGATAACAGGGCTGTAAGCACCTTTTCCATTAATTTTAATATTACGGATATGTTGTTTTGTTCACCTAATTTCTTATTAATAATAGTCTAAAATAATTCAATTCATTTGATCCAGAAGTGAAAGAGACTCAAACACAAGAAGTCTTAGAAGTAATTTAGCAGAATTTATGCATATGAAAGAATCAATTGAGAATTCTAGGATTTTTTTTTAAAAAGTGCAAGAGGGCAATTAACTAAAATATAGGAGAATGAACTATAAGTTAGGAAGTTACTTGAGCATAATACAGAAGTTGAGAAAATGATAGAAAATAGTTAACACGAACATGGTTGAGTGGGATCCAAGTTAAGCAGTTATAGAATTCTAGATCGCATGAATAATGGCAAGTAGTTAGCTAAAAATATAGAGAAGTGGGGGTAGTTATGGCAAAAATTGTTTAAAGATAAGAGGACTATCAATTCAGAGAAATCAATTAACCTACTTTTGTTTTTTTTTAGCTTTCTTTACTTTGCAAATTCATGTTTGTTACTTTAAAATATCTCGCATAGTTTGTGATTCCCTTTTGCAACAACCAACTACTGTCTTCAATTTAGATATCATTTCGTCACATTTAGCATTTTGGTAGCTTAGAATTCTACTTTCCAAGTTTTCTGAAGCTTACTTATATTGTTGATAGAAGTCCAGTATAAATTCTAAGATAATTCCTCCCTAACACATTCACATTCTAGATTAATACCAAATAATTTGGCACGTCCAATAAGACCATAATGCCAAGAACACGAATGGAAAAGAAACCGCTTTGCCTATAGTCTTGGAGGAAGAAGTCCCTGCAACCGTAGGGAATGAAGACATTGTATTTTAGGTGGTATAAAATCTTGAGAAGGCAACCTAGCCTTCATCTAACTTCCTCGCAAGCGAGAACCCAAAATTGCCACAACAGAATGACATTGTTCGTATAAATGAAGTTTTAGAGTTAAAGTATAATGTTGCCTCCATGACTAACTCAATCAAAATAATGACAAAGAAGGTTGACAAATTGTCTACCACTCTAATACAATTTACTAGGTGAATTTTACCTATTTTAGCAATGAAAATCTTTGAAGGACTCAGGGGACTTCCTACTCCTAATGTAATGGAAGTTGGAGAATGCAACTACCTTCCAGCTACTTCTTATGTAGGCAAAAGATATGTCCCCCTACCTAAGAGAGAAGATATCATTGTGGCACTTCCTCACATTAAACAAGCTATCAGTTGATATGTAGTCAAACCCCAAATTACAATAAGACAGGGATTTGGAAAGAAGGATGAAGCTAATGGACCATTTTATGGTTTAGGAGGCAACATTGCAACTATCAAACATAATCCCATTATTCACTCACCACAAATGAGGTTACAAGTTGATATGAAAGTAGTCAGAGAAGTAATTTAGGAATTGTACAAGGCTGGTTTAAGCCAACTTAGCCTCCAAAAATTCCATAAACCTTATTCATAATATATTGGAATCCTTATCCTTGTAGCTACAAAATTCCTTAATCTAACTTGTTCCCTATTGAAGATGGTTAATCCACCTTTGAGCGCATCTCTAAATTCACTATACAATGTGAAGAGCTGGCCAATTATGAAAACTTCAACTACTTTAAGCTTAGTCTATTCTCGAATTCATTAATAGGGACCACCTTTTCATGATATGTTTTATTCCCCAAGAATTATATTTTTCCTAGCGCTAAAATGGAAAGATTGTTTCATACTAAGTTTTTTAGAACTACTCCGAAGTTAGCATAATAGAGTTATTGAGGGTAACTCAAAAGAGCGGTGAGAATGTTGATATGTTAATCATTCATTTTAAGAAAATAAGAAGTTGATGCCAGATTGCGCTTCTAGAAACTAAATATGTGAAATTTGCTCAAAGGAGGATGGATATTGAACTACAAAAGAAATTTCAAGGTATGGAATTTTGTGATTCCTATAAGTTAGCAGTGAAGTCTCTAAATATGAAGGGCTTTTTAGAAAAGAACGTCATCATAAGAAGAACTTGCTAGACATTTATGTTACTGAGATGAATTCTTATGATTCGGTAGTAGCCAAGTCGACATCCCTAGAACTTATGTTCACCCTTCCATAAAGCACAAATTCCAAAAAGTTAAAAAGAAAATGCAAGCTTCATTGATCCATGTTTAGTTCACCTTTAAAACCTTCAAAATAGAGGAGATTTTTTTATTATTTATTACAAGAAAAGTTTATCACCTTGCCTTTAGAGCATAGAATTGAAATCAGAGGCAGAGACCAATGCCAATATCACAATACTTGGAGCCATTTGATAAATTCATGTTGAAGATTTAAAAATGTGATCCAAATATTAGTAAAAGAATTTTGATGTTTTTAAAGTTGACCAAACTATGTTGATAGATGAAAACTTGTTCCCACCAGTGGAAACTATTACCACTGAATTTATTGTTAGACGTTAAATGAAGTTGAAAATTATGGAAAATCATTTGGCGTCGATATCAATTCAAGAATAGGGTTTTTTTTTTCCCTAAATAGAATACTAACTCTAGGATTTGGGGCCAGAGAATTTCTAGGATCTAACAGAAAGTAGAAATCTCAAGAAAAAAAATCATCAAATATAATTTACTCAAGTTTATAAATAGAGAAATGAACCTCAAATTTCAAGTTATTAGTGCAACCAACGCTAATTTAGGATACCACCATAAATGTTTCCATCTCAATATTGGCAGCAAGTAAGACATCTAAAGAATTTGATACTTTTAACTAGAACTAAAAAAAGACGACTTCAGTGATATAAATCCGCTACCAAGGTTGAGAAAAATAAACCAAAAGTAATGGAGGGGTCAACTTCAAGAAAGTCGTTTTATGTGAAACATGTGTTCTTTAAAGAAAGTACTATAGACTCTAACAACAAAAAGGCATGGGTAGAAATCATCAATAAAAAGCGAGATAAACATAAGCGAATATTATATTTCATTAGAAGTTAGCTAGTTGTGCGAGTCAAAACAAAGGATTCTAAAGAGTTCGTTACAATTCAGGAGATTCCTATTCAAGTTTTATGTACTGATTCTTTCATAAATCTCCCAACATCATTTGGAAAATCTAGTGCAAAAAGGCAGAAACTCTTCTTAAGAAAGGTGAATGCAGGGTGTTAGTATTGGCAACAAGACCAAAAATTCCTGAAGGTGGTATTAGAAAAGCCAACTGAGGTTATGATATAATATATATGACCTCTACATATTAAGGCTTATATCAATAGAAGACCAACTTTAAGAGTTTTGATGGATAATGGGTTGGCAGTGAACATTATGCTGACTAAAATGATGATAACTTTAGGAAAAGATGACATTGACTTAATCCTAACTTAACTATTCATTATTGCATTCGGTAGTTAAACTATTAGAGCATGAAAAATTCTCCCTTTAAATATTAAATTGGGAATGAAGACTTTATTATTTTCATTCTTTATTATTGACGTCAAAGCTAGCTACCAAGTCTTATTAGGGCGATATTGGATCTAGTCTAATTATTGCATTTCATCATCTCTTCATTAGCTTTTACTTTTATAGAAAGCTGATGAAATAGAAATCATTTAGGCTGATTCATAGCCATTCTATACTAAAGTTCATAGGATGGAGGCAAAATTCTACAGGGATCATGTAAAGCCAGTGCAGATTTAAAAGGCAGAAGTTATAGAAGTCATTTTGTCATAGAATTCATGCATATTGCAACTAGTTGAGAAGTCTAGGATTTCAGAATTTTAATTAGTTAATACATAATTGGCATGTGCTTTTAAAAAATACTGTAGGAGGGAAAGTTAAAATATAGGGGAATAGACTAGAAGTTAAGAATTCACTTTAGTAGAATATGAAAGTAGACAAAATGATAGAAGATAGTTAACAAGAACATGGTTGAGTGGGCTGGAAGTTAAGCGGTTACATAATTCCTATGAATGATGTTAAGTAGTTAGCTAAGATACATAGGGAAGTAGGTAGTTATAACAAAAATTGCTTAAGGATAAGAGGACTATAAATTCACCTAGGACAATTTTCACATAATAACATACAATTCCTATACAATCACAAGCACATTTTATCAAAACTCGCTTTCTAGTGAAATCAATTAATCTATTTCAAAACAATTTTTGTTATTTTTAGCCTTCTTTACTTTGCGAATTCATGTTTGTTACTTCGAAATATCTAGTATAGTTTGTGATTCCTTTTTGCAACAATCAATGCTTTCTTCAATTCAAATCTCATTTTATCACATTTCAGCATTTTGATAGCTTAAAATTCTATTTTCTAAGTTTTTCAAAATTCACTTAAATTGTTGATAAAAATCAGGTATAAATTTGGAGAGAATTTGTTCCTAACACACTCTCATTCCAAATTAACGTCAAACACTTACTAAATAATTTTTATTTATTACGCAGATTGGTGAACTTGCTGGCCTTGCCGTTGGTGCAACAGTTGTGCTCAATGTAATGTTTGCGGGGTAACTGCTCAAAAGTATTTAAATTTTCCATTTTGCCTTGCAATTCCGGCTCCCAGCAAAGACATAAAAGAATTAGCATTCTATTAAGCTCTAGATTTCAGTTGAAACTCCATTAAGACGAGACCAGATTAACCTAGTAAAGAACTTCAAATTGGTAATTGTGGTGTTATGCAGGCCAATTTCAGGAGCATCAATGAACCCAGCAAGAAGCTTGGGACCAGCCATTGTATGGCACAAGTATAAGGGCATATGGATATACCTTGTCTCTCCAACAATTGGGGCTCAGGCTGGTGCCTGGGTTTACAATATGATCCGATTCACTGACAAGCCTTTAAGGGAGATTACCAAGAGTACGTCTTTCTTGAGGAGTGGAGAACGTGGTTAACAAGAAACCAGCTTGCAATAACTGTTCTTTTTTTTCAAAAGAAACCAACGTAGCAAGTCTACTACTACACCCACATACTGTTTTATGTGACTTCCACGTTTTAATCCACAAATTGAATCTGAGCCTTTTGGGCTATTGTAAAGGAAGTTTCTATTGGATCTAAATTTAATCTACAATATCATCTTTGAAATTGAAATTTCAATTTATCGAACTTTCATCAAAATTACTACAATGAGCCCCCACACATTAATATACACATTTCAGGATTCCAAAAGACACCAGAAACCTAGCTTGCAAATGGACAAGGAACAAATTATATATTACCCGCGTGTGTCCATCTCTGCAATCTATTCGCTAATAGAAATAATAACATGATGATTCATGATCGGTAAACATAGTACACCAATTCAACTGGAATGCTGCTTTCAAGCTTGAAGCTCCCATGATTCTCTTGTTCACTTCAGTTTTTCAGATATTATTCTTTCACAAATTGCACGCACTTATTATCTGTTCATCTTTCTTCAAGGCCTCAAGCTGTAGTGCACTGATGGGATTCAATACTGCCGTTGAATTGTTTCAGGATTCTGGTGTCTACTCGGGTGCTACACATTTCATTCATTTAAGACCAGCTATGCAATGATTTCCTTTGCCTCTGGAGAAGCTCTTATCTCCAGAAAACAAATGCGGCAGATGGTTGGACTGAACTTTGAGAGTCATCAGAAGATGAACTAACTAAGAACATCCTGCAAGTATTTCTTCTCCAATAACTATAAGCTCATATTATAAGGACCAATACCGATCACCCTACTATTTCTAAACGCTGTCTTGACCAGCCTCTGCAGTAAGTCATATGTCCATAAAAGCGTGTAAAATATATAGCACCATGGAGCCAAAATTGATTAATTTTGGCTCTTCCCTAATCACTATTTTTGACCAATGGGCAATGGGAGGTTTTAAGTAAGGTTAAAAACTCTGCTCTTTCATTCAAAATTGTCAATCACAAAATTCATTCCAATGACCATAAATCTAAAGGGCAGTTCTCTCAATCTAAATTTTAAACCTCCCTACCCTCCTTTGCCTTTCTTCCCATCCTTTAGAGAAGAAGAAAAAACACAAGATTGATAACCAGAAATAAGAGATGAGGCACATGACAGGCCTTCATAAGTAAGGAGTTTTGATTCAGATATCCGTTTGGGTTGCACAAAGACCACAGCCTAAGTAAAATATTCACATTGCTTGTCCAAACCCTATTTAACATTAGAGTTTCCACATAACGATAGTGAGGATCGATAAATACAGTTAGCTTTGCATGGAACTGAATTTTAAATAGGAACAGGAATCAAGTTTTACTTGATCAGATGTTTGACTTTTCATTTAACCTGCAGCCACACAAAGCATAAAGGAAGAAGAGGAAACAAAGAAGTTGCAGCAACCACTTGAATTGAACCGCTGAGATCAAATAAAATCATAGCAACAGTTGATTGTGTGTGAATCTGTTCGAAAATGAATTTTTAAATGTTGGTATACATTGGCCTCACAGATGAGTATACACACACATATAACCTTTAGGTTTAACTAAAAGTCACGGTACTATTTAGTCATGGCTCTGATCACCATTTTTCAAATCCATCATCACATGTGAAGCCTAATCATGTACTTCTAAAACAAATATAAAGTAGAGAAGGAAGAAGAGCTAAAAGATAATTGTTTTCTTTTGGGGGGAGGTGTGGGCTTTTAAAACATCTGCTCTTATGCCAGAAGATGAAAAGGGAAGTAAGCATAATGACAAATAACCAATTTGTGGTAAAAGTTACACACAGTTGTCTGCCTAAATTAAAGCGTTGGCTGGAATAGTAAGCAAAAGAAGTGCTAGCTTCTTTTATTAATTTGAGGTAGGGCTATAAATCAATCCAAAAACCCAGTGAAGGACTTCAAATTCCAGAGTTAGAAGTGCCAAAACACTGGAATTATAAGCCAGTCTAGACCAAGAACATGACAGCTACGTGCATGATCCAATAGCTAAGAAAACTTATGGTCCCAAAGCAACAGGTCAACCAATGTGCTGAGTGCAGACAAAACTAGCTAATTCACAGCCTTTATGAGACCAAAATTTCACATTAGCATGCTAAGTTCTGTTGATGACAACTTCCCTAGAAGGAAGTGGGATACCTCTAACACTGTATAAAGACCAGTTCTTTTTCCAAATTTAACAGCTTGAATTAGTAAGTATGCATGAATATCCAAGGGAAGCAATGTTCACAGATGTCCATATTTATCAAATTTTCCGATTATTGGAAGAGTGTATCTCTCTAAATGACAATGAAGGTGCAATTTAGATATCATAACACTTTCTGAGGATCTAGATAGTAAATAGAACAGTATGTTGCAGGTTTTCCTTTATTGCCAAACATTCCTAATTACACGGTCAACTAGCAGCCCAACTAAAAATGGAGAACTTCCCAGTTGGTAAGTTGTAAATCTTAAATGTCTTTCTAACATATTACACCTGTATACATCCAACAATGTTACAATCTATAAAGATGATAAAAGAATTTAAAGAATTGAATATGTAATAGTTAGGTGCGTTACCTAGAAGATTTGTTTAGCACTGCAGTATTCAAACTTTACTTCCATCACATCTACAAGTTCAAAGGAACCCAGCATCAACTCCGTTGCAGGACACGATTTGTATTAGAACCAGAAGCAGCATCCCTTGGCCTTGTTCTTGGAATAACTAAAGGTCTACAACAGATGAGAGTAAACAGAAACTCAATCATAAACAACATAATGCTGGTCCAAACAAATATGGTTTTCCTCCAACACCATATAATCCTTTTGAGAAAAGGAAGTTCAGATTGAAGCATGAGGGATGCATCATATATTTCAGGGATACCAGCACCAGGCTGAAATTCAGCTCTTTGTTCAATTACCACCTTTAAGCAGGAAGTTGGAACAACTCCTTCAGTAAAACCTTTTACCTTCAATTTAAGAGTCTGGGATTCTGTTATGTAGCCAGCAACAAGAGGCGCAATCTTTAGGAAAGATATAAGTATACGGATAGGCTCACTTTGGAACTTTAGCATGCACGGTTGGCTTTTGCTGGCAAGTGTTATACCAGCAGCAGAGGAGAACTCCACTCGAACCTTCAAATTACAAATGACTCAATAAAAATCAGTCTTCAAGCACAGACATGAACAGTAACCATTAAAGAAGGAAACTGGAAATATGATCATGATTAGGTCATGCCACAAGGGAGAGAAATATAACTTACATTCAAGCTTAATACCTTTATCTACTTCCACATATCAAACTGGAATTATGATCATGATTAGGTCATGTCACAAAGGAGAGAAATATAACTTACATTCAAGCTTCATACTTTTATCTACTTCCACATATCAATTTACAAAAACCAATTTCATAATCAGTAGAACATGCAGGATGTGACATGCGCCAAAGATGAGCATGTAACTTGATGCGTGGTCAGCTCAATTGGTCCACTATCATCAATCATGTTAGATTTTGATAAACTTGTTCAAGTCACACTACATGGGAGAAACATCGTAAGATTGGTCAAGTCAGTGATATTTTGTTACCCAAATATGTGCTATATTTGGGTAACAAAATATACAAGCAACTGTCAAGTCAGTGATATTTCACCTATGCCTATTATAATTTGAAATACTCTTCAAAATGTGGTCAAGTTCTCTCAGAGTGGGGAACCAAAAAGAATTTTAAGGGAGAATATAGAGCTGTTACTAAATATGTCTTTAAAGTATGGCTTTCTGGACTACTGCATACATGTCAATGAGACTTTCTTTTTAAATAATACATCGAGTTATCAGAATGTTTCACTTTCAAAACTTCCAAAATGACATTATCTACTTCAATACTAGAATTCCTTGCTAATAAGTTTAACAGGTTAACATAATAAAAAATATCCAAATGCCAGGCAGTTATTTCTGCTATATCTGAACTGCAAAAATGAACTTTGGTGGCATTTACTCTCTTCTCCTTTAGATTCCACAACCTCACCATCTCAAAGAACCAAAATTGTAAAATACCAAGTAGTATGATGAAATACGTTAAACCACGAAAGAGTAATATATGCCAATAAATGACAAAAATAGAATTCAATATCTTAGCATCCAAAACACTGAAAATTCAATGTTCAAAGAATCAGATGAATACCTGAAACATGCCAAGATTTCGGTTATATTCTGACTCTGGCAATGTCAATGTAACATCAATTTGCAACTTGTGGTTACGAGGTATAGCTCGTAGCTTCAAATTCATGATATCTCCAGCGTTCTCCATGCCATTCCCATCACAACCAAGACCACCACTAGAGATTATGGGAACATAGGCAACTGGACTTATCTTTGTGTAATCAAAATTCAAATCTTCCTTGATTTGCATTGGTTCCTCCACCAAATACCTCATACACAATGCACCGATCACAACTGATAAAACCAACAATCCACACAAAATCATACAAACATAAACAGACCACATGCATCCCCAACCAATTCTCAAAACAAGTTTCCAAATCGTCTTATGATCCTTTAGCAAATCATTTAAAAGCGGACCAAGCATTCTACCTATTGAACCGCCCAGATTCACCAATTTCCGGAAACAAAGCCGTCTAACACGCCTTATAGCTCCAAAGGGATCAACAATAAACATGCAAGAATAATACAAAACCACAATTGGAAAGCTCAGGAAGGAAAAGAACAAATTTATCTGAAACCCAATTGCGTTGATCACCAATCCAGCAATCAGCACAAGCAAATTTGAGGAACTAGAGTCTACAGGTTCAGCAACGGAATCGATTGGGCCATCAATTAGGTTACCCTTTGAGTTGGTAATAGTTGATTCCTGTTTCTCCACATCCCCCAATTCGGTGACACAACTCACAGTCCCGGACGAGTCAACAACATCCTGACTCGTTTCGGTAGATTGGGGACTCTCAAAATTCTTCTCATTTTCTTTCAAATCTTTACTTATAAACTTATAACTGCAATCACCAAAATTGGATTTTGGTTCATAAATTTTGGTAATGCTTGACTCCACGAACGATTTATTAGAGAACATGTTGTCGGAGATTGAACGGCGCCGGAGAGATGAAGAAAGCTCTGGGAAAGGGGAGGCAGTGACGGTGAGACTGGCGTGGGAGGTGGATCGATCGCATTGGACGGTGTCTGACACTGAGCAATCTTGAAACGGGAAGTCGTCGAGGGCATCATGAAAAGAGTCGTCTTCGTCGCTTTGAGTTGACAGTTCCATATACGGACGGGAAGAAGATTAGGGAGAGCCTTTTTAGAGCGAGTGTTAATTTCTGGTTTCTTATGTTAAGAAAGGCTTCATTAGCGGCCGATTCGTTTCGTTTGACTTCTTTTTGTTTTTAATTTTTTTGTTTCAATTTTTTTGCTAATAATAAATACTAATAAAATAATAAAATAAATATTTTTATTCAATCTCATAAATATTTATTAATAAGGATATGTATGAAGATAGGAAGATAAACAACAAAAGAGCAAAAAATAGGAATAACAGAGAGGAGCGTTCCATGGGTGCAGTTGCAACTACTCAAAACCAGCGATGGTATTTCCTTTTGCGGGACCTCCCCTCTTGGCTCTCACTTGCCCCGAGACGGTAAACGCAAATATATTTTGTTTTGTATTCGTTATGGATGTTTTGAAGTTCTTTTGTTTTGTTAGTGTGTATGCATGATCAGTGGTCAACGCACCGTTACTTCTCTTCCCTTATTCCAAATTCTGTCCAATACCGTCGGCTCTTGCCACCTTGTTGGAGACTTCTCCGGCCACCGACGACTCCTTCAAAGGGTCACTGACAGTCTTGGCACAAAGCTCATGACTTTTGTCCCTGGCATAGCCTCTGACACACTTCACCAGTCCCATCTGTTTTCTAGAGCTGCCTGACAAGTTTACTATTAGGAGAGAGGCAGTTTTCTGTCCCTTCTGCAGCCTGTTAGTCACCCACTTTCAAACCTGTCGCAGTCATTCTTGCAAGACCACTCCCTTGGCATTATTTCCTTTTTCCTTGACCCTTCAAATTTTTTTGCAACACATTTCTTTCGTTGTTCTGCTAACGGGTGAGGCTTTCTAGGAGACAACGCTTTTATAAGTGTGGTTGTTGATTTTTCTTTCTCGTTTTGAACCTACGGTAATCACTACTTGTTTACATATGTGTTTTTCTCTTATTGGTTTTTGAGTGTTTGGTTCTATGCTGATTCCTTGTATTAGTGGTAGCTGTTTTTTCAATTCATAGTGGTCCGGCTCTAGTATTAGAAAGATTATTCCGTTTTTTTATTAGCCGTAGTACCCCCTTTTTCGGTTTTCACTTTACCTTCTTGATTCTCGATTTTTTTCCTATTATTATTGTTCCTTTATTTATTATTGTTAATACTAAATTACTGTTAGTTTTAGTTTTATTCATGATTTATTTGTTTGTTATTATTATTATTATTATTATTATTATTACTACTACTACTACTACTATTAATT
>JANKYF010000002.1:39733202-39745522 GCA_029829435.1 Erythroxylum hondense | reverse complement strand
TTGCAACCAAACACTTTGTTCTAGAGACGGATACAGTTTTTTTTGTTCTGTCAACCACAACCAAACATCCTACTGTCTCCAGTTTTTGTTCTGTTCAGTTCTGTTCCGTTCTATCTTTAGCTACTGAAGAGAGCAATCATACGAACAGTTAGAGTATGGACAAGTGGAGCGAGGTTGTTGTATAAGTGATTTGGTGTACTTCTTCCTTCCTTCAAGGCGTCTTTTGGGTAGCTCAGTTGAAAGAGAATCTTTGTGACTCACAAATCCCGTTAAGTTGCGTAAGTGATTTGTTACGCTTTTACCTTTAAGGCATTTTTGGGTAACTCAATGATATTAGAGCTATCAGGTTTCGATTTAGGTCGTTTCGTGTCGTGAGTTCAAACTCTAGAAATACAACATGATAATTAAGTGCCATGTGAGCCCCACCTGTAACATCTGCAAGTGGAACATAGTAGTTGTACTAGTGATTTGGTGTACAACATATTTTGGCTAAACAAAGTCGCCATAGAGCCAAACAGAGAAAAAGTAAAAGCTTCCGGACCGAAACGATTTCACAAGCTATTTTGACTAGTTGGGTGCAGTAGTTTGACCATAGACAACTGAAGGCTTCGCTCGCGGAGAAAAGAACCCAAGTACAAGACTATTTGAGCAGGTTAAAAAAATGAGCCGCTTCATTATTCAAGCAGGTACTCGGCTCCAGTTTATCTTATAACGGGTACTGATTCAGTTGAAAAAAATATTAGATGAGAACGAATCATAGAAATTTTTTTCCCAAGACGACTTATATGAGTTGCAGTTTCCAGTTCTGTTTAGTCGATTTTAAGCATTTAGCCATTAAGGAAGTTGCAATTTCCAGTTTTGTTTAGTCAATTTTAAGTATTTAGCCATTAAGAAGGTCGTTCAAATGCTCTCAAACTAGACAGAAGCTATGCTATACATTAGATAACTCCCTCCAAATGTGAAATAAACAAAAATGAGCATCATAAAAGCACAAGAAGATACGACATAATGATTTACACGACTGGCATAAAGATGCATTGACTCGAAACTTGAAAAACCAAGACAAGAGTCTGAGGTTAACCCTCGTACCACGTTTTGCCTCCATACAACTAGTTTCGTAAGCAGCAAGTCCTTTTCATGTCTTCAGTCACTCGCCTAATTCAGATTTTTAACAAAACTACTAGGTTGGTCTCTCTTACCTTCAATTACCATCATCAGAAGCTTTCAAGTAAACTGTTTCACCTCCATCACCACTTTGGCCTCCGGAGCTTCCACCTCGACCTTCACTAGACCCAGCACTCCCAATATCTTGGTTGCTCCCGCCAGCCATTCCCCTACCACTAGCATCTCGACTAAAATCAGGAAACCCTCCAGCACCAAGGGCTCCACCTGCTGTCGTGTTAGCCTCGCCCTGTAACATGTGAAGTCCTGTGCTTCCACCTGAGCTTATGCCAAGTTGGCTGTGCAAGGCTTGATGTTGCTGCAGCGCTGAGTACGGTTGTTGTGCATACAGCAAGGAGGAACGAGCAGCCAAATAAGATTGCTGCGTCATCTGTTGAGCTTGTTGCTGCTGCATGTAGTGTGCTCCTGGTTGCATAATGCCACCGGAAGGGTACTGTAGGAATTTAAGAGTAGACCAACAAGTATGAATTCAAATCTTATGAAAACACACACCTAGTATGTACAACGCACTAAAGGTTGTGCTTTCAACAGTTGGAAACGCTGAATTTTTAGTTTCAACCATCTTGTTGGATGTATGCTTTACTTTCAGAAACAGTACTATACCTGGCTATGCACAGTAGCTGGTTGGGGTTGAGAATCAGCAATTGCAGCCAAGTACATGAGATTACGCTGTAGCCTTGCTTGGTTCCTATTAACAAGAAGGTTTGTTTTGGAACTTCAAAGGGATTCCTATTCAAAATGCTTGACAAACAACACTCAAGTCTACCTCGACTAAAGGGGATTTTAGTTTCTATTACTTTTCATGCATTCAGTCCCTTAATTCTTACGTCAAACGACACTTTTTCACAGGCCAAATTAATGTTCAATAACCATGACTGGATCTTAACAAATATGTCAGGCAGTACTTTCCTGGGAGTATAACAGAAAACATACAACCATGATATACATTGAAGAAGGAAAAGATTGTCCAAATGTTTACGTTGGCATAGACTACTTTAGCTAATGCATGCCAATTCCTAGGTTATAAACCTCATTCTTTTTACACAGCCTAACAGTTAAAATCAGCAATCAGACAATAAAATCCTCACTGAATAGTGCACTAGCTAATTTACTTGCCAACCCCAATGACTATTCCTTCTTTATATCCTCCATAACTCAGTTATTCTCATTTACATTTCATGTTTTTAACAGTAGGGTTTACATTTCATGTTTTTAACAGTAGGCGGCTCTTTCCAAAGAACAACATATGTTGCAGCTTAGAAAAGCCAGAGCTTACTCTGCACACTCGCTAAGTTTCCCAGAATTCTGGCTCTCAACAATCTTCAAAATCAAAGACTTATTTTCATCAAGATACTGCATGAGACAAAAAACTCCAGTTAAGTGAAAAAAGATCAAAAATATATATAAATGGCAGAATTGAAAGCCAACCGGTCAAAGAAAACTCAATAATTTCAAGGAGAAAAAGGTTATCTTAGAAAGGTATGTGCGCCAATGAAAGCTTAATACTGAAGAAAAGTATTATGTTTGGCCTCATTTGGCAGGTATGACATGCAGAAAAAGGTTAATTTTCAGTCATTCTCATTCTATAAGTAAAAAAAGAAAACAAAAAATCTTAAATAGAGCCTGTCCTTAGAATATATTTTGAAAACCAGTTTCCTATGTACTCATAACGGAAATATAGTGCTCTGGTAAAGTTTAATTAAATTATTAATCAAGCTTACAAAAACAATAAAATTTGACACGCTCCTTTTTTTCTCTTTATTGAGATCAAGACATGCCATGCATGCAATGAAAGATCTAATAAAGGGACCTTATATCTGATATGAAACAAGAGCATAATTTGATCGACCTTTGAATCCTTGAGTAGTGCAAAGCCAAAGCTTAATCTCAGAAATTTCTGACATTTAAGGAAGAATACCATGCAATGGACCACACCAGGCAGTCTCTGCCTTGAGTTTCTGGCTCTCACTTCCAGAAATGTTCCAATAAGATAAAATTTAGACAAAAACGAGCCCTATGTAAGGGATCTTAAGAATATATAATAAGATTATGAAATTGCAAGTATTATTAACTCAAACAATTAGGGGTATCATTAATACAGATACAGAACTCTCCAATATAGATAGTACAGGTAAGTTAATCAAAAAAAATCAAGCTATAAACCAGATGCTTTGACAATACTTGGCCAAACTCTAAGTAGTCATACAAGGCAAACAAGCTCTAAGCCCCTAAGCATCAAGTTCTGCGCATCTATAGCTAAGCTTAGGTCTTAACCTAATACGTTTAAATCAACATCAACCACACAATTTAGAAGAACAAACCTAGAATTACAATGAAAACACTTAGCAATTGTTAATTTTGGTGTAAAACAGGTAAGATTACTTGGGATAATGCAAGAAGACAAGGCAAGTAAATCTAAGAATTTATGGCTTAGAAGCCAACTACATATCAGCATAAAACACCTGGTTTTTTTTATTGAGATTTCCATTCAGATGTTACTATAAAGATAAGAATGAAAGATTGTCTACAACTGAAAATATATGAAAAAGATCAAAAGCAAATCACTAATACATCAAATTCGAAGAGAGGACCACTGGAGAAGGACTTTATACAAAGAACCACATCAGCATTAAAAGTGAACATGTCCAAGCAAATGACTGCCTATAAAATGAAACATAATAGTAGAGGACCACCAGTCAAAATTGCATCAGGAACATTGCAATGAACCCTAGCACCCCATGTAATGACCACATGCGCAATGTGCTTATTTATGAGTGTTTCTTTTTTTTTTTTTTTTGGGTCCATAACCATCTCCTTTTCTTCCTACTTAAGGCCTTAATAGAACACCTTTTAATTGCATATCAGCGCTTAACAACACCGACAAGTTAACAACCCACATAGCAGTTCTGAGAACCTTTTGTATCAAGAAATACATGGGAAAATAAATGCAACAACTGCACCACCCTAACCACTTTAACTAAGGAAAGCAAAAGTTCGGCAACAAGATACCTATTCTTATATTAAAGAAAGACGATGCAATTTGTCCAAACTCATGGCATGTCAAAATGATCCCCAGAACTTTAAAACCATGGCCACGAGATTAACTTTCAAACTGACACACCATCTAGCTAGCAAATTAGTCATCAGGCATTTTTCATGTTTCAGCACTGCCATGTTTTGGTCAAAGAACATGATCATACCAGCTTCCATTGCAAAACATTAGCAGGTCGGATACTCATTCTCCTCCTTGACTTAATCGTTAACATAAAATATGAAGGAACAGAGTTGAGATCTCTAAAAAAAATATTAACATTTATATTGCTGTCAATATTGAACAAGAAAAACAAGCTAACCAAAGCACACTTAAAAAACAAAAGTTGAAAGACCAGTAGATGAACGATATGTCATGGACATAAGGGAGAAAACTTCTCCTAGATTCCTCTTTAATGGATAAGCCGCAGAACTCTGGCTCCATTAAGAGATTGCCACAAGATGAAGGATTAGGTAGTCTCAATGCCAGAAAACCGCATGGACAAACAATGAAAGAAGCTGCAAATCTACCCATAGCAACCACCAAAAAGAGAAAAAACCCCAGCATTTGTCACGAATAGGAAACAACCAGAGAAAGGAAAAGAAGCCAGTTATTAGAGTACGCCCATACTGAACAAATTAACATATTATGCACTGGGAAGCTCAAAGAGAATAACAAGGTTAACGACGAGAACAATATTACAGTGAACCTTTCAAAAGGTATGAATAATAAGGGAAACTAACAAACGAAAGGTAACAAAAAAATGTGGAAAACACAGCTTCTAACACCCAAAGTGTGTAACAATCCGAAAGGAAAAGGAAAAAGTGAAGAGATACTTTGCAAATTCTACCCACGGCAATATAAACCAATTAATATGGCAAAGAACCAAAAGGAAATATCAAACCCTTTGGACATATGAAGAAGAAAAAGCGACACACAAGGCCAAAATCGACAAAGGTAAAAGGGAAAAAAGCATATAAAGATAGAAAAAGGTTGGTGCGGAGAAGAAGAGGAAACGAGACGAGAAGAGAGGACCTGTTGAATATGATCAGTGGTGACGTTGCTGGGGTAATAAGCTGCCATCATGGGCTGCATCTGCATCAGGTGCTGTTGCATATTTCTTAACTTATACTATACACTAACGCATACACACACACACACGCTCTATCTCTCTCACTACCACTCAATCTCTATAACCCACTGAGCTAAAGGCCTGGGGTATTCACGGCAAATAAGCAAAAGGAGATGCCTTTTCCTTTCCGAGTTTTCACTTTTTTCCCCCAACACTCTGTCTCTCTCTCTCCTGACGGACACGAACACAAGACAGTGAGAGAGCGAGCTCGCCTAGTCGTAAGATAATAAATGAAAGAGAAGGACTTTAGTTTGGAGGGGTTTACTTTTTTTCTTCTTTGTTTGTTTGTTTGTTTGCTTGCTTGCTGGCAAAAGCAGCACCTTTCTTGATTTCCTTATCTCTCTATGATTTGGAGTAGCGTCACGTGATGGAAGAGATAGAGCGAGGCAAGTTTCAGAACAGTGAAAGAGACATTGGTACAAAAGGGTGAAGTAAACAAGGTAGTAAAGTAATGTGTACTAACAGGAGTTAGCATCGCCTTTAACAGGGCAGTTTTGGTCCAACCCCACTCCAGTCCAGGTTTTACATGTGTGGCCGTCTGTCTGTCTGTCTGACATGTACGGCATTTGAGATTCCGTGCTTACGCGCCATCAATCCGTTTTAGAACGGTAGGTATCAGCCCCTGCAACGCCAACACGCCCTTTGGTTGGACCATAAATTAGCAATATGGCTTGCCATTTATTGTTAGGAAGTGACTCTAAATCATAATTAAGTCCAGGACCACATCATTGACACTACAGATGTTTTTTTTAGCACAAAATCGAAATCAAATCCCCATATATCTGATGACGTTCCCTAGAGGAGACGACCACTCTATGGCTAAGCTGCTCACCGGCTTGTAATGATCATTTGATAATGCTCTGCGATAACTTTTGAAGAAAATTATGCCGGAGAAAGAATAGATCTGGCGTAATCGGCAACTCTATTAGTTTTAAAATCTTGAATACATTATTATATCTTTTACTTGTTATTGATGAGCATGTTAAGTACAAGAAAGGGTACATATATGTTCATAATTATATATATATGGGTGTGTTTATGCGCGCGCTCTCATCAACTTGACTGCTACATAATGTGCGTTATTGAGTGGCAACTACTCATGCACGTTAGTTACGTAATAGTAATAAACCACACTTACTTGAAATATTATTTTGTTGGTAGAATAAAATACGGCAGCAACTTTCTATTTATAATGTTGCAAGAATTATTCCAACTGTTCTGGACGAGTAGCAGAGGGCAACGAAAACAGCAGTATGACTTGTCCAAAAATGCCATGGATCTCAGTTCTCCTCTCTATTTCAACTGTTATGTGTAAAACGTTTTAATTTGGTGTGTCCAGAGAATAATATTCTATTATCATTAGGATTAACTGTAGCTTGTTATATAATAATGCACTCCAAAGAATACTGTACATTCTACTAATTAAAAGTTGACAATTTGCAGAAAGAAACAATGATATTACTCAGGTGTATAAGTAATTCGACGACTGCTATCAAAAAGTTGATTGCTTTTAAGATTTCTCAAACAAGTTCTCTTCCCAATGTGAAATTACTACATTTGTTTTGTTCCAGGGACAGCAGGCTGCAAAACTCCTTTGACACAACCCTCAGGCCTCAAGCCAATATTGAAACTGAAATAAAGTAAAACATTTTCAATTGTTAAAATGGGGCCCAAGACCTCACACCTTCACATGCCTTTCTGCTGGTCTAGTCCAGTCTATTTCCGGCCGGAATTATTAGGTTTTTGTACCTCATGAGCAAGACATACTAAGAAGGTCAAACTGAACCCCCAAGGAAACTTATCCTTCGGCAGTCACTCTTCAGGAATCTAATGAATTGGAGCTGTAAGGCATAGCTTTGGTAATGGCTCACTCGTAACTTAACCATGGTCTCCAACGTCCATCCCCACCATCATAAAACATCATATGCCTTCGGCTTTAGGTAGAGGGCTAGGGTTACTTTTGTCGGATGCCAAAATTAACAATTGCACAGTGTAAAGAAGAATTGTGATAAGGTAGGTGATGCTCCCAGCTAACCATACATGATGGGTGGTTGGGGTGTCTCATTGATTGGTGTAGTCAGAATTCCAATCCTGTCTTCGCCTTTCAATGTCCTTGCTTGCCCATGTTATAGCTTTTGTGGTGTTGCTTATCTTGTCCCCGACGACTCTCTTTCATTGGATTCCACGCGCTTTCAATAAGAGTCGTAGTTTTATGCATGTTTCTCTTGTTATACTCAAATGGCTCGTTTCTTCTTTCAAGAGGCACTTACCTGTGTGTTTGGTTATTGTCCCCACTAGATAGGATCAAAATATTCTTCCCTTGTGAGCATTTGGTTAGTGTCTCTGAATTTTTGTCTACCATCTCTAATAGGCAGGGACAAAATTTATTATCCCTCCCAAAAAGGTAAGAAAGGGGCAGGCTATCCCTGTCTTCCGCGATATCTCAGTTCCAAAGGCTATGTTTTTAAAATAAGTTTTGTTTCTTTTGTTCTACTTAATTTTTAAAATTGACCAAAATCACAATATTAATTAAATCAAAAATATCATTTAAAAACCACAATAATTAACATATCTTTAAAAAACCACAATAATTAAATTAAAAATATCTTTAAAAAATATATTTCAATAAAATTTTGATTTAATAATTAAAATATAGTTAAAATAAATATGTATTATTATTATTATTAAGCTTCATTTTGTATTTATTATAATAATAATAATCATATTTCTCATCATATTAAGGATCAGGGGCATTTTTATCTTTGTCATCATTTTTTAGTTCTATCTACTGCAACCAAACACATTCTGTCCTCGAGACGGAAACAGAATTTTTGTTCTGTCCACCACAACCAAACACCTCACTGTCTCCAGTTTCTGTTCCGTTCCATCCTATTCTGTTCCATCTTCAGATACCAGAGACAGCAACCAAATGCAGCGTTAGTTTTGTTCCGTCTCAGTTTTGCTTCCGTCTCAAAATGACGTCATCATCGTCTTAGTATGATATCATCTTCGTCTTAGTTTGACCTTCTACTTCTTCTGTTCCATTTTAACCCCTTTTAGAGGCCGAATCTCTCTTTGAGGTCTTCATGAGAGTTATAGCTATTGAAGTCTTCTTTCGAACCATCCAAAGAACAACTTAATCAAAAATCTCTACAGAAAGTTATGGCTGTTTCCCCGAAACAGGTTCAGTTAGATTTAGGACAAAAACATGTTTGATTCTTTTGTCCATAACTTCTTCTCTAAACACCCAATTGACTTCATTCTTAAACCATTGGATTAGTAAGACTTTTCTCTATATCTCCACCAAAAATCAAAGCTATCTGAAATGAAGTAAGAAAGATTGAGTGAAAAAGGTGGGACGGGTATAGTGTACAGTCTCGGTTTAGTAATGGTTCGAAAGTGTTTGGGCCATAACTTTTACATTTCTGAGCCACATTGAATGATTTTGGTGTCATTGGAAACAAAAGGCAATGAGGAACCTTTTTCTAGAAGGAAGTGTTATCAAATTCCTTCAATTTTCCATGATCATTAGTCAAGAAATCATAAGTATAAGATGTTAGTTTTAAAGACAAAAGAAGGGTAAATATGGAAAGGCTAGTAAATTATGAGGTTTTGTTGGATTATTTTTGGAGCCAGTAGTATGTAAATGATTGGAGAATTTTATCATATGGTTCAATTGAAATAAAATAGTCTTGTAAGAGTATATATGTATGAGGACATTTTGGGAAAAACACTTAAGCATTAAGGTTACAAGGCCTACATGTAAGGGTATTTTAGACATTATTCACTCATTAATGGCATAATTGTAATAAGAAGGGTTTTGGCTTTTAAAAGAAGAAGCAAGCACAAAAATTAGAAGGAAAGAACAAAGAAAAGAGAGAAGAATTGAGAGAGTTCGGTGAAGAGAGGAGAGAAAGATTAAAGAAGAAAAAAGGCTAGGTCTTGATTTTTCTTGGTTTTCAAGATGGATTTTGAAGTTGATTCAAGAAGGAAAAAATGAAGAGGATGATGAGAGCTTCCATTCAAGCCAAGAAACTCTACATTTGGTGAAGAATCAAGGTAAGAGTGTGTTTGATTTGTTGGAGTTTTAGAGAGATTTTGGTTTATATAGCTTAAGAAATGTATGGGTTTAAGTTTTCTAAGATCAATTTTGTGATTTTGTATTATGCGTTTCTCAATTAGAATGTCCATTGATTTGGGAATTTGCCATTGTTCAATGAAATAAAAGAAGACAAGAAAGGGCAAGAGTAGAGGCTTTGGACAAGTATTAAGCAAGGAATTAAGGTGGGTTTCATGTTTATAATTTGAATAATGAACCATTAGTATGTTTTCAAAAAAAACAAGAAGACAAAATGATTTCTCAATTGCTTCACAATTGTGGCATTTTTTGCTTTTGAATGGTTTGCGGAATTGCTAAATGTTTTGTTGTATGAAATTTTGATGATGAATTGTGAATTGATACATGAAAGGGTTTTAAAAAAATTTCATGTTCATGAAAAACAAGTTTCCGAAATGTTGCCATTTGGGCAATCTATTTTCAAGTCATGAATTACATGTTATGTGGGTTCGTGGTGGTCTGTTCTGTCAGTCAAGTGCACTTGTCTAAAGGCTTCTTCCGCCTGCTCGCTAATGGCATGGAGCTCCTTCACGGACTCCCTTAAGTTCACGGCTACGCAAAACCATTTTGTGAGATTGAGATAGTACGTTCTGTTTACGGCTACACAGGACCCTTAGAGAAAAGGTGTAGTATGTTCTGTTACGGATCCACCCGAACCATTTATGATGTGCTGTATGTTTACTTTGATTTAGAGCAAGTTGCGATTTTGGTGTTTAACTAGTGTGGACACACCACCTTTGGGGAAATGTTGATTTTGACCCTACAGGGTAATAAGCTCAAGGTTTAGGACTCATGATATTTATGAATTTCTTGATAAGTTGTGAATTTGGGAAAAACTTTGTTACATGGATTTTACAATGTGAAATTTTACAGTCGAAATAAATATTTCAACGGTTTTTGCTTGTTTTTAGTTATAAACTTGTTACCCATGAGCATAAAGCTCACCCCCTTTTCATTCCCATCTCCAGGTGATGAGAAAGAGATCAGATGAAAGAAAGTCAAGGAATTCGTTTGATTATGCATATGTTGTATTTTAAGTTGGATTGATATAAATAAGACTTTAGACATATGTTGAGAATTATGAGATTTTGCATCTTTTGTTGTATTTTGGATTTGTTATTGATGATGTAATATGGCTTGGAATGCCATTAAAGTTTGTAAACATTTGTCTTATGTTGTTAGTGAAATAGGAATTGTGTATGGATATGACATATGAATTATGTATGGATGATATGAGTCAAGTTGATGAACTTTGAATATAAACTATTGTTGTATATATAAGTGAAATATTATAGAAAGGAAAGATAGGATTTTTGTTGAATGTTAAGATGTTATTGAATATACGGAGTCTTATGAATTGAGGTTGAGTTTTGAATGAATTCCAATTGGAAGTTGAATTGTTTTGAATGATGTTGTAATAGAGGAAGTGAAGTTGGGATAATTTCCAAGTTTTGCATGAGGGTGAAATGTGTGTGTTGTTTTCCAAGGGAAAACTGTATCTATCTAGGTAGAATTAGCTAAAGTTTCCTTCATTAAAGTTGTAGTTCGTCTTTATAGCTTTCCAACGCTATAAAGTATACAATTTTTGGATGTCAGAGTTGAGAGATATGGTTGTTTTAGTAGGCAATGTTGCTTAGCAACTTTCACCCAAAGGTTACACGGCCTGCCCGTGTTTGGTTACACGGTCTGTGTTTTTTTTACCCTCCTAAGGATAGAATTTCAATTTTTGTTCTGCATAAACATTGTAGCCCTAGATATCTAATTTTGAACCGTTTAAAAACGAAGTCAATCTGATATCTATAGTGAGAGTTATGGTGATTGCGCCAAGGGATGTTCAATATGAGGAAGGTCATGAACGTGTTGGATTAGTTTGACCATAACTTCTTCGTCCGACCTCCGATTAAGGTGATTCTTAAAGCGATAGATTCATAAGACGTTTTTCTACCTTCCTATAAAATTGATAGCCTTTGTATTTGAATTGAAAAAATTGATTGATTGAAATTAAGGGGTCAGTTGGGAGAACATGTGTGGGCCATGAACATACTTTGAGTTTTTAAGCCTATCTTGAGCTATAGAGCTCCGAATGAGGTGGTTTTTGTTTCTAAATAAACTAGAGACTAAGCGCTACATGTTTGAAGATGCCAATTGTGATTTTTGTGATGACTGATTTGTATGGGAACGCCATTGAACAAATTGTGAGGAAATTTTTGGGATATTATGCAAATGAAGTTGAATTGATGATGGATAATGAGGGTTCAAGCGTTTCACGATTTCGCAAGAATTAGATTCCGGACTCAAGCGGGATCCAACTTTTATGGTATTAGAGCCAGAAGATAAATGGATGATGATTAAGGAAACTTCACTGAAACAATTTCAATGTGTATGATCTGAGCAAGAGTTGGGTTCCAGAAACAGGATCCAACAAGTTATCAATGAGCCCGGTATCCAATGACTACAGGACAATTTAGGCACTCGGTCACAACAAAATAACAAATAGAAAGAGAGTCTCATGTGCACTACATATGCATGATATGAATGATTATAATGGTTTGAATGATTTTTTAATGTAATATGTGTTGAATGTCATATGTGAAATGATTGATCAAGTGTATGTGATTCAATATAATTGTTAATGGAATGATGTGAATTGCATGTGTTATGTGATGAGTGAGCCATCGATGATAGTCACTCACTGAATTCACAAAACTCACCCAAAATTTGTAAAAAAATTTCAGAACTTAGAAGAATACCCCTTTAAACCAACTGGAGTATACCTACAGCATTCAAGTGAAAAATAGAGGTTGGGATCAGTTCGCATCTGCATTGCATTTCTTTATTTTGTATTGAATTGTATTTTT
>JANKYF010000002.1:39629114-39641772 GCA_029829435.1 Erythroxylum hondense | reverse complement strand
TTAATTTTTATTTAAGAATTTGCTTTCTCAATTAAACTTTAAATTTTTTTATTGGTAAGAATAATTTTCTTCAATCATTTTTTAAATTATTTAATTTTATTCAATCTTTAATTAATTTTATAATGACTTAATAACAATTAAACTATTTAAATCTTAAATCTCTTACTTTACCGATTTAACTTCTAGTCTGATTTTGACAACATTGCTAAAAATAATTAGGTATATTTCTTTGGGTAAAAGTAATTCGGTTTATATATCTATATATACATAGCCCACAGAGTTAGGCACTCATTTAAATTGAAGCAATAGGAATCCTGCTTTTCTAAGAAATCCTATAGGATAGGAAACCCATCCCCACTACCTAATCGAAAATAGAGAAATCTTCATTCTAATTTGCAGATATTCCATAAGTGCATCTAAAGTCATATATACACCTAAGTCCTCACGATGAAGTTGTTGGACGTTTCTATCTGGGTGATAACTGTCAAATATTAGCTATCGCTTAAATATATAAATACCCCCTTACTAGTACAAGATTTGTGTTACTGTTCTTCTACCTCCATCGATAATGAAGAGTATCTTCATTTTCTTCCCTTTTCTTCTCCCTCACTTTGTGTCATGTGCAGAGACAATGGTCAGCTTTTCTTGCTCCTTTTTTTTATATGAATGAAGCGAATCCCATCTTTATCTTTTTCTCTCTTAATGACTGTGAGAGCGAAGATCTTTTTTCTCTTCTTTCTTGTGAATATCATATGATTAATTTAGTGTATCCACAGGCTTATGTGGTGTATTTTGGAGGGCACAAAGGAGATAAAGCACTGGACGAGATAGAGGCAACACATCACTCGTATTTGCAGGCCGTGAAAGAAACTGAAGAAGAAGCCAAAGCTTCGTTTCTTTACAGCTACAAGCACACTCTCAATGGCTTCGCTGCATTGCTCACTTCAGATGAAGCCTTCAGGCTCTCTGGTACAGAAACTACTACATGGATTTTCTTCCATCTACCAAGTATATTCTATATCAAACAGTAAACAATTTTGTTGTTACAGAAATGGAAAAAGTGATATCGGTCTTCCGAAACGAGGCATATTCACTACAAACAACAAGGTCATGGGAATTTGTAGGCCTAAAAGACGGGCAAAGCTTGAACCATCCTTTTGGAAGTCACAGGGACTTGCTACCAGTAGCAGGATATGGCAAGAACATCATAATCGGAATCATGGACAGTGGTTAGTTAACAATACCATGCTATATTATCTACAGTAACAAAACCAAACGGACGGCAAAGTATGACTTTTTTGTCTTCTCCATAACGTTCATGTCCCTGGTCTTATCATTTTTACAACGTTTCAGTATTTTTGTATATGAAACTGCCGATGATTTGTCACGAGGGGCTGGCTCTGTTATTGCATGTGATCATTAACAGTGGTTTCTGTCTTTCTTTCTTTCTCTATTCATTTCAGGTGTGTGGCCAGAGTCTCCGAGTTTCAGTGACGAAGGTATGGAACCAATTCCGAGATCATGGAAAGGAATCTGCCAAACTGGAGTGGCTTTTAACAAGTCGCATTGCAATAGGTGAGTGTTGATCAATACAATGTTTTGAGAATCGGTATTACTATCTATAGTTGTTTTGCCTTTTGAGCACTGTGACAGCGTATAAAATGTCTGTTGGGAAAGTTTGGGCGTACACGTGAACTAGCTCAACGTGTAGATATCTATTAGCCAGATACACCGGAGGTCTATCATAAACTAGCTTTTTTTTCTTTTTTTTTTTTAGCTTACGAGGTATTATAAGAGGGTCTCAATTATGAGAAAACGCCTTTAAGTCATCTACTCTCAATTATGAGAAGACGCCTTTAAGTCATCTACTCTTAGACTAATCTCCTAAACTACACACCACACGTTTTTATGTGTCTTTTGCGTAAACGATGAAAATGCATTGTGCTCGTCCATTTCGAACAAACAAGGTAGTAATCTGACCTGCAGTTAATAGTTTTTGGCTTCTTTTCATTTCTTGTTTCTCTCCTTGGAATGGCCCATACATTTTCCAGAAATTCCGGCCAATTCTTGGCATGTATCGAAGCATTTTTCTTAAAATTCCTTCATCTCTGTAGATCTATTATAATCATTCAACCATAGATTAGCTAGCACCAATAAAATTTTCATTATCATGAAATTAAGACAATTTATCAAGAGGAAAAAATGTTTATTTTGCCAACTTATCAAATCAGTTTCTACACTTGCATAGCAGTTAATGAGTTTGAACATTTTGCAGGAAGATTATTGGAGCTCGATACTACATTAAGGCTTTCGAGCAGGAGTACGGTCCACTAAATGCCACCGAAGACTACCGTTCGCCACGTGACCCGGACGGCCATGGGAGCCACTGCTCTTCGATAGCCGCAGGTAGGGTTGTTCCCGGCGCTGCGGCCTTAGGTGGGTTTGCTAGGGGCACAGCCTACGGCGGAGCGCCGTTAGCCCGCTTATCCATATACAAGGCTTGCTGGGCTACTCCAAACCAAGAAAAAGCCGTAGGCAACACATGCTTCGGAGTGGATATGCTGGCCGCTCTCGACGACGCGGTCGCTGACGGAGTTGATGTGTTGAGCCTCTCCATTGGCACGGCTAAGCCCTACCCTTATGAGGGTGATGCCATAGCAATTGGTGCATTCCATGCCGTGCAGAAAAATGTCATTGTCGTTGCCGCCGCTGGCAACACCGGTCCGGACCCCTCTACCTTGTCAAATAATGCTCCCTGGATTTTAACGGTTGCTGCCAGCACTTTGGACCGTGAGTTTTTTGGTTCTGTTGTACTTGGAAACGACAAGGAAATAAGGGTACGAAATACATCAACTTTGCTAGTGCTAACCATTTCTCGGTCCAATATTATTCTGTTCATGAAATCTTAATTATTTATTTTATAAAATTTACGCGGAGTTCACACGAGATTTATACAGAATTCACATAAATAAATGACTGAGATTCATTAGACACGAGATCTGACTCCTAGTCATTAGTTCCATGTAACCTCTATTATATTTAAGTATTGACGGATCTATGACTTGTAGGGACAAACTATTACCCCATACAAGCGCTTGACAGATGTTCCAATAGTATTGGCTGAAGATGTTGTCGGGGCTCAAGTTAACAAAGATGAATCCAAGTAGGCGTTTCGTTATCGCTTCAGTAACCTTTGACTTGTTCTTATTTGCTGCCGTTTATTTTAAGTAGTGTTTGATGCAAATACAGTGTAACGGAAATTGTATATGATGATCAACAATATACATGGATTTGTAATGCAGCCAGTGCCTGCCTAATTCCCTTGATCCCGAAAAGGTGAAGGGAAAGGTTGTGTTGTGCATGAGGGGGCTTGGAATTAGAGTTGGAAAAAGTTTTGAAGTGAAAAGAGCAGGTGGTGCTGGTTTCATCTTAGGAAACACTCGTGCATTCGGTGGTGAACATGTAATAGCGGATCCCCATTTTCTTCCTGGGACCGCTGTCGGGGCCGAAGATGCCATTAAAATCATCAATTACATCAAATATACAAAGAATCCATTGGTCACTCTTGAAGAACCTAGGACGCTGTTAAATCAGAAGCCTGCACCTTGCATCGCTGCATTCTCTGGCAGAGGTCCAAGTCCTCTTGATTCTAACATCCTCAAGGTATAATACTTTTCACAGATCAAGAAACAACTTTTTATGCTTCAACCTATAACCATATATGTACATAGTCTCTTTCCAGTTCACAAAATCTCTTGGACTATTCTTCAACAGCCCGACATCGCAGCTCCAGGAGTATACATATTAGCGGCGTGGAGTGGAGGTTCATCACCTACGAAGTATTCATTTGATCATCGATCTGTTAAATTTAACTTCGACACAGGAACATCTATGGCTACTCCTCATGTTGCGGGTGCAGCTGCACTTGTCAGAGCTGTACACCCTCACTGGAGCTCAGCTGCTATAAAATCTGCTCTCATCACCACAGGTAATCTAAATTTGAACATCCTTGCCAGAGTCTGTTCATAAATTTCCTTGCATCCATTAGTTTCTAATGCCTTTTCATGTCCAAATGAAGCTGGGATTAGGAACAACTTGGGAAACCCGATTACCGATCAGAATGGGAATCTTGCAACACCCTTCGAGTACGGGGCGGGCAATTTCCGGCCAGCTCGAGCATCAGACCCTGGCCTGGTGTACGATTCCTCGTTTGAAGACTATGTCCTGTATCTTTGCAACTATGGCTCCAGCTTGATCCAAGGCTTCAGATGTCCCGAACGTCGTCAGCCAACAAACACTCTCAACTATCCATCACTTGCAATTTCTAAGCTCAGTGGTAGTGTAACTGTAAAGAGAACTGTGACAAACGTTGGGGCAAAAAATAGTGTCTACTTCTTTACCGCCGAACCGCCACTAGGAATCTCTGTTGAGTCCTCGCATAATATTTTGCTCTTTAATCGAGTTGGCCAGAAGAGAGACTTCACTATAACAGTAAAAGCAACAGATGTTGTCAGGGCAAAGAAGTACTACAAGAATGGGTTTGCCTTTGGGTGGTACAGTTGGAAAGATAACTACCATAATGTAAGAAGCCCTATTGTTGTATCTTTGGCGTAGGTTTTTTATTTTCTTGTTTTGCATATTGGCGTTCTTGGTTGATATTGCGTCCTCTCTTGTTTTCTTCTAGTCCATATCCTGCTTGGGTCTATCTTCTGTTGCGCTTGCCACGTACTCTTGGCCAGTTAACAGTTAACACATCTTCGGTGAGAGTTTCGCGTTCCGACGCTTGGGTTGGGAGAGTTTTAGGCTGAAAGTTTTTCTTTCTAATTTTATGGTATCTTATTGTGTTCAGTGAATCTTAACTATTTATTTTTATAGAACCCATATTTATTTGTATGAACCTTATGTAAAATTCACATAAATAAATAGTTAAAATTTATTAGACAGAATAAAAGACTATAAAATTTAGCAGAAAATTTAGAATCAAAGTTAGTCGCTATAAGACAGTCGTTTTTAGTCTAGTGCTGAATAGCTATCAGGCGGGTTTGCCTTTTTCTATAAAAAAACAGAAAAGGTTCTCTTGTATTCAGTGTTTAAAATTTTATGATTGAAAAGCACGTAATTCAGTATTTAAACTAATTCACTTTACTCATCTGATAATTTCTTATACTGTCACCAAATCTAGAGGATATTTTTTAAAAATATATTTTCCAAATTTTAAAATACATGAAGCGTTCGTTTTACAGTCAGAATAGCAGGAAATTTTTGGGCCAGCAACGTCTCTTAAAGAAGCAAAAATGCAGTTACAAGGATACTAGTGATCCTTGATACTTCAAATCACTGATAGTCTATTAACCAACGTAGAACGTTTTAGACCTACAAACCCTTTTGAAACTTTTACATAACTTTTCTTTAAAACGGATGATGACAAAACATCTGCACACGATAGTTTTCTCAATGGAGAATCGAATGCCAGCTTTTGCTTGCAAGTGAAACTTTGATGCGGTACACATCCAAACCATGGACTCGAAAGCAATAAACTGGATGAAGGCCAAACTTCAAATGAAGACTCTGAGTCGCTTCATTGCTGAATCAGAAAGGCTCATTGATGCATCAGAATTTAGTAGGAACTATGGTTAAAATAGAGCTCTAAAGTTGATGACCTCCATGTCATAGCACCCATTAACTTCCCATTTTAAGTTATCACCTTAGCACCCATGTAAGTTCCCTTCATAACGTTGTTGATGCAGGGTCCTTAAAAGAAAAGTTCCGTTGGCCAAATGTTACATACAAGTGATGGTGCACAAGCTCATTCGCAAGCTTTAGATTGAATGCCCTTAGATCCAATAACTCTTGATGTTAAGCACATCGTGGACCTTTACTTCAAACAGTGATTAACAGAACAAATTTGGTCAGATTATCTTTGATGCCAGTTTGCTCCAGTTTCATACCTCCAACCACCATCTTGATCTGTCCATCTCCTCACTCTTATCCTTTCACCTTTAAAGTGGATATACTTCCACTTTGACAGGTACTTTCTGAGAACTAAGTTCTTCTTTTCTTCTTGCCCTAATTTATTGAATGCCCGTGCTACTCTCCTGACAGTATCTTCGTCTGGTTTTACACCCAACTCTTCCATATCTGCAAATACCTGTGATCTCATTATTAGAAATTGTCAGTATAATAATATATATACTCATGTCTAACAAGCTGATGCAAGTACAATCACACGAAAATATATAAACCAAAAGGCAAGAACAGAAACAGCAAAGCAGACACAGAAAACTAGTGAGAAGTTGCAACTGGACGAATGCTGTAGTTACCTCTACTATCTCAGTTTGCATGTCATGATGATCGTACAAAGAGATCATCCTTGCAAACAAGCGCTTTGAAATAGAGCGTGAGTGTGTGTGTAAAATCATGTTCCATAGTGATGCAGCCTCAGCTACCCTGTCATCTATATCAAATGCTAGCAGAAGGATGTCATATGTTCCCATTGTTGCTCCTTGACCTTTACTTAACATCCACTTTGCCACCTGTGTATTACCGACGATAATATGCATTTGTAGCATCCAACCTAAAAGATCAAGTATTATAATATAAAGTCTAGAAATAATATGCAAACAGGAAGTCCATTTTACCATAACACAGAAACCACAAGCAGCACAGGATTATTACCATAACACACAACCTCTTTTGTCAAATTGCCAGACTCTATTCCAATCTTATTAATAGATTTACATAAGCAGTTCCAAATGTGTCGTATGAAGAACCCTGAGTAAGAATACCAGCGTCCTCTTACTTCCTAATATGGGCAATGACAATTTATATAACAAAAGATAAGGTTTAAGTTGAAGAAAAATATCTAGTGATGATGTGAAAAATTATGGATGAATTTAGAAACTTGTGGAAGAAACTTGTAAACAAGGACGAGTTAATTGATGTGTCAAAGAAGTGGCCAAATGGTCGTTTAGCATGTCTATATATATGTGTTCTTATAATCATTTATATGTATGAAAAAAAATAAAGAGTATTTGAAAAAGAAGTATTTTGAGAGCCGTAACTCTTTGTGAGAAAAAAAAAATTGAGAGGAAAAATGCACTAATACTTAGAGAGAAATATTGGTATCTTATGTGTTCCATTTGTACTCATAAACTTTGTTATCAATACAAATACATATTTTGTGAAAGTGTTTTTATTTGGATCCCATCAAAGCTTCCAACAAGTTTTCTTTCAAAGTCTTTTTCTCGGCATTTGATAAGGCCGCTTCAGCAGCTACATCTACGGGCTCAGTATATCCATCATCGACAATATCCCATAAATCATAAAAATCAAGCATCACTCTCATCTGGATGCTCAAATTCCCATAATTTGTCTTCGTTAATTTCGGAACTTGAGGCTAGATCAAGTTGGCCATTGCTTCACCAATTCACGAACAAACGAACCTTTGCTCTGATACCACTTGTTGGAAGCTTTGATGGGCTCAAAATAAAAGAACTTTCACAAAATATGTATTTATATTGATAGCAAAGTTTATGAGTACAAAGGACATAAACAAGATACAAATATTTCTCTCTAAGTGCTACTATACTTTTCCTCTCAATATTTTTTCTCACAAAGAGTTACGGCTCTCAAAATACTTCTTTTTCTCAAATACTCTCTATTTTTTCTCATACATATAAATGATTACAAGAACACATATATAGACATGCTAAACAACTTCAAATACAATTTGCCCACTTCTTTGACACATCAATTCACTCATCCTTATCCATAAGACTTCAAATACAATTTGGCCATTTCTTTGACACATCAATTAACTCATCCTTATTCACAAGTTTCTTCCACAAGCTTCTAAATTCATCCATAAATTTTCACATCATCACTAGATATTTTTCTCCAACTCACCCCTTATCTTTTTTCATAATTACATAATTACCCATAATGAAGGAAAATTTGTATTTTCTAACACAAGTCATATTCATGATCCAGTAGGTAAGAATTATAGCATATGAAGTTTTCTAATTGTGGTCACCTATGATGTTCCATAAGATTTGTGCCTTTGAAAGACTTCATAAAAGAAGAGATGATCATCAAGATCATACCCAAATAAACTTGAGCTAGTTAGGCAGCTCCTACATTAGATTGAGCCTTGATAAACAAAAAATCTAACTATATTAACATATGAATCCTAATCAACAGATAATGTAACAAGCAAATGATATCCATTAAATCATGCTTTATATGGCATTAAATTCTAAAAGCTAATCCATAATGACAACAGAAATGTCATACTTGAATAACACGTAGCCATAGTCTCCTCTTTCTCAATATTTGCAAAGCTTTAGCTGCTGCTATCACTGGAAATTCTGCTTCCCAGGCTGTCCATTTGTCTAGTGCCCCATAAACAGCCTCTTTCTCATTAGGAAGTTCAGAGACCTGCCTTTTTAAACAAAGTTAAGTCACATGACTTCAGTGTAGTTCATTTTTTTTCTTGCTTGTGTTATTTACTGTTCCCATATAGGAACTTATTGATTGTTATCATGTTCAACCAATTCAATTATACACTAGGCTTCCCTATTCTCAGTGTGACCAAAAAGAAAAAAAGAAGAAGACTGATGAACCTACAATTCTAACAAGATTTTGGGCCTTTTTCCCAGATCCCGATGACTCTCTTTTCTTCCACAATTGGTGCTCTTTCTTTCCTTCCTTCTTTATTATCTTCCAGCATTTAATGCTACCACTGAAGCAATTGCATACTAAGTAAAACAACAATCATCATGGCTGATGGTCATCAAAGAAATATAGGATGAATTCTGTCTAGGTCTAGAGTATACATCAACATCAGATCATAGAAGCAACTACATGAATTCAAAATGAAGTGAAAGAAAAGGTAAGCAAGATATCAACAAAGAATAATGGCTGGTGAATTATGAAACAAAAGATATCACCTATTCTTGTTAGCTGTGGATTGAGGGACTGGCTGTCCACCGTGATTCCTGGAACACTTGACATAAGTTGTGGGAGATAACTGCAAATGACAGGAACAAGTTTTTTCAATGACAATCATAATAAAAAACCATCAATTTATATCCACGATATGAAAAAAAAAATTATATCCGGCTTTGCCTTTATTGCAAGACTAGCAAACTTTTCAGTCACCTGAAAGATGGAAATTCTGCATCTTGAAGGAAAAACCCCGAATAATGGAGCTACTTTGTTCATCCTAATCTGAATCATGAATAAAGCCTTGTCAAAACTCAAATAAAATGCTATTGAACTTGAAACAAGGTGATGAAAAATGGTTGGAGTGGCTATTAAATCTCTTATCCACCCCATTTTCGGTAAGAACAATTAGCCAAGGAAGAGAACAAAAATGTCTACCAAACTTAACAACAAATTGAGGACAACTAGAAAGCTTAGGAAAATCCAATCTTTTGTAACCAAGGCAAAAACAAAGCAGTAGAATCAACGTAATTAATGAATGATCCAGTTCCCAAAGTTTATATCAACAAAGACATCCATTTCCTCAGCTGTTTTGGCTAGGACCGGCATCATAATCAACATCATAACAGTGTCAAGCTTAACCATAATAATTGAGCCTTGAAAATGATGGGAACCGACGAGTAAGAAGCTAATGGGACATCGGTTTTGAAATTGAAGCTCCAAACATCAAGCGAAAAAGCTCAAATCATATCGCAGCGTGGCACTAAACTTCATGAACAAGGAGTTGACTTTGGCTAAGTAATAGAAACCCGCTTTATTTCCAATTTAAAAAATCATATATGCAACAACTAAATGAGAAAGAGCCTTGTACCTTTCAGTTCACTGATATCACATGAGGTTTCTGCGAATGTCGCCAGTCGCATCGAAGAAGATATGTCAGAAAGAAGACGGGCAAAGTGTGCGGATGTTTGTGGTTCTCTGTTTAGCAAATTCCTAATCCCTAATTCCTCTTTTTTACGCCTTCTTCGTAATCCCTTCTTCTATGTTGCTCTAGCAGTCATCAAAAGCTTTTGGTTTGTTTTGCTCTGTTCTTTTGTCATTCCTTGATGCTTAGCTTTAGCTTCTTTGTTCCTAGGTGTGGTGTGGCTTCTCTTCTTCTGACGAAGTGTGGTTTTTTTTTTTCACAAAATGAGCATGGGTTAAGTTTGTTGATTAAAGATAATGGGCTCAAATATGACCTGGCCTGAGTTTAGCCTAAGTTGACAAGATTATGGGCTGTGATTGCTTGACCTGACCGAGCCACAAGCCGCACTCAAGTAGGGACTGTCCCAACCCATGACTCGACAAAAGACACAAAGCTACGTCGTTTTATCCCAGCCTGTTATTATCCCTAATTAAAGATAGGTTTTATATGAAAAGATAAACCTAACTTCCTTGTTCATATTAGATAGCTATGTATAATTAAAGTTTGACTTGACGCCTAATATTAATGCTCATACTCTTTAACACTTTGCTTGAATTCTACAAATTTTTCTTGAGAGGTGGGAGGGGAGGTCTCCTTTTCATTTCCATAATAATGATTATTTTTTATTATTAGAAGATCAAGAATTCCTATATTGGTGCCAACCACAATATGACATATGCTTACTTATTAGCAAGGTCGTTTCTATAGTTTTATAGGCCCTGGGCGAAATTAAAAAAAAGGGCCCCAATAAATTTTGACAATATGCTTAAGTTTACATATTTGTATAAAACATAAATGACTCAATTTATAAGTTTACATAACCAACTAAATATTAAATGATCATAACACTGACAAATACACAGAGGATCATGATTTATGAAAAGCAATTTCTCCATGCATTTCTAGATGCAAAATCATTAATAATATTATCAAGATCAATATTGTCCAACATATCCTTCTCAATACATAACATAGCTAAACCATTTAACCTTTCTTGTGACACTAATGACCTCAAGTAGGTTTTCAATAATTTTAACTTTAAAAAACTTCTCTCAGCTAATGCTATAGTCATAAGTATAGTCAATAGAATTCGATAAGCAATTGAAACATTTGGATAACAATCTGCAGCTTTAACAAAATTTAAAATTTCAACTGATGACATTAGCTTATTTAACAAAGTCATTTGCAATACTTTTAATTTAGAAAAAAGATAATCTAAATCTACATCTAACACATTATCATGAGAAAAAGTTGTCATCAAATTAATGCAACATTATCTTAATTCATTATCATCTAATGACCTCAACTTCTTTGAATCAAATAAGAATAAAAAAATATTATCAAATGTCATTAATTGTTTAAATCTATTCTTTAACACAGTAATTTCCATATCCACAACAACTAGAAAGTAATTAACTTTGAAAGAATCCTCAACTGTTTGTATTTCTCCATTATAGTTAATTTCATCAAATTGTGTTTTCCTAATAATACAATGTCTAGTTGGAAATGTAGACTCTATATTCATCTCAAGCGCAAGACTTTTGACAATATTCATACTAGAGCTAAACCCTTCATCTCTATATTTCTAAAAAAAAAAACATGAACTAGTCCTACACCAACGTTTTCTACATTTATTACTACCTCTCCATTAAATACATTTATTACTGCCTGCGGCCTACGACGACACGTTTGAGGCTTTACACTAGTTGATGCAATGAAAATCGTTAAAACAATGCTTGATAGTATGGTGTACACTATCCTAATTGGGTTTTTCTCTGCTGGGATGTTAAAGGTTATCGTTGGACTATTTTCTAGTTTATTTATTAAGGGGTTGTTTCCCAATGTTTGGACGTATGATGTCGTGATAAACGGATTTTGAAACAGAGACTTGGTAGGTGAAGCTTATAAGTTGTTTAGCAAAATGGAGGAGAAGGGTACGTGAAATGCTTTGTCTTATAGTACAATGATCCAAGGGTTTCTTTAGCATAGTGACTCGGTGCATGCAGTGCACTAAAAATGGGCCCTGGGCAGGTGCCCTACCTACCCCTGTCTAGGGCCAACACTGATCTCTTTGCTCAATCATCTTTATTGAGCACACATTCTGTTTATTTCAATCACAAAATATCATTCTTCCTATTCAAACTAAAAAATTTAGACTCATTTTCAATTCCTTTATAAGATTCACAATCCTGAATCCTCAAGATTTGGGCTTTGTTAATTAGTTCATGTGAAACTGATCTTAAATTTTAATAGTTAATAGTACTTTGAATCGCCTAAAATTTAACTCGACATTTTATGCTTTTTATGGCACTAGATTGGTAACCTCAATATCTATATTTGTGATGCACTACTATTGAATTTTTTGTTCAATACATCAGATTACAACATTGGTTTTACTAGGAAATACTCATTTGTACATCATAATCTTCTAGTAACTCCATCCATTGTCTCAGTCTCATTTCTTTTCTTTTAAACTTAATAATTATCTCTTACTTTAATAATCCATATAAAATCCGAAATGTTTCACTATACTTATAATGTCTCTAAGCTCCTTAATGCAATTACTATTGCATCAAATTCTAAATCATGTATCAAAATTTAGGTCATGAGCCTTAAACTGTCTCCATGTATAAGAAATCACTTGATTATGCTACATTAGATTTCATCCTAATTTCTGATGTGAAACTTCATTACATACGACATAATCTCCAGAACCAAACGATATAATTCCATCGGCGTTATAATTCATTA
>JANKYF010000002.1:39579581-39597469 GCA_029829435.1 Erythroxylum hondense | reverse complement strand
ACAACACGTGTCTCTCCCCCAAAAAGCAGAACGCTTTCCCGCGCCTCTCTCTTCTTCTTCATCTTTTTCTCTCTTACTGGCATCCAGTCTTCTCTGTTACCTTACCTTGGAACGCAGGGAGTGGAAAAGGAAAGATCTTTGTGGGAAAGAAGTCTTAAATCACCACCATCTTCTGACGCGCCAAGTGATTTTCAGTGTGTACTGGTAAAAAGCCTGCAATCTCTTGTCTTCATATGCATGATTTGATTCGTGTCTTGAGTGGGTTAGGATCATGAGAGTGTCATTCCCTGAACTTTGTTGTTTACTCTTATGTTGTTACGGAATACTGCAATTTATTTGAAGCTGGCATGATAGATCCATAATTTTAGAGAGAAACTTAGATGGGTTGACATAGACCCAGGAAGCCGTCTTCTATGTGTTAAAGGTTGCACCTTTTCAGGTTTTTTCTTTTGATAATGATTTTCAAGGTTTGCTCTTTTATTCTCCTACATTGTATTCCTGCGGTCCATTTTGCATCCTATTATTTGCTTCATACACAAGGACATGATTTTTGCTACTTTCCGGTTGTGTTCTTAACGTTTGGTGTTCACTTAAGGAAACAAGATTAGGAACTTTGGGAATTAGGCATAAATTTGTTTTGTTAATCTCTTTCAGCAAAACAATCATCTTGAAAAAAAAAATTCATGCAATGCTTCCTTGACTATACAACCAATCTTAGTCTACGTTTTGCAATACAAGTTGTCACTAACTCCATCTGTGATTGTCTAATACTTGTAGGTAGTGTTTCAAAGCAATGTTCTCCTAATTTGTCATATTACAATCCCCAAAGTTGCTCGCTAACTAATAATAATAGTTAAATGTTATTCACTCTAATTAATCCTTCTCTTCAGGTTTGAAATAAATCTTTGTCATCAAATTGTTATTCTTCTTCCACCAATAACCAAAACTATAGGAATTCGCATTTATATAAGGGGTAAATTGCTCATCACATGAGAACTAGAGACTAATACAAATAAATCTCTAAATTGGTATGAATTTTTAACAAACCTTACCATTTCAGTCAGTATAGCTTATTTAGGAATAATTATAGCATCTTCTTTATATAGGCCTGTTTATTCATCGTTACAAAATTGAAACTTCTTCAATTTTGTCGTTCAAAAAGGACCTAAAAGAATTATTTTGGACAAAGTACTAAATAGGATATGTGATTGGTCTTATAATCGTGGATTTATTATTGACGAGCCACTGCAATTGCACCTGTCAAAGCAACTAAAAGAATTATTGAAATGAACTCAAATGGAAGAAATAAATCTATTGATAAATGAATTCCAATTTGTTGAACATTACCTATCAAATCTTGCTCTACACTCTGGTTATGCTTAAGTTTGGAATAGAATTATACCTTAGAGAGCGACTTAAACTTTCCATTCCTCATGTTAGACGAAGAAAAAAAAACATCAACTTGAATAACAACAATTTGTGCATTTGCAGCTTTTACCGTGACAATGTCCCGTCGAAGAGCTAGACAATCAGATCAATCCATCGTAGCTGAGGAGCAATCCATCGTAGCTGAGGTGAGAGGGGACAATGGTGCAGATATTGCAGCTGTATATGATGCCCCTTTTCCCATTTTCTCAGAGGAAGAAGGTTTGAGGTATAGTGTTCTACGGAATAAAACCATTGAAGTCCCTACATATTTTAAATTTGATGTGCTAGAACAAATAGGGCTGAAAGAAAAATTGTTGAGATACTGTGAAAAAGGTCAATGGGAACAATTTGTGGGTATTAGTTACCCTGTTTATCGTGAACTCACACTAGAGTTTTTCACTTCTTTGAGGTATGTGTCAACCAAACCAAACAAATTCTGGTTTAGATTACGAGGACAGGTTTATGTTTTGGATGAGACTGTGTTAGGGCAGTTATTTGGTTTTGCAGCAAAAGAAGTTGAAGATGGCCATCAAAATTTCTGCTGTAGTGTTTATTGGAAATATTTAACTGATATGGAAAAGTATGATCCTCATGTTGCATCAAATGTACACATTCTTAATCCGGAACGGTTGCTTGTGCATAAATTCATGTGTGGTGCTGTGTTTGGGAAAAAGCAAAGTACTAAATGCTCGGGGAAGGACCTGTTTTTATTATGGTGCATTGATGAAAGGATTAAGCCGAACATGTTCAGGTTATTTTCTCAAACGTTGATGCAATTTGTGGGCAGAAGGGGAAATAGTTTAGGAATGGGTTATTTGGCGACAGCTTTGGCTCAACATTTTCAGATTGATGTCAGTGAACTAGTCGTCCTGGACTCCCAATATTTTGATGAACAATACTTAAAACATTCCGAGATCCTACAACGGAACAGCATGCAGCTCCGAGATCCTCGGACACGGACAACAGTGAAGCACAGGTTTGCAATTGCAGGTTCAAGTTCGACACTTGGGCCTACATGCGACTTCTCATCAAGTGAGGATGAAGATCAACAGCAACCGCAACAACAACAACGAGCTGATTGGACGGGGGTGGTCAATGTCATGGGTGACCACCACAAACAAACACTGCAGAGGCTGACTTTCATTGATCACAAATTGAATCGAATGAATCAACGAATTGACAACATTGAAGACACAGTGACTTACATGAGCGACAAAATGCACAGGGCTTGGGAGATGCAAGGATTGAACATGCGAGACCGCAGCCCATTGCCTCCGGGATCTCAACAAGGTTGGTGAATAGTGTCCATTTGTTCATTTCTAATACGTGGGCGAGAAATTGGCCAAGTTTGAGGACCGGCAATACGTGGGCGAGAAATTGCATAAGTCTAAGGAAATGTTGCAACTTTTGATGTTGGAAGTGTATTGTGAATGTTTCTTCCAAGTTGTAAGCATACGTTGTCACTAGTTTATGAATGTATGGCTATAGATTTGTTGTATTTTAGAGTACATACCAACAAAATTAACAGGAAATTAAGCTCAATTTCATAAACCAGTGCTTACTCAGGATAAAAAGGCCATGAGGCAAATAACATGATCGATACATAAACTACAATTTTAATGAAGGTTAGAGCAATGTACTTTGAGTTGAAGTTAATATTTTACATGGTACTTGCGTTTGAGTTGTTGGAAGGATTAAGGTTTCATGAAAAGTAGGACATATCTTGAATAATAATAATGGAAATAATGTAATGAAAGACTTTTATAATTCTAGTATAATCCAATAACAAATTTCATGAAAATAATATAGGAAGAAGTCAACAACATGTTAGTGTTGTTATCCACCTGATTTACTTATGGTAATTCGAAGAAAGTTTTTGTCTTAATTTCATTTAGGTTTTATATTTGCATTACATGTTTTGTTTTTTTTTGAATTATTTGACATGTATATTGATTTACAGGCACAACAGACATTTGGTAATGCAAATATGGAAGAAGTAAACAATTTAGGAGTTGGTATGTCCGTTGACAACTGCCACAGTTGCGTTCGTGCCAAAAGGTTCTGTGTGTGTACAAGATGATTATGATAATAATGTAAGTATGAAGCATCATATACCAGTCTGCCCTAATTTGTCATAAAATTCGGAATACATGTAAACGTGATTACACTCATCAATCTTTCTGGATTCATGCTTCAGATTTTTTTGCTCTTCTGCTCTGCATTTCTTATTTTGTACAAGATGATTCTTTGTCATGCAATTTCTCAAGAAAGAGTTGCGGCTGCAGTGTGTTAGAAGCAGTGTAGGGATGAAGATGAAAGCAAGACAAGTGAGACAAATGATGCTACATGCAAAGATAGATTGAACAATGAAGAATTAGAAGATGTTCAGCAAGCTTTTATGTTTGAGGTCATGTTATTACCTTGGAGATTTAGAAATCGATGAACAGAATGCTTTGAAGCTAATATAAAGCATATACATTTTCTTTGTCTTTTCATAAATGTAAGGAAAAAAAATTCCAAACACCTTATGAATACAACTTTCAGATTAGTTCAGTTTCCTTCTTCCCATTTCTGTTTTTGTTTAGCAGAAGCTAATCAAAATCGATGATTGAGTAACTGAAGTGGTATAACTTTCACAAAACAAAAGGATTGAATTTTTACATAAACTATAAAGCTGAATGTATAATGTATCGCAACTGAATTGCAACTCATATCCCTCACAATTTGGTGAATGTATAGTTTAAAAAAAATTTAGAAAATGGTTGTTTCTCCCCTTTGGACCCGAAATCAACTTCTGTATTCAAAGTATCTATTTTATATATATGTTGCCTTAGCTACTCACACCTTAAAAAGACTAAATCTACTTGTGGAATGAAAACTGAAAATGACAATGCAAGCAGCTCATATGAGGTTGAATTAGATGTTGTGTGTTGATGATTTTTGTACTTACACTCCAAATTCCAAAACTAAAGCTAACTTCAAGTTTTTTTTAATATATCAAAAACCACAGCTGCTATTCACATTCAGGAAAACAAAAAAACACTGCAGCTGGACTGCAACTGATTCGTCCAACAGTAACTGAACTGAGTTGATGTGCATCAGATGGAAATTCTCCATAGAAAGGCAGCACCTACAGTCTTAAACATTCAATTGATTCACATTGTTTCGCTTCAGCTATTGATATCTCTGTTTCAGGTTTAGCTTCAGGTTTATTGACTTTAGGTTTTTTGTTTGTAGTGGGGAGGAGTAATGTAGTGTATGTGATTTATTGCTGTTTCTGAGTTTTAAAAAATGAACTCATCTTGGATGTCATATTCTTGTTTTATGAATGCGTATGTATGAATTTGTAAATCGTAGAAGACTGTAGTACATGAGAAGAATGAAGTATTTTTCGTTAACTCTCTTTTCTGTATTTATACATTTGGCTGTCAACATCGTTAACAGACTTTACAAAGACTAGCTTCTAACTGCTTCTAACTTCTTCTTGTTCTTGATTTACAAGATGTCTAAGACACCAACAATTCTCCATCTCAAAATGCAGCTGCAAAATATAAGGAAGGGACAACTCACGGTGATAGATTACTTCGACAAAATGAAAGATATGGTAGATGAGCCAGCTCTTGCTGGATATCACGTTCCAGAAACATTAACTAGTTTTTTAGATCCTTAGAGGCTTAGTAGTAAGTGTCAAATCAACAAAAAATAATTAACCAACTTAAAATATTAACATAGCATAATGGAGTAAGGTCGTCTCTTTAGGGAATAGTGGTTTATCTCTTTTAAACAACAAAGAAAAAATAAGGAGGTTTGGAAATTATGTTAAAACGTAATATTAAAAATAAAAAAATGAGTTGATTTGAAATTCAATAAAACATATTTCTTTTTTTTACAAGGGAATAGAAAACACTAAAAAGATAAAAACAATGCTCAGTTTCGGGTACACCTGAGCGCAGGCCACGAGGGTGGCACACCTCAGACGAATCATGGAGTAAGGCTTCATGAATAATCGACGGCGGATCCCGTAGGTATTGAAGTCCTGGCCTTGAGGCAGCTGCTAATGAAGCCAGTTGATCAGCACACTGGTTACCCTCTCGATGGATATGCTGGAAATGGACCTCCCACGTGTAGTGGAGCAACCCTCGGATACCTGGATACCTGTCATCAAAGAAGAAATGCCAGTCATATCGTCATTGGAAGTGGAGAGGATGTTGATTACCTCCAGTGAGTCCACTTCAAAAACCAATTGGCGATATCCGTTATTCCACGCCAAACTGAGCCCTGAATGGACCCCTCATAATTCTGCCTCTAGGGGCGCACCCCTGCCAATATACTGAAGGAAGCCTCCACACCAATGTCCAAGGCTATTCTGCAAAAGTCCTTCAGCTACAGCTTGAAGGGATCCAGTGCTGGAAGTGTCGTCCATATTTAGTTTGACCCAACCCTCTTGGGGTTTAGTCCAGAGCACAAGTGTACCCAGTGGTAGGCTCTACGCCTGAAAAACTCGGTTAGCCATTGAATGAGCCCTAATAATCTAAGCGCTATAATCCATGACAAGGCGAACTCTTTCTAGCGGCCAAATAAAGTCAGTGTCGAAGATGCTTGTATTCCTCCACTTCCAAATAAACCAGCAGGCAACTCCAAAGATGAGAGCCCAGTCAATTTGATTGAACTAGAGGTGCTGATCGAGGTTTTTACCAATCCACATCTCCTCATTAAGATGGAAAAAATCCCTGGCGAGAAGGTCAAAAGGGAAGTTATGCCAAATGGAGGTCACTCGGGGGCAGTCCCGAAGTGCGTGTAGAGTAGTCTCCTCCTGCCCACAAAAGTGGCAACTGCTATCCAATGTAAAGTGGCATTTAACCCGCTGATGGTTCGCTAATAATTTCCTTTTAGTCAAAAGTCAGAGGATGGAGCGAATTCTCTGAGGACCCGGCCATTTTCAGATAACCTCCCAAAGCCGACTCAACTCATGTGTATTGGATTGCTCGATGATGTCATAGGCGGAGGCTACAGTGAAATCTCGGGGGTAAGTGGGGCCCCAAACCAATTGGTCGTTGCCTTGGCCATTGCGATGTGGGCTCATAGAAGCAATCATCATACAAACGGTGGAGGGGAGATACTGTTGGAATCGATGCCAGTGCCACTCTCTAGCCTCACTCATATATTCTGCCACGGTAGCATTAAGGTCACTAGACGACACATGGTCTGTGGCCACTAAGTGTAGTGGGCCCAAGTCTTCAACCCAATTGTTAAGCCAGAATAGAATCCATCGCCCGTCCCCGAGTATCCAATATGCCCCTTGCTGCACTACTTGCCACGTCGCAGCTATCCCCCTCTAAATCGATGAGGCTCCTGATCGGTCCAACGTCAGAGGGAGATGCGTAGTATCCAGGCAATACTTAGCTTGGAGGATCTGGACTCACAGAGCATTAGGTTTGGTAAGGAGGGCCCATCCGAGCTTAGTCAGGGACGCATCATTGGAAGAACGAATCCGCTTGATGCCCAAGACCCCGACGTTTTTGGGTTTACACACTGCGGCCCAATTAACCAGATAGACTTTCTGCCGACCTGCTTGGGCCCCCCAGATGAAGTTCCTCATCAATTTTTCTAGGTCGTCACAAAGCTGGAGAGGCAGCCGAACCGTCTGCATTGTGAATATGGGGAGAGTAGCGGTGATAGATTGGGTTAAGGTAACCCTCCCGACCAGGGATAACATTCTAGCTTTCCAACCCGCTAGTTTCTTTTGAGCTTGATCGAGTATATAATGATACGTGTGGTGGGTAATACGCTCATGTATCAAAGGAATCCCCAGGTATTAGCAAAGATTGCTCGCACTATGGACGTTTAAGCCTGGCTGATTCGTCGAGCTGTGTCTCTGGGAACATTCTTGGAGAAGAATATCCTAGTTTTAGCTTTGTTAACTCACTGGCCTGAAGCTGCGCAGAAAAGGTCAAGGGTGCGGTCCAGAACTTGAGCTTGTGAAACAGTGGCTTCAGCAAACAGGACTAAATCGTTCGCAAAGAATAAATGCGAGACCAGGGGTCCCCTTTGACTAAGCTTGAGCGGGATCCAGTGGCCTTGGCCCCACTGCCCTCTGTATAAAGGAATTTATTTACACCTTGATTCATGCAATTGATCATTAATACAAAAATAGTTCAGCATATTCATAAATAAATTGGTTTTAGCTATTAAGAACAGATTTATAATAACCAATCTTTCTTTACCTTGTACGATAATCACAAATAGATCGAATAATTATTCCCTAATCGAAAAACACCCTAAAGGTAGCTCGAAAGATTTAATGCTTCGACAGCCTTAAAACGTAAAAAGACTCAAGTCTAACCAACAAACTCAACAAAACCTAAAACCATCATTAATTAATTCCACGACATATGTTAAACTTCTTAACAAGGAAATAAAATTATGTCGATTGTTATTAAAATCAACAAACAATTACGAATCTGTTGTTTTTAATTAGCAATAGATTATTTCAAGATTATTAAATATATGCATCTTCAATAAAACCTAAAACCATCATAACATAATTAAATATCCATACACGATTGAATTCAATAAAACTTGTTTGATCTTACAATCAATTTAGAATCAAGGTTTCAATATAATCCTCTAACTAGAAAAAAAAATAGTTACAAGTCATTAAAAAGAAAGAAAACATGAATAATATTATTCAAAGGAAAATTTAATCTTACAAAAAAATATAGGAGAGAATGTGCGTGAGTGGAGAAGAGCATTGCTGTCCTCTTGAAAGCAAAAGGTCTCCCCAAAAAGAAAATAACTGCTGCCGTCCTTTTGTCAAGTGAGTCACCGCCTAGGTATATTCTTCTAAAAACCTACGTATGTTCCTTAACCCGCAGCTGCTTTTTTCTACGTTATTTTAAAAGCCACCCTCGTTGCTGTCTCTTTACTCCTCTCTACGTCTGCGTTTCATTCTCTTCTATGCTTTGTCGTTTTGTCATGCTTTGGATGTTGCATTTTTGTCCTGGCCATTTGTGTTTTCAGCTCCTGCCCAATGTCTTAGTGCTGTGTCGTTTTTTTCTTTTGTTAATTGGCCAACATTTGCGTGGAACGCAAACATCCGTTGCTTTTTCTTCTTCCTGCTAGTGCTGTGCATTACGTTTTTATCCTTCAACATTTCATCTTTTGCTGACTGTTCTTTCTTCCTTTGCTGTGTCGTTTTTGTCTTATCGCTGCTGACATTTATCTTATGCTGATAGACTTTGCGTTTTGTGCTTTTATTGCTCCTATGTACTGTTGTTTTACTCTTCTGTTGGTCTCCTATGCTGTCGTTCTCCCTTGCTTCTTCCTGCTTTGCTATGTCATTTTGGTGTGGACTGGTACTTTGCATTTTCCCCTTCTAGTGCCTACGTTTTGACTCCTGTCTTCTCTGTGTTTTGGACTATTCTTTCCTGCTGCATGTTTTTGTTATTTTTTTCCAAAACAACTCCTCTTCTCCCAACCTCTAATGTAAAAATAACATAATCAGCAGAATATCCATCTAATATGCTTTAAAAAAACCTCAATTTGATATGTAAATTAATAACCTATCACTTAGGCGTTGAGTTTGAGAAAGTAGTATCAATAGCCACCTCACTCAGAGAGGTGCCACCCTTATAAGAAACATTTACACTAATTTTGAATCATGAAGCTAGACTCGCTAGAATGCATACCAACTCAATCAGCCTAAGTTGCGTTTAACAACAATTAGAGGAATTTTTATTCTCACTCTAGTTAGAATCAACGAAGCCTTGGAAGAGGAAAATCCAGAAAATCAAGTGGTAGAGGAAATGCAGAAACTAAACCAACTTGTCAAGTATGTCTTAAGTATGGACACTCAACCAACGATTGTTGGTACAGGTTTGATAAATCACTTACTTCCTCAAATTTACTCATACTAATCAAAATCAGAAAAATGCTCAAGTTTTTGCAACAAATTAATTCTAGTCATCATAACACTGCTCCTGTCTATTCTCAATCTGATTACTTAAGTGATAATAATTGGTACGTTGATAGTGGAGCATTAGCCACGTCACGAATAACCTAAACAATCTAAGTGTTAATTTAGATTATCGCGGCTCAGAAAAATCACAGTTGGAAACGAACATCCTCTACAGATAACATTCTGTAGTAAGGTAACATTCTTTGGTAAGGACCTTCTCATAGGAGTAGCTGATCTTGGTCTCTATAGGATTGAAGTTCATAGTAACCAACAATACTAACCCAAAAATAGGTCTCATGACAAAACCACTCTATTTGCTTTCCAAGAAGTTGCATTGCAACATGTAAATACTCAATGTTGTGTTCAATCCCCTGAAATTGTCCAACATAATACTGATAACCATTGTTCAAAAACTCAATCTATATGACAATTGAATGATCTAAATAAAAAGTCAAGTTCATTAAAGCAATCCTCTTATGTGTCCAATATAGATATCATTCATAGAAACTAGGACATCCAAATGAAAATACCATGAGAATCATTATGAGCTCTAACTTATTCACACCTAAGATCACTAGACATAACTCTAAAATTAGTTTATGTGAAGTATGCCAACCTGGAAAACTTCATGAACTAAACAATCCAACCTCTAAACATAAAACGTCACAACCCTTTGAAATTATATATGCTAATCATTGGGGACCAGCACCTATAGCTAGAACCAATGAGGCTAGATACTATGTCAGCTTTTTAGATGATTTCACCAATTTTAATTGGATTTATCCCATTTCTTGTAAATCCAAAACTCTAGACACTTTTAGAACCTTCAAAACTTTGGTTGGAAAAGAAACTAGGCGTGTGATTTGAACACTTCAGACTAATATGGGAGGTGAGTTCATTCCCTTCACCATCTACCTCAAAATCTTTGGCGTCAACCACAAACTTACATGCCCTCATACTTATTATCAAATTGGAAAAATTGAGCAAAAACACAGGCACATCATAGAAACAACACTCACCTTACTCCCTCAAGCCAATATGCCACTTGATTACTAGTGTGAAGTTGTGTACACTGCCACATATCTAATAAATCAACTTACCACACCAACTTTAGACAAAAATTCACCATTCGAAATACTTACACATATGAAACTTGACTATAGCTTTTGTAAGACTTTTGGTTATGCTTGCTACCCAAATTTGAAACCTTACAATCGTCACAAGTTTAAATTCCATACTAGCATTTGTGTCTTCATTGGATATAGTCCTCAACATAAGGGTCATCATTGCTTATATAGCTCAGGAAGAATCTATATTGCCCGAGATGTTGTTCTTAATGAACAAATCTTTCCTTTTTGAACCATGTTTCCTCTTATGTTCCCAAGTCCAACATATTAGTTGAGTCCTAAACCACACAGTTTATATCCATACCACTCACTAAACCTGTCCCTCAATGTGAACACAATCTTCAGAGACCAACATCAACATCTTCACTGAGTGGGCTACCTCCAATTTCTCACCCTTCTCAAGATCATCATCAACCTATCATCACTTTAGAAGTACTTCAACCATAGTCCAGTCCCCTTCATAACAGTGAATTCAATACTATGTCTATCTCTCACAGTGAGTTGAATGAAGTAAGAGGGGGAATCATTCTTACCAACATTCGTCCTATGGTTACTCGTGCCAAGGATGGAATCTTTAAACCAAAAACATACTTCAAAATAGTGACAGTGTTAGCAAAACTATGGTTCCCACAATAATTGAAGAAGCCTTGTCCAAACTTGAGTGTAAGGTAGCAATGTAAGAAGAATACCAAGCTCTCATGAGAAACCAGACATGGTGGTTGGTACCCAAACAGAGTAACAAGAAAATTGTCACGTGTAAATGGATTTTTAAAGTAAAATGGACTCAAATGGAATTGTATTGAGATATAAGGCTAGACTTGTGGCAAAAGAGTTTAGCCAAATTGCAGGAGTAAATTATTTTGAAACCTTCAGTCCTATAGTAAAATTTAGCATGGTAAGTTTTTTCTCAATCTTACTGTGACAATGCATTGGAGACTTAGACAAGTCGACATTAACAATGCCTTTTTAAATGGCAATCTCGAGGAAGAAGTATTCATAGAACGACGCGATAGTTTTTAAGATGAATTATTTCCAAATCATGTTTGTCACTTGCACAAAGTCATACATGGCTTGAAGCCAGCACTAGGTGCTTCGTTCCAAAAACTCACGGAAGCCTTGTAGGAATGGAAGTTTGTTAATTCAAAATGTGATATATCTATGTTCTACTATTATGAAGAAAATGACATTGTCATTCTTCTCATCTATGTTGATCACATCGTTGTCACAGGAAATAATACCATTCTCATTGAGCAGATTATTTCAAGATTAAAGTCAAGGTTTGTAAAGAGAGATGAAAAGATGATTTCCATTGATTCAATGGTGAGTATTTAACTCAATTATACAATACAATCAATAAGTAATTACAGGAGATAAATCAGGAGCTAAATCCTATCATATTTACAGGCAATTAACAGCTAGTTGACCGAGTAAATAAGAGTTGTGATCAGGTACTAGTGAGTGTATTGTTACGCCCCCTCAAGTTGAGCGTATGTTCACCAAGACCAAGCTTCAACAGATTCCGATCAAAGGCAGTTCTTGGTAGGGGCTTGGTGAGTATATCGGCAACTTGATCCAATGCATTGAGATGTTTGACATTTAGAGTGGCACGTTGCACCTGCTCACGAACGAAATGAAAATCGATTGCAACATGTTTCATACGACTGTGTAGGACTGGGTTGGCACAAATGTATGTGGTGCTAACATTATCACAGTATACCGTTGGTGCTTTAGGAAACATAAGGCGAAGCTCAGAAAGTAAATGTTGGATCCAATTGGTTTCCGAGACAGCGGCTGCTACTGCTCGGTATTCTGCTTCAGTGGAGGACCTTGAAACCGACCTTTGTTTCTTGGAGGACCACGAGATCGAAGTCTGATCAAGATAAACAATAAACCCAATGGTGGAGGTACGATCGAGTGGATCACCAGCCCAGTCAGAGTCCGAGTACACACGAAGAGTTCGATCAGGTTTGTGATCAATCAGAAGGCCAAGATCCACTGTTTGTTTGAGGTATCGTAGTACCCGCTTTGCAGCACGCCAATGGACTTCTCTCGGAGCATGCATGTATTGCGACAGCTTGTTGACGGTGTAGGCAATATCAGGTCGGGTAAAGGCCAGGTAATGAAGCTTACCAATAACTCGTCGATAAAGGGTGGCATCAGCCAAAGAATCGGTAGAGGATGTGGACAAGTCAATTGTAGAGGTCATTGGTGTCGGTACCCCCTTACAGTCAGCCATGTTGAGCTCATCAAGCGTGTCCAAGATGTACCTACTCTGGGAGAGAAACAAGCCATTTGTGGAGGAAGTGACTTCAACTCCAAGGAATTAGTGCAAGCTGCCAAGATCCTTGAGAGAAAACCTGTGTGATAGTGCATCAATGACCGAACGAACACTATTCAAGCTACTCCCAGTAATAAGAATATCATCCACATAAACCAAAATGTAGATGGTGGCATTCTGCCGATGTATCATAAAGAGAGAGGAGTCGGACTTGGCTGCGACAAAACCAAGCTGCAAAAGATATGATTTCAACTCATTATACCAAGCTCGAGGAGCTTGTTTCAGGCCATAGATGGCTTTATTTAGCCGGCACACATGTTTGGGAAAATTAGCATTCTCAAAACCCGGTGGCTGCTGCATGTATACCTCCTCGTCAAGGTGACCCTGTAAAAAGGCATTATTCACATCCAATTGATGAATCGGCCATGAGTTTTGAGTTGCAATAGTCAGAACAAGACGAACTGTCACCGCTTTAACTACCGGGCTGAACGTAGCATGATAATCAATGCCCGGTCTCTGAGTGTACCCTTTCGCAACCATTCGAGCTTTATACCTGTCTATAGAGCCATCAGACCGATACTTAATACGAAATAACCATTTACAACCAACAATGTTTTTGGAAGAGTCAAATGGGACAAGGGTCCATGTGTTATTCCGATCAAGGGCGTCATATTCAGCTTGTATGGCTTGGCGCCAATGAGCAATGGTTTGGGCTTGTTTGGGTGTTCGGGGAATGTAGGTGGGTGACAAAGCGACCGATGCAGCAAACTGTCGAGGCTTGAGGTTATTAGTTTTGGAGCGGGTCAGCATAGGGTGAGTTGAGGTGGTCAAGGGGGGGTTGGAAGGTGCACAAGTATCATTGGTTGGAGGGGATGATGTAGGTTTGTTTGGTGGTACAATTGGTGTCGGGTCAGGGGGCTGTGTGGTTTGCAGTAGGAAAGAGGTTGACCGAGAGCGTCTGTGGTACACTCTAGGTTGATCGAGTACTGTATGGGTTGGTGGCGGGTGATCAAGAGTTGGTTCAGTGGTGTTAGAGGGTAATGCCGAGAGAGGGGGTTGAGATGTACCTGAAGCCGAAGGCACCGAGGACAAGGTAGGAGCAGGGGTCAGCACCGAATGCAATGGTGAAGGCAGGTCAAAACATGGGGTGGTTGCCAGACTCGATTGATCATGACTATCATCCTGCAAAATTTCCCATGCTAATGTTGAAGAATTATCCTTGAGATTAGAAAACATAGTATTAAATGGGAATTCGTCCTCATGAAAAATGACATCTCGAGATACATAGATTTTAGAGGTGAGAGGATCATAGCATTGATGGGCATGATGCTTGGTCGAAAATCCCAAATAAACACACGGTTTGGATTTCGGTTGAAGTTTGTTGGCTGAATAGGGTTTTAACCATGGATAGCAAAGACAACCAAAAGTTTTAATGGTTTCAATTTTCGGTTTTGAATAAAAAAGGATATCATATGGGCTCTTGTTATCTAGAGTTGGTGAGGGCATGCGATTAATAAGGTATACAGTGTGAGTGCAAGCAAAACTCCAAAAGGATGTAGGCATGCTTGCTTGGTGAAGTAGAGTTTTAGCGGTTTCTATTATATGGCGGTGTCTGCGTTCTACTGTAGCTACTCTCTGAGGTGTATATGGTGGAGAGACAAGATGCTCAATGCCGGTTGATTGAAGGTAGTGGTCAAGACCCTGAAATTCACCCCCACCATCAGTGTATAACGAGATAAGTTTTGTATTAAATCGTCTTTCTAGCATGGGATGCAATTGTTGAAAGGTTTGGAAAACATCACTTTTATTTTGCAGTGTAAATAGCCACATGTATTTAGAAAACTGATCTACGAATAAGACGTAGTACCGTTTGTTGTCAATAGATAAAACCGGGGAAGGACCCCATAGATCACTGTAAATGATTTGTAAAGGAAAGGTACTTTGCAAGGTATTTGTTGAAAAAGGAAGCCTGTGCATTTTGTTTGAGTTGCATGAATTACAAACGAAAGTAAAAGTTTTAAAAGGAGTTAAAAACTGATGCAACATTTTATTTAAAGTGCGATCATTTGGATGTCCGAAACGCCTATGCCACAGGATATTTGATGACACAACATTGCATTCGGGTTTGTCAAGAATGGCTTTCGGTGGCCACTGATAAAGATGACCCCTATTTTGCCCTTGAACTAATGGCGCCCCCGTCTTCATATCCTTCACAACATAAGAAAAGGGGAAAAATTCAATAGATGTATTGTTGTCTCGACAAAATTGAGCAACGGAAACAAGGTTATAGGCAATATGAGATGAGCATAGGGCATTGTTCAAATGGAAATGGTTGTTGGATAGGTTTAGATGTTTGTTACCGATATGAGTGATCGGAATAGACTGACCATTACCCAAAGTGATCTCTTCCGGCCCATTGTAGTCATGAACGGTGGTTAACTGTTGCGCATCTGACACCATGTGATGCGTGGCACCACTGTCAAGGATCCAGGGGTCCTGTTGAGAAGCCATGTAACCGGCGAAATTAGCACGGGCTCGGTGGTGATCATGAGATGCTGATCGGCAGACGCGTGCCGTATGTCCAATTTTCTGACATAATTGGCAGCGGACAGCATTGTCGGGTTCCTCCTGTTGCGGTGAACGGGCTCTCCTCTGGCGGTTGTTCTGCGAGCACCAGTTATGATTGGCAGATTGTCCAGCATAATTGGATTGGCGACGATAGTTGTTTGAGCCTAAACCGTAGCGTGGTGAGGACTGTTTTTGAGCAACAGCGGCTGTGACAGGTATGGATAGAGGTTTCTTGGCTTCTTCATGTTGGAGAAATAGCTCGTGGTCAGTGAGCTTCTCATAGAGCTCCTCATAAGTGATCTGTGAGTCACGAGACCTAATGGCCGCTGAAATCTCGCGAAACTCCGAGCCTATGCCACTGAGAACTTTGATGATGAGTTCATCATTGGAGACTGGCGCTCCGGCTATTGCAAGCTCATCGGTGATGGACCTAATTTCACGCAAATAGGTGGCAACATTTTTGGTGTCTTTTGTGAGACGGGCAAGCTGTTCACGTAGGCTGAATATCCGGGTTTGGGACTTGTTGGCAAATGCCGTATGAAGGTTGGACCAGGCCGATTGGGCTGAGGATGCATTGGCTACAGCGGAGGCTAGTGTGGGATCGACTGAGCACATCATGGCATTCTGGATCAATTGATCCTGCCGGAACCATGTGTGATAGGCAGGATTGGGGGTGGTATTGTTGTTTTCAGTGATGGTTTTGGGAGGGACGGGTAGGGAGCCATCAAGATGACCATGGAGATCATGGCCATTCATGAGGGTCGAAATTTGTGCTTTCCATGTTGCGAAATTTTGAGATCCAGTGAGTTTGATCGGCAATTGCGAAGCCGGATTAAACTGAACTATGGTTGTGGAGGAGGTATTATCGGAGTTGGTAACATGTGGTGCCATCGAGGATGATGGGGGAGAGGACAACGGAGATGGGACAATGAAGAGATGCTGGATCAGAAAGAAAAAGAAAATCCTCGTGAGAGAGTAAAGCTTTGATACCATAAAGAGAGATGAAAAGATGATTTCCATTGATTCAATGGTGAGTATTTAACTCAATTATACAATACAATCAATAAGTAATTACAGGAGATAAATCAGGAGCTAAATCCTATCATATTTACAGGCAATTAACAGCTAGTTGACCGAGTAAATAAGAGCTGTGATCAGGTACTAGTGAGTGTATTGTTAGTTTGCACTCAAAGACCTTGGTAAACTTTCCTATTTTCTAGGTATATCAAAGTTGATAATATAGAAGGTATTCTGCATCTCTCACAAACGAGGTATAATCTGGACATCTTAAGGCAGACACACATGCTCAACTTTAAACCGTGCCCTACACCAAAGATCACAGGTCACAAGTTTATGAAAGAAGGAGGAAAACTAATGCAAAACTCAACCATTTACAGAAGAGTCATTGGTAGTCTTGAATATGCAACAATAACACATCCAGATACTACATATGTTGTAAATAAGTTGAGTCAGTTCATGCAATCACCTTCAAAAGACCATTGGTAGGGAGTAAAACGTATCCTATGATATTTAAAAGGAACATATGAATTGGGATTATGTTACACGAATGAAAAGGTGTCAGGATTGCATAGATTTATAGATGCTAATTGGGCCACTGATCTAAATGATTGCAAGTCTACAGGCGGCTATCTAATCATGTTCAATAACAATCCAGTTGCTTGGAGCTCTAATAAGCAGCAAGGTGTATCACGATCCAGCACTAAAAAGTGAATATTGAACACTTGCCCAAGGATGTGCAGAATGATATGGTTTAGATCACTCATGAAGGAATTAAAAATTAGTATGCAAATGATTGCAACTCTATGGTGTGATAACAAGAGTGTTGTATCTCTCTCCCATAATCCAATCTTGCATAATAAATCTAACATATTGAAGTTGATGTTCACTTCATCCATGACATGGTCATCAATGGAGAAATTTATGTTGAATATATACCTTCATCTGAATAACCAACAGATGTGTTTACTATGGATATCTTTTCTTAACAATTCAATAGAGTTAGCTAGATATGAAATAGAGAATAAGGTTCTAGTGTTAGTGGCCGGGCAAATAAGAGTTAGGATTTTAGTGAGAGTAATTATGGAAAGAAAAAGATTAATTCTTTGATTGATGGGATTGGGGTCTTTAATATTTTAAAATTAACATAATGTCATTTGAGGTAAATAAGGATATGAATATAAAAAAAGGAAATGTAGGTGATTTTGCGTATCTATGGTATTTTGGTCTATAATCTTATTGAAATATCTTACTATGATAAGATAATTAAATAATAATAAAGATCTTTTTACTTAATTAAGAGATTTAGGTATAGATTAAGTTAGAATGAAACTGTTTACATAACATTTCACATTATCAATATTAATAATAAAATTAACAATAGACTGATTTATAATTAACTAAAAATTTAAGTATTTAATTAAAATATTTTTAATTAATATTATAATATTTTCATCTTCAAAGTATAATTATCTTATATTAAAAGATAAATGACATAAGCCTACTCTATATT
>JANKYF010000002.1:39313263-39328162 GCA_029829435.1 Erythroxylum hondense | reverse complement strand
ACATGCATTGTACATATTCAGTATACATGAATGTGCATTAATGAATACATAATTGTGCAATATTGTGATATGTGAATGTATTGTATGTATAGAGGAGCGCATTGAGCGATAGCATTTAGACATTGCCAATATATCAAGGCAATAGCTGTTTGGAGCATATTGTGAGTAACCTAAGATAGTCTCTCCTTATTCCTTTTTACATCATTGAACTATATTTTGATCTTATTGAACTGTACTGAATTGTGCTGATTGTGTACTGAATTTTGGACAATAATTGTCCGAGGCGTTTTGATGCATGAGAATTTGAATGCGTATGCCTAAATGATTTTCTAATTCTCAACTAAGAAGTTGAATGCCGGACTTAGTCTGATGACTATTGCTATTGTGATTGATATATTGTTATATTACATGCCAACGAAAGTGATCGAATTTGATGACTGAATTGTGGCATGCACTTCATTCCAATGTATGTAACATAAAAGAGTTATGACTGATGTTGCTACAGATACTGTTACTGATAAGAGCTTTAAGCTCCTGCATATGTGGTTCGAGTCTATGGCTCACTGTGATCAATAAGTCACGGACTGACTGACTAAGCTCGGTAATTCGAGATACTATAAAAGCACATAATCACAATAAAATAAAAATGAATGTGAGTCTTATACATGTTGCATTTGCATATAATTTGAATTCATTGAACGATTTACAAAACTGTGTGAATGTTGTTATATGATTAAACTGTGTAACTGAGAAATGATTTATCTGTGATAGTATTTGATACTTGTCAATTGGAGTTGCACTATATGATTACATGCTATAATTGATCTTGTTTTATGACATGAGTGAGTCATTGAAAATGGTTACTCTATTGAGTTCGTAAAACTCATCAAAATTGTACCGTTACTTTTCAGGTTCGAAAGTGAGACGACCTAGCTTCTAAGACTTCGTAGAAGCATATTTTGTGCAACTGTTACAATCAAATTTGGCTCAGAGGTTGATCAACTGAAATTGAAGACTTAGCTATTTCTTTCATGTTTATTATATTTAGTGTGTATTGAGTTGTTTTAGCTCGTAGGATAATGTTGTAAAACTTAGATGGTATTGTGTTGTATGAAACAATGTAGATTATGGATTTTGATTAATGTGATAACATTTTGAGTTTTGAAAATGTGTGATTGATGGTTTAGTGTATGATGTCATGTTGTGTACAGTAAAAGTGAGACAATTACCATGTCATTTCTGATAGGCATGTACACGTGTATTCGATGGACACACGTGCATATGTAAATTGGGAATGGGGTGTTACACTTAGCTCTACGGGAGCCTTCTAGTTGGATCAGACATCGACTGGAGAGTCACCGCAAGGTGCCGAATAGGCCACTTAGTCATTTTAGGATAGGGCATGCTCGTTTTTAATGGAGGTTGAGTGCAATTTATTATTTCCATCCTATAAATTTTTACAATTAAAGAACATTCTAAAATCTATAGATAAACTTTTGAGGGACTTCTCTTGGAGTGGGGTTACCAGTTCTCCAAAAATTTCAAAGGTGAAGTGGTCAAATGTATGTTTATCTAAAGATCATGAGGCTATAGGTATTTGTTCAATCACATTGTCTAGCAAGGTCCAATTAGTCTAAAGATTTTGAAAATTTTGTGTAGACAAGGAAGCTCCCTAGATTAGGTGGCTGTGTATGTATTTTCTGAAGGGGAAAAGCATTTGAAGCGTTAAGGTAAATGATAATGTCACATCGATATTGAAACAAATTTTGCACCTGAGAGACTCAATCTCGCTCTCCATTAAGCGCAAGTTGGGGGATGGCATACCTGAAAATTCCAAGGTACAAGCTTTTATCAAGAGCAACACTTGAATCTAGATAGCCTATTCCACTGAAGGATCCTCATTGATTATGGATAATTTACCCTCCTATTCCCGCAACCCCTTAATCCAGGATTCTATTCTTTGGTTACCATACAAGAAGATGACATTCTCTACAAGGTCTTACGAAAAGCTCCCTTAGGGGGGCCCTAACTTAATATGGGACTCTGCTGTATCCTCTCTAATACTTTCATCCTATGGCTAGCTGCTTTAAGGAGGTTGAGTACCAAGGACCCTCAAAATTTACATATTTGACAAGAATTGCTCTTTCTGGTTATAGGCTACAAAAGGCCTTGACCATCTTTATTTTAATTATTGTTTCTCAGGAGCAAAACTCTCAAGCTGTTTGGGTTGCGATGTTCCTACTCGAAGTTCTGGGTATCATAGTGCTTGACATATAGGTTTAGAGAAACGGAAAACAATTCCTTAGCACTCTTAAGGAAACTGCTACTCAAAATCAAAACAGCATTACTGGCAAGGGGTCTTGAAAACCACTTAGGTCCGGAAGCCAAGCTTACACGGTTCCTGTAACTTGCACCCGATTAAAACTTTTGTGAACTGTGATTTCGAATGTATCTTATGGCTAGGGGCGGGGTCCCCATTCTAAGGGACCTTATAAGAACAATTTTGTAACCTTGGCCTTGTTCAATATTATTACATAAAACTTAAAAAAAAAGTCATCAATTCTGTTTTCAAGGATGCTATATCCTTCTCAGAATTAATATTTAAGGAGTCCATTTCATTCACTCGTCCAAAACGAGGTTGGGACGTGATGGTCCTAAGGTTCAACCGAGAGCAATAGCCACAGACGACTTACCTGGGATTTCCGGGTGGGCCCTTGGTCTCTTCCAGGTCCATTGGAAAATTAAATCCTCATCATAAGGCAATTAATTATCTGGAAAATGTATACAAGTGGGCATGTGACTCAGTTCCGGTAGAGTGATCTTCTACCAAGGATTTAAAATTTGTCAAACGAGCTTGTGCAATTTGTTGATAATAATTAAGAATTTTTAGAAAAACAAAACCTAATATGGCAATGACAAGTTGTGGTGCACCACTAGTGTGGGACAATAGTTCAATGCCAGTAAAGCATGTGTGCTCTATTTGCAACTACAAATCAGATCAGAATTCTATGTAGTGAAATTGCCATAATCAATCAACTATTGTTCACTATCGCTCCCCTGAGAAACTGAGATCATTTTGCTTGATTCCCCCATGACTTCCTGTAGAAATTGTAATGAATCAGAATAGCAGTTCCATAATCAAATATACAAGTTTAACAAGTTAGGAAACAAGATCAGGATTACATGTACCACAAGACTTGATGCATATTAAGTCGTTAATCTCTTTTTCTGACGCCTTTCTCCATATTTTACAGGGTCAGTAAATGGGACGGGGAATTATACCTTAAGCTCTGTCTCATTCTGTAGAACTGTACACTGTTCTAATTCCTAAAAAAAAACTCTCTAGCCTCAGATATATTGCAATTTCATCAATAATATATGGTAAACTGGTACTGAAAATTATCCATATATGTGGGATAGTAGCCTAGGGAATAATATTTTCTTTAAAATGTTAAGCAGCAATTCTAAGTCTTCCAGACAATTCAACCTCCAAAAAAGGAAAATGTTTTAGGGATTGACATGAGAAAGAAATGCATGAAGAATGATGAAACACTTAAATCAAAACCAGGATAATCAATTCATAATGTTTTCAGTCATTGCAGAACAAGTAGTACATATATTTCTGACTAAATCTAACTTCAGTTTCGAATTCTATCCCCCAACTCTACTAGATTCTTTAGACACTGTCATAGGTTTTTCAAAAATCAAGTCATTCCCAGGATTCCGTTTAGAATTTTCCATATTCCCAACTGTTGTCTTGTACTTGTTTCCAATTAAGAGAGAATATTTGTCATAAATTGAACATCTAAATTGTTAGCTAATAATCCCAAACCTGAACATGTGTCTGGTGCTTGTTATCTCGTAGTTCATGTTCGTTTTGCCGCTGTTGTGGCAATGGTAATTGTTGTTGGTGATGGTATTGCTGCTGCTGTTGTGGTAGTAGTTGTTGCTGTTGGTAAAGATGGTCCTGCTGCATTTGATAGGACTGTTGTGGTAGCATCTGTTGTTGCTGATGAAATTGCAACTGTTGCTGCTGTTGCCTTACTTCTTGTCTCTGGTGTGGTTGATTTTTCCACACCAAAGGTCCTGGCGATTGTTGCTGAAGATGATGCTCCTGCTCTTGTGGATAGGGAAATTGCTGCTGTTGCTGCTGAAGATATTGATGTTGCAACTGCTGTTGTTGATAGTTCTGCTGCCAAAGCTGCTGCTGTAAAGGGGATTTCTGTTGAAACTGCTGCTGTTGTTGCCAAAGCAGCTGCTGTTGCTGTTGTTGATAGTAATAATATTGCAATATTTGGTCATATGCTTGGCTATCTTGAACATTTGCACTTTGCCCATTATACTGTGCTTGATATTGAGATGTCTGTGTCTGCTGAAGAGAATAAGATTGAGAAAAGGGGAGAATTTTCTGTTGCTGTGCATTTTGCATTGACCAGGCTTGAGGATTAGCTACTGTAGTAGAGGCGGGACTCTGGTTTTGTCCTTGAATACCTTGAAACTGGGGGCTTTGCAAAGGAAAAGGTTGTGAAAGGTAGCCTTCACTCATCGGTAGCTGAGCATCATTTTCAACTTGTGGACACTGATAAGAAGCCAGCCTCTGCCGATTAAGTCTTCCACGGGAATGTCCTTGATCCCTAAATTTGGAATCTCGGCGCATTCTTCCATACCCACTCTTTCGACTGCAGTTTTTACTACTACCTACTAGCGTTTGTAACTGCGGAACTCCCTCTGACACGTTCTGATTACTTCTTGACCATGGAGGACCGGCACTTCTAGCATTAGTTTTGGCAGAAACATCGGGGTGACAGCTTATTGGGCTTGATGCAGAACAATGAATGTTAGCCTCATCACTACTCCCAAGCATGTCATCATTGGATATAGTATTCTCTTTATCTTCATTCTTCAGCAGGCTTTCCTTGGATAAATTGGATTCTTGAGGAAACTCAACTTCATTTGATGTGAAAGGATATCTACTCGTTGAAGGAGAAATTTCAGAATTAAAAGATGGATTGATTTGAATAAGAGACTTGGTTTCCTGTGAATCTAAGGAAAGTCTTCCCAGTAAAGGTGACTTCAAATCCTGTCCAAGATCATGGTGATGCTCTTGCAGAACACTGATTTTTGACAACTCAATTGAAGCTTGACTATCACTTTCATTAGTGACTCGATCTACTGAATCAAGAGATATATTTTGTTCAGGGGACTGTTCCCCAAGATGCTTTGACACTGTAAGAGATAACTCCTGTGGAGCTTCTTCTGCCTTGTAGACAGATTCTCTAGACTGAAGCACTCCATCCGTAGTTGGGACAGGCGGGATACCACAATTTTCCCTCCATGGTGCTTCGTGGTTAGATACCTGCTCAGATAGCAAGTCCTTACTACCCAGTAAAGGCAGTTCACAGTTTGTTGCTTGCTCCGTTGCAAGCATGTCAACCTGGTTATCAAGATTTTCTCCCGGGTACACTCTTTCATCTTGGAGCAAGGATCTAAGATGGCGGTCAGAACTATGATCTCCAAAGGATAGGCAAGGCAATCTAGCTTTGTTGCCTTTTTGAGTTTTATTAGCCTTATTCCATTGTATTATCTTAGCAGTAGAAGAAAACAAAGTAGTACTCCGAGAATGTGGAAACAATCTCATATGTCTAATCCATGCCTTCCTTGACTCATAGCTAGTCCCACAAAGGTCAACAAACTGCAATCATGAAATTTTCGTGCTTATTTGTTTATGTTAATTAAATGCATCTAGTAGATATTTGTGAATCAGAAACGAATAATGGACATATAAAATGAATGGACTACTAGAACTTTGACTTTCGGGCTGGAGTCAAGAAAAAATAAAAGGGTATGTGTTTAGGAATAACTCCTAGTCTAAGACTCACTCCTAATTAAGAACCATGGAGAACAGAAAGCTTCCCAATTTCAGAACTCAAAATCACAGAATCCATTTAAAAACCACCAACCTCCTCAAATACTTGATGAAAGACATATATGAAAAGACATTCACGAGGTAATCTGACCTATCTATAACTCCATTTGACAAGGTATATAAATAGAAATTCACCTCGTACTAGACCACTACAGTGACCAATTAAACTATAAGCGTAGGGGGTCAATTTTACCTCTAAGTATAGTCTTGATATATCCTCCCTCTCTTCTGCACTTAAACCCTGACATTCAAGTGCTGTTGGAGATATCACATCAGCTACAATGGATTCCACCACATTCATATGTCTTGACTCCCCATGTGTAATTGCAAATTTAATTAATTCCTGTAGAAGTGACAATCAGCAACTATCTCAAGCTTCCACACAAAACAAAACTAAAAGAAAAAAAGAAAAAGCAAATGTCCAGTCTAGAAAACTACAAATGTCAAAGCATGGCCAACTTTAAAAACTAGATACGATGTGAAAACAAGCCAATGACTCTCTTGGGATTTGATAGATTGCTTCCTCACACCCAAGAAATAATTTGAGAATAAGAACAGTTGATGTAGGACAAATGGAAGAAATCATCAACAAGGAGTTAAAACTCACAAAAACTACGAAATGTGGACTGTTGATTGTTGTTAGGCTGTCAAAATTCAAATTTCAGATTGGGATATAATTGGATATTTTGGGGTTTGATTGCTGAAAATTTGGGCTAGGATTTGATATAGCTGGAATTAAGGTTCACTATGGCTAGAATTTAGGATTTTGGTTACTGGAATTCTGGTGAGATAAACCAATAATGGAGGGTAACAACTAGAATCGCTCCTAGTCTTATCACACCTTCTAATTGAAAACTTAAATTTAAAGATAAAAATTTTATCCAAGCGCTAAGTACGCACATATTTATAGAGAAGTTCTTAAAATCCTTATTCTAGTATGAAGGGATTCTTAAGACATTTAAATCCTATTCTAATAAAAATTCTATAAGTTTTAAGTCCTAAACAATTACAATAAAACATCTACGACTAGAATAACATATATAACTTGTTACTACTTCCTAGCTAAATCCTAATATAATCTAAATTCAGCCCTTGTTGTCTTTGTTGTCAACTGAATTCCCATCTTTGAACATGTTAGCATTTCTCCTAGTGTTCAGTCTGCTAGTGTTAGTAAATAGTCCATTAAGCCCATCCAAACCTACATCCGTAGGGGTAAGATGGGGAAGGGGACAAATGTCACATAGATAGGTTGTTAGGAGTTATTACGGAGAGAGATTGTGAATGAGAGGGTGCGGGGAATATAGAGGAATCTATATAGAGAAGGGAGGGGGGGTTATTATTCTTCTTCTTCAATTATAGCTACTATATCGGCCTGGAACTATTTTCTAGGAGGTAGACTACTATTGTACCCTACTTATTATGTAAATAATACAATCCCTATTGCTATTCCTATCAATTGGTGCTTTCATTGAGAGGCTAAGAGGATAGAGATTGTATGAAAACGAGGATGGAAGCTAGAGTATCTGCAGTAGAGGCGTCTCTTAGGAGACGAGAATCACCCTCTCAACCCAAGAGGGAATGGTTAAATCACACGACACCACATTGAAGGACCTACGGACGCAGCTCAGTACCCTGATGGCTAGCATAGAAATGTTAGTCAAATCTCAAGGTCTATTATAATCGGAGCTGAGAGATGGGTTTTAGACGTTGTTGGGAAGAAATCCGTAGAAGCAGGTCGTGCGTGAGGGAGAGGGACCACCAGGGTTCACCCATCATGCGCAAGCGTCATCTTCAGCTGGGAACGATAGACCTGTGCAACCCATATTAAACTCTGATGGTAGTGACAGACCTGTGCGTGGACTGCAGGGGGTCGGTAATCGTCGACAAGATGATCACTCTTCTTCAGCAGCTATGGAACGTGCATGGGAGGAGTATAGAAATGCAACACGTCGAGTCGACCTTTCGACGTTCCACAGTGACGACCCATTTGCATGGGTCATGTGAGTTGAATCATATTCTATGATTCACGAGATTCCACCGGAGCTTCTATGAGCTCTTATGCTACATGTTACCATTGTAAACCAAAATTTTGATACTAAATTGATGTAGGACAAATATAAGAAATTATCAACTAATAATTAAAAATCGCAAAAACTAGAAAATATGGACTATTGATTACTGTTAGGCTGCTAAAATTCATATTTCATATTTGGGTATAATTGAATTTTTAGGGTTTGATTGCCAAAAATTTGGACTAGGATTTTAGGGTTTGATATGATTGGAATTTACATTTGATATTACCTAGAATTTGGGGTTTTGGTTACTGGAATTTTGGTGAGATAAGCAAATAATGAAGGGTAAGAACTAGAATCGCTCCTAGTCACTCTTAGAAGAAAGAATCACACATTCTAATTGAAAACTTAAGTTTATAGATAAAAAAAATTCAGGATATTTTGTTACCTCTACAAGTAACTTGCAACAAGGCAATTGTTTGATACCATCAATCAGAATGCTTATGGCAACGTTATCATTGTTGGTAATCTACAAAACAGAAAAATAGTCTGAACACAACATGAGTTTTAACTAAAAAAACAAACAAACATGAAGTGGTTTGAGTATCAAGCACTAATAAGACCCTAGCAGCTAGGACTTAAAACATCCATGAAAAACCTACCAAGTACTTCAGACGTGAAAAGTGAATATGCAAGGCTGGAAGAATATCAAATCTTCCCTTTGTTGTAGCCATTTCCAGCGCTTCTTTGTATATGTTAGAAGCTTCCGTGAGATTTCCCTGATCCATTTAGATAAGTATTAACAAGAATTCGAAAACTAGATGCATGTAGTTAAATCTTTTTGTTTTATTTTTAATATACATACCAAACGCTTTTCCATGTTAGCTTTTCTTACAACATAGTCAAGAAAGTCTGCATCTGATTCTGCACTACACTGAAGAAAGGCAGAACGTGCACTGTGCATATCCCCAATATGTTCCTTGTACATGGCATTGAACAAGTGAACCATTGGCATCTTCTGCAACGAGCATATTAGTGGGGCAATAAGTGTCTTCATCATTCATAAAGAATTGAGTCGAAGCATTACAATCAATGGGATGATAGTCATTGCAATATGTATTTTCTTTTGATATTGATACTCTATAGTTGTAACAACCAACAGGTGAAAATAATCCCTAAATATAACTAATTACTAAGCACACATCTTATCATTGTTTGTTAGACCATTGAAGTGGCATGGCTTCATTTCCATCTTATTGTATTCCTTATACTACTTTTAGATCCAACAATTACTGATTACTGTTCAAATTTTGGCTAAATTTTCATGTGAATTAACAGAGGTCTTCTAAAATTAAGTGGTTATAAGTTTGCACACACTTATGATAATTGGAAATTTTACAACTCATATTGACTTGTAAATAGTTATGTTATGTGCAAACTACCCATGTGTATGACTGCAACAATAGCAACAAAACACAAACCAACATTTAGCACATTTTGACTTAGTGACATGAAAATACAGGAATAAATGAATTAGCTCATATAGGTGTAAAGCAAACTGATGAGTTATCAGTATCTCTGCAGCTTAATATTACCTTCAGAAAGGTTTTTGATGCTCGGTCTAGTGCAAAGTTTGCCATCTCTCTTCCTCCTTTGCTTTCCATGAATTCCACATAACGCATCCAGAATTCAGGATAATTAGCACATGAAATCAAGCATCTTTCGTACAGTTTAACAGCCTATGATAATTAATGAGAAGGAGTGTTAGATGTCACAAAGAAAGAATGGAAAAGACAAAGTGTTGTAACAAGACAAACCAATACCCAGTCAAAATCACCAAATGATTCAACAAAGTCTAGATAGTGATGCCAATTTTCTAATTGGCTGACATCGAGTGACTTGACATGAAAGTAAGGCCTCTTTATGTGAGTTTCAAAGTATTTTATTTTCCTATTCAACTCAGAAGCCTGCTGATAAAGCAATTCTCCTGTAGCTTCATATCTCTGCAATGCTTTAAATTTGGCCAAATTAAAAGATGGATCCAATAATTCATCAATGATGGGAGTTATATTATCTGGCCTATAATTTGCAGACACTTCACCGTCAAGTACAGATTCCACCACCATTTCTCGCATAGAAGTGTTGTTCGATTCAATTGCTTCCTTCCAAATGCACAACAACTTCTTAAAACTGGAGAAAAGCAACTTACGCTAGTAAGGGCTTAATGACCAACTAATTGGAGAATATTTAAAAAACGCAACAATATAATAGCAATGTCAACCAATGAAAGATAAAAGTTGCACTATCTAAAAAATAAAATTGGTACTGAATTTGTATTGAAGCCCCAACATCAATTAGATACATTAGTTAGATGGATTAATTTTGGTCCATAAGGATGGCCTTTTGTACATCTGGACTTCAAGGTCTATATACCTTGTTCTACAACCATGGTTTTTGTTTTCTCTTTTTTTTTGGGTTGACAATAGCATACGATGAATAGATATCCTTATGTTTAAAAGAAAAGGCTGCAGTATAGAATTAAAGTATTGACTACCATGTAAAATGTGTATGCTCAAAGTGGCAAAAACTCTTTTGATACCCAGATCAATACTGCTAAATTGTTGATGTTCTATCAAATGTTCCCATTTCTAAACAATTATTGGTAAACTTAGGTTAAGATAACAAACCTAATGCATAACCCACCAATTCTAGTACTCCCTACACTCATTCAATGTTGCATATTAATCATTCACATAATCCAGAAGCACCAACATGATGAGATCCAAATGTCAGCTTTTTGAAGTATTTTAAGTGATATGAGAAATTAGACATAAAAAAGAAAAAGAAAACAAGAACAAAGGCATACCTATCATAATAGTGATTCAACTTTTTGGTAGGAAATCTCAATGTTTGGATGTAAATGTGAGCCAAAGCACTCCAATTTTGTTTAGAAAACTCAAATGCGATATATTTATCCCACAAGGCATGGCATAAATAATCTTTTCCAACAAAAGATAAGCCTCTTTTGAATAACCTAATTGATAAGGTGAAAACAAATATGTTAATGAAGTGAACAAAAGGAGATAAGAGTTTGGGGATGAACAAGAAGTTAATTTTGACCATGCAATTAGAAAATTGATTAAAGAAAGCAAATATAATATTGTTATTGCTTTAGAATGTACAATGATCAGAACTCTGATCATATGCACGCTGGAAGTGAAACAATTTGCTATACTTAGTTTCAACATAAATCTTATATTCTTTGCAACATTAGCAATAAGCTAAGAAATAACTAATTTCTATGCAATCTCAGAACCTTATCCATAGGTATGGAGCTAGTTTAATTTCTTGAAGGTAAATTGTTAATATAACATTTTAACATTATCAGATCAAAGCTTCCACCAGATTGTGACAAAACACTTGATGCCTTAACAAGGAATATCTGTAACCACAGTTATAGTTGACAATGGTTTACATATTATATCAAAGCTTTTAAGTCAAAAATCAATATTCTCTTCAACTACTTCTAATCCAAGGATATTACCTACGAACATTAGATGGATCCTCAAAGGCCAAACTACCAAAGCTACAGTAGTCAACCCAGATATTGACAGAATAAGTTGCTGAACACACAGCTCGTTCGTATATTTCGTAAACTTTGTCAATAGAGCACAAGCGCATACAGTGATCAGCAAACTTTCTCCAATAACCGTAACACAGAGGATACTTGGACAAGAAGGAATCATAAACAAGACATATAATCTCTATGTTGTCCTGCAAAAATTGGAAACAGAACCTCCGTCAAATAAAGAGAAGCAAAAATTCTAGTTCATGAGAGAATGCAAGAAAAATAAAAACAACTTGAGATTCTATAAATTCCAATAAAGAATTTGTTTTTGTCGGGCTCAAAATCAAGTTTATCAAAAGCACATGGTGCTAGATAGTATTATGAGAGAATATGATGCATAGACAGCATATAGTATTGAATTGAAGTGGATACTGATGAAATTTCCTACTTTCATACACAAAATAAGTCAATATATATTTTAAAAATTTATTATTATAATCACAATTCAGATGCTGCATGAAATAAAGGTACCATCAGAAGAGAAAACTAAAGAAAAAAAGTCCAACATGTTCTCCCATATAATGGGAGAGTCTAATCTGTCAACAGTATTAATACATTAATACACCATTGTCAAATGATGATTTCATATCGCATCAAAAGCAGATTTTGTGCCTTTTCCATAGCTATAAAGATTTGAAAATCCTTCCTTAAGTAGGATTTATTAGTTGTAGAAAGATACGTATATAATAGTTTTACTATTTTTAAGTACTGGAATTTAGCATCCATTTTATAGATGGAAAGAGAATTTTCTGGCTAGAAGTTCTCTAAGTTGCATGTTATTAGGGCCTTTCATCTATCTTAAGTCTAATCTCATTGTCATTTAGACTTTATCCATCTTAACTCTAATTCCACTTTTATTTATTTGAAAACTAGTCTAGCTCCTATTCTTTGCTTATTCTAAATTTTTAACTTAACTCTAGTATTTCGGCAATTACATAGTGGTTCAACAATATACTAGACGTACTAGTTTTTCAGTTTCTTTTAATGGAAAAATTACTAAAATTGGGCATTTCATTTGGAGATTTTTTTCAGAGGTAAAGATTTATTGGAACATGTTGATGACACTAATTCTATTCTTGATAAAAACAAGAATCAAGATGAACATGCTAAGTGAAAAGTCAAAGATGCTCAACTCATGACGTGGGTTTTAGGATTTGTTAAGCCCAAAATCATCTTGAATCTTCAATTCTTCAAGACTACAACTGAAATGTGGTTTCGTTTAAAAAGCTCCACAGCCAATATATTGCTCATCAGTTTCAACCTGAGCATGAATTAGTAACACTCCAACAAGAAATCTCTCTATTTCTGAATTTTACTCGTAAGTTTATAAATCTTTGGGTTGAATATACATACATTATTTGTCCTACGTTGCCTCTTGAAGGACTTAGCACTGTTCAATCTATTCATGAAACTACTAAAAGGGATCAATTTCCTATGAGGTTAAGATCTGAATTGGAAGGCAGCAAGTCCAATCTTATGAATCAAGATCTAATATCCTCTTTCGATGCATGTCCCAATGATTTGTTTAGTGAGGAACAATGTCTTCTTACTCAAACCAGAATGGCATAACAAAGATTCACCTTGATTCAGGTGGCTTATGTAGCAAAGGTAAGCAAAGAGAAAGGGACATCACCACTGTTCAGTTATTGTTGCAAAAAATTTGGTCTTTGTGGTTCAAACTATCCTAAACTCACAATTGTGATAGGCAACATGCATTCTTAGGGGAAAAATATACATAGAGACAAGTTAGGAGATGATGGGAGACGCTGATTAGGAAGTTAATATATCTTTTTGTAGAATTTATCTTACATTTCTATAATAATTATCTTATTTAGGTAATAGTTATCTTGTTTAGGAAGTTTATATATTCACAGAAGTTCATTATTTTTAGAAGGAGAATAAGTTTGCAAATCTATTTTAGTTCCTACAACTCTTACCTATTCAGCCTATTTAAAGGGCATTATGATGAATAAGAAGTTGGCCAAAATTTTTCTTAAAAATAGTTGACAAAAGGCTTGTCAAGGGTGAGTTTTCTAAACAGCAACCATAGGGCCTTGAAAGGGGAAGAACTCCAATTAAACAAATGAGGATTTTCCTATGAGTCGTTTCTTGACTAGGTCATACAAGAACCCATAAAATTGCAGCAAAAAGGAAGGTCATATTATTAAGTAATGTCCAAACAGACCCCCAGGAAAGCTACAAAAACATATACTGCCTTTAGTGCTAATGGTTCTGTGGATGTAGTGTGACCGACACAAATTGCTCTTACTCCTGTTCAATCTGTAAATCCTTAAATGATTACACAAATTATTATTTTTGCACTTTCTGCTTCATGACTCTCAAGTAAACCTTTTTCTATACCATCCACTTAGTATTGATTTTGGCATCCAACCATATGACAAACAATGATCATTTCCTTACCGATGTAAACAAATATTATGAAAATATCAAGATTCACACTACTAATAGAAATCATTTATCCATCACAACTATTGGAGATATTTCTTCTTCACTAACTGATGTCTTCATTTCTCCTGATCTTACCACTAATCTTGGTTCTGTCTGTCAGATGCTTGGAAATGATTATAAAGTAGAATTTTGCTATATCTAGTTATGTTATGCATAACAATTAGGGAAGATGATTGTAAAGGGGCTTAAAGTAGAGCATCTTTTTCCTATCCAACTTCCTTTATCTAGATATCTACCTTTTGTCACTTGTCATTATGTTGTTGTTGATTACTGAGTATGGGAAATGTTGAGATACTAAACAGTTGTAAATAGTTTATACTTAGATATAGATAGGCTGTAAATAGATAAGACAAGATAAGTTTGAAATCTCTTTAATTAAGGGATTATATTAGATAGCTTTAGATAACTTTCCAGATTTAATGTCCCATATATGGTTGTATACTCCTATTCAATATATGAGAAATAGAAAAATTATTTCTCAATGGTATTAGAGGAGTAGGGCTTCCTTTTCTGGGATTTGTCCTTTGAGTAGCCTTCATTGCTACACTAGTAAAACCTCATTTTTTTTCTTGTGTGTTCCAATCATGTTACGAATACCGTACCGCGCTTGATACCGAATTGGGTACGGTATTGTACCGATATCGGTTAATATCAAGTACCATTTCGATTAATTTTTTAAATTTATTAAATAGTCCCTGAATTTTTTTTAAATTACAAAATAATCCATTATCATATTATACAGTTGTACAGTTTTAGTTTATATATATCTTTATTATATTCTAATTCTATATATAATATATATCTATATATAATAGTTATCTAAATATAATAATTTATTGTAAAATAAAAAAATTTAAATTATTT
>JANKYF010000002.1:39279269-39291525 GCA_029829435.1 Erythroxylum hondense | reverse complement strand
AATTTTTCATTTTCAAATTCTCCACCATAATAACTCCTAATTTCAGCAATAAAAATTCCTTTTTCATTTTGTAACTTTTTGGATAAAACTTTAGAGAACTTAAGAGATTCATCTTTATTTGATAAAAACAATATCTAACAAAATCTAGTGAAGTCCTCAACAATTACGAGACCATACTTCTTTCCACCTAGACTTCATGTTCTGGTTAGTACTATACTTCTTCTGGTGTCGCGCTTTCATCTTATATCGCACTTATATTTTTTTTATGTTGACCTTCTGTATCTTCTTATGTCGACCTTCTGTATTTTTTATGTTGACTTTCTGTATCTTCTTATGTTGACCTTCTGTATCTTCTTATGTTAACTTTCTGTATCTTATGGGTTTGACCATGTATCGTCTTGAGTTGACGATTTGTGTCATTTACATTTTTCTGCGCACTTAACAAATTCATTAAAACAGTTAACACATTTCTAAGATTATTATTATTTGATTGTCATCAAAACTAATAGAAATGAAGTATTCTTGACTTAACTAACTGAAAGCGATGTTGCCTTTTCCAAGTTTTTAATGATTTGGAACATAAAGCCTTTATTCCCTACTACATTAGAGACTTCTTCCTCCAATAATGAAGGTATAGTGATTTCTTTTTTATTCCTTGTACGTGGCATTATAGTCCCACTAGACATGCCAAATCTTTAATCACTTTTGCTATTAATCTAGAATTGGAGCATACAAGGGAGGAATTATCATAATATTGCAGTTACCTTCTATTAAAAGATATAAGTGAGTTTTGGGAAACTTAGACAATAGAATTCTAAGTTATCAAAAATACGAAAAAGTAATGAGATTTTAGATTTTAGCTTGAAGAATAATTTTATTTAAGTAAGGGACAAGTACATAAAGCAAAAAAAAAAGAACCTGAAATAATAATAAGGTATTTCTATTAGAGTAGTCTAATCGTTTAATTTTTTAGTTGTTGCCTTTTTTCATTTTGTCCTCTTGGTATGCTTATATGTCTCTCTCTACTTCAACTACCTAAAATAGTTTTCTTATAAGTGCTCAACTTTCAAGTATCTTCTAACTTTGAGTCATGTCTTAGCTAATCGTCTTTTACATGTTCATAATGTCTCAACTTTTGCTTACTAATTCATATGTTTAAGAATTCTCCAAGTAATCTAATTAACTTTTAAAACTTATATTAAATGAGACCTTTTACTTTTAGGTTAAATGAGTCGAATTTCAATAATTATTAGATAGAATAGAATATTATTTAAATATTATAAAAACAATTTGTTAACATATAAAAGTAGTTTGTCATGTTTATAGAAATAATACCAAAAAAGCATCCTGTATTTAAAATTAGAAAAAATTGAAAAGGCCTTCGTCTTTTATTAGATCCGGAATCGGATCGCTAACCGTTCACGTGACTTACCAACTAGCCTTCACGTGCCTCCGAAATATCTAAGCTTTCCATAATTGGATTGCTCACTTCCGGAAGCCACACTCCAAACGCAACCTTATAAAATTTTTGACGGAGCACAGGCGAGACGAGGGCTTCACTTCTTCTCTCAGTCAGAGACAGTGAATCACTTGGGAGAATAACATGGTGTCATCGACGGCGAAGCCTTTCAATCTGTACACCCATCGCCATAAGACCCAATTTCTTCCTCTGCAGAATCCGCGGTTTTGTTACCAGCATCATGTCTCTTTTCTGCCTGTTGTGTCGAGCTCTCTCGGCTTCAATCCTCTTCGGTTCGTTTTAGCGAAGTAGAAGAATTATATCAGATTCTATTCTCTTTTTATTCTTAATTAATTTAAAATGGAATCCCTGTGAATTGACAATAATTTTTGTGTGAAATGGAAGACTTTGGATAAAGAGCAATGATTTTGGTGTAATGGTGGTGAAGAAGAACGAGAAGAAGAAAATAAATAAGAAAAGGAGAGGATCCTCTGCGGTATGTTATGCTTCGCCTCTCAGTCCTCAAACTCTCCAGTGGATCACCACCGTCTCTTCTGCGTATGATCCCATTCCATGCATGTTTTATTTGGACTTCTTTCTTGTTTATATTTTCCTGATGAAGCAACATCCACATTGGTGTTCATTTCATTTTGCTTGATTTAGGGTGTTGATGTTGACAAGGGGCACTGCAATTCATAAGTCGTTTCTTATTCCGTTATTCGCTCTACAAGCACCCCCCGATTTAATATCTTGGATCAAGTATCCATTTCTATTTCCTTTCCTTTTTTATAGAGATTAAGATTCTTACTTTGTGGATTGGGAATTACTAAACTTGTGCAAGCTTGGTGTTTGCAGGGGTGATTATGGAATTTGGACGGTTTTCTTGGCTCTCCTAGTCCGCCTCTTTTTCTTTATTCCTGGTAGGTTCTGTTTCATGTGCTTGCAGTAGGGTCTGCCGTTTCTGACATGTTGCTTTATTGACGTCAATATTAGAAGGAGTATGACATTATGGATATTGGGATTCCTTTGTACTAGGTGAACTAGAGTTGCCATTTATGGCCCTACTTTTTGTCAATGTGGCTCCTTATCATGTTATGAGTCTAAGGTAAGTGTTGATTTCGTTTCTGCATTCTGGATTTGCAAATTTTCATAATTGCTCTATCCACATAGGAGTTATTAGCTTTTTAACATTTTCTTTAATTTTTTTTTATATTTATGCATTTCTTGTGCTGACAGAGGAAGACAAGAAGGTGAAGTAATTGCTATGCTGATTGCGGCCTATTTGGGTTTCCAGCATTTTTCAAGGGCAAACAACTTGCGGAAAGCTTTTGAGCAAGGTTCAGTTGTTGCCACGGTTGCAATCATTGCAACTACTATCAACACTTTCCTGCTATTAATCTGAATTGATACTATTAACTTAAATTGTCGACCATTTTCTTGTCAGTCATATGTAAATATTGAACTCGTTTGAAGGGTGACAGCCAGACAGAATAAATGAGATACCAAAGAGGCTGGTCTTTTGTTCTTCTGTTACATATAAGCTGTATCATATCCTCTGTTACATAAAGGATTTGAAATAATGGTGTCACTGTAAGCTAGACTTTACCCTGTCATATTAAACAGTTCTCTGCAACTCCATTGTTGATATTCATTCTCTGTATATTAAAATTGGTGTAGTCAATCCGTTAATAAGATTTTTGTTAAGGATTGCACATGTAGATCCTATTTTGGTTGGATTAACAGGTGCTCGACTATTGCAGTACGAGTATTTTAGTACTAATTATATTAATAAGTTCAAATAAGAGGTATAGTTTGCCTCATTTGAGCTTGTTTTTGGAGCTTTTTGGCTTTGCCATTTAGTGGTTCTAGCTGGTAGGCCGCTGCTGCATCTTGTTTCTTCTAGCGAAGTTTCGTAATCAATAGAGATGCATGTCTTTCTCGACAAAACTTGGGGAAAGTTTCTGCAGTTGTTCTAAAGTTACTTGTTGTACACATTCGGTGTTCCAAGAAGAAACAAGGTTTTGTCACCTAAATGTGTCTCCAATAATAAGTTGATTCTTGCTCGGTCAGGGAAAATATTGTATAGACGTGGTCAGTAAACTATTGAGATGAAATTTTACTACATTCAGAGTCTTCCCTGACTTGGCAGTAACTTGGCAAAAGAGCTGTATTACTTGTGAATGAGATTTCCTCTTTAGTCAACGATAATATTTCTGGCATTTGCTCTTGATTCGTTTATTACTGCAATGCAGTCACGGTTGCTCCATTTTCTGTATCTTCATTTGGAAGTTTAAATCCATCAAGCATTAAGGAATATTACTTCAAAGGTCGTGTAGCTCCTCGTTTATAATTTAATTCATTCACTAGCTAATAACAAGTAAACTGTGTTCATGAAAATAGCAGTCCTAAGCTAGTTTATCTAGTACTTTGTTCTTCTAATTCTTAACATGGCTATGAATACAAGAAATCTGCAATATTCTATGCCCCTCTTCATTTTATCCTAAGTTTCTTGATTTACTAATATGCTCCCATGGAAGAAGAAAAGCAAATACTTGTTTATGTTTGGCCAAGATCTTGATAGAACCTCTGGTCAACGTGGTTGTCAACTCTTTGCCCACTGCTCATAACTCATAAGTTCATGAACTCTGGCACAATCGGAGTGACTGCCATTTCACTGGGAGAGTATAAGATTCAATTCGCTGTGGATTAGACATGATTTTCAGCAAAATGTGACCCCAGTATGCCAGCAGCGGAAAACAGGGTAAGTAAGTTGCATAAGACAGAGGTGGCTGAGCTGGGCTGGCCTGTTGGTCCTGCTACGCCATAGACTGTTGGTCCATAAGGCGAAGACACAGTCGGACTAGTTATAGTTGGATTCATCGTACTTGGAGGTGGTGGGGATGTTGTGATGGTTGTTGGGTTGGCTGGTAGACTTAAGCTGCATTGGTGAATTGCGAAATGAGCTCTCCATGGCCATCATCTTATTGTAAGAAACATGATATATGAAACGATTAGTCTGAAAACCGTACCTGGGGGTTGTCCTGGCTGAGGCATAGTGACAGTTTCCCTTACCTGGAACAGTGCATAGAGAAATCAGAAAATTTCGTATGAAGGGGAAAGAAAAAAGCTTTCAAGTATGTGACAGCTTTTGAGCTAATTTTTGGGAATGTGCGTAACTAACTAAAAACAACTGGGGATATGAGGCCGGAAATTCCGAACGAGAGACGGAAGTACCTCAGGTGAAGAAAATTAGAGAAAAGCAAAGATCTCCCTTAGAAATTGCTTCCTTGGAAAATGACTAGTTGAGAATTATCTCATTAAAGAAATAACTTTTTAGAAATTCTACTTTGGTTTAGAAAACAGGTCATAAATTGGAAGAACACTTGTAAAGTGTTAACAGGACTATGATTTTCGTCAATAGTATTTCTTACTAGGGTCAGTGCTGCTAAGTTGTGCTGTTCCCCCAAACACACAGCTAGTTGGAACTGGATTCTTCCGGTAGTAGTCATTGAAGGCATAAGAGGCATGGTCACGGACAGTATTTGGGTCATAACAACTTGCAGCTGGTTGAATGGATGAACAATCTGCTCCCCCATAGCCGCAAGCATAGTCAAGAGCAACTTGTAAGGCTGTATCTGAAGCAGTTGGACTTGCAATGCACCAAGATCCTCCTGATGTGGTCGGGGTTGTTGTGGCCGGGGGATTTGTTGGTGTTGTGATTCCAATCGGTGGCGATGGGGATTCTGGTACAGAGGGTGTCGAGATAGGAGTAGTTGGATTGATGACTGGAACTGTTCCTGGAGTTGTGTCGTGTTGGGTGTCATAATATGGAGTCGAGAAGAGTGTCTTGTTTTCTTGGTCACCTGCAAATTCTGTTTTCCGATATGTTTCTAACGGAGGCATCTGTGAAAGACCTGTGCCTGAGGACACCAATAGCAAGATAAGTTATTTGCTCGTTTCATTCCAAGTTAACAAGCAAGAATCTAGAACCTAGACCGTTTCGGCAATAGCTACCAGGTGACGTAAACAGAAAACCGAAAATTAGAGCAAATTGTGGATGTGAACAAGAGAAGAACACGAGTGGCTGACTGAACTCTATGATCTTCAGTGCCTGGATTGCATAGGTTTGTGCTTACATTAGTGTACTATGTAAACCCACTTAACATATTCAAAATCATTTCGTGATTTGGAGATAATTTAGAGAAAGTTCCATATTTTCAGCAACCTGATAAAATGTAACAGTTTTTGTAAAGACAAAGAAAAGAAAAAACAACTCAATAGTAACACGGCAGAACAAAAACTAGAAATACAGCCTTTGAATTTCTAATCAGCATACTGAGCGCGTTTTATTTAGCTCTCTTGACGCACATCAGAATCAAACTTCCACAGTCTGCCTCTTTTTCATTGTTACAACCAAAAAATGATTCATTTTAATGAAATGAAGGTAGGGCCGTTTTGATATTGTGCTGTTGCAGACAAGAAAACTTCGCAAGAACCAAGCTTTAGTTTGATGGCATTGTTATCTTTTTCCTATATTTCAACTAGTATCGAGTCTCTCAACGAGAGACTCATAATAAATGAGAGAGAAAGAGGCTCAGTATTGCCATGAGCAGATCAGCAGAAATATGAAGAAGGAGCTCAGTCACAATGCTAATCACCTGAACTAACTAAAAGAAAAAAGTGGCAAATGAAGAAATACTGAAAAGCTGCAAAACCCATGTCTCATAAGCAGCTTCTATCTATAATGTGAGCTTCAATTATCTTGACAGTGAGAAACAATAATGGAGAAGCTAAGAGAAGCAGCAATGGTGTTTTTGGAAAAGAAGAGTTTAAATACGATCCCGCATATGTTAATGTAAATAAATCTTGAAGAATCAAAGCTTCCTTGGACCATAGAGAGAGGGAAAGATGAGAAGAGGGTATAGAGAATATCAGAAAACTTGAGAAAGGAGAAATTAGATTGTTAAACTTTGCAAGCAAGAGGAGGTGCAGAAAGATGGAAAAAGTGTATGCGGAGAAAAGTCTAAAGAGTGATCTGTTGGGAATACAAATCTAGATGTTTGCGATGATACGCTGGTAGTTGTACTTGTAACTTCTAAGTGATGGTTGATGTTGTTGCAGTTTCTTTATCTACTTTGTGCGTCTCTTTCTACTGTTTCATGGTACTGAATCAAAAGTTAAAGGTGGATCCTTTTCTTTGGATGTTAGAACAAGCCTCAGGATCTTAACTTAGCGGTTAGCAACCGAAGTGTTTTGCAAGCTCAGTGAAATGGTGTTTCAGATGCACTGTCAGTGGAGAAAATAGCGGTTCACTGGATTAGAAAACTTGACGTGTTGAACGTTGCCTTATTTAAGGAGGTAGTGCTCGAATCATACAACTTTTTTCTCTCTCTCCGAAGAGGAGGCTTAAAGACAAAAAGACTTGTAGCACTTTCCATGTAGCGTCTTTACAGTTACAGTCTGTTTGTTGAGATCGGATCCTTTGTTTAATATTATAGTGTCTTATTCTATTCCATAAATCTCAGATATTTATTTATATTGATAACCTGTTTATTTATGCGAGATTTACGCAGGACTCGCATAAATAAATGACTGAGATTCATATGACAGAATAAGACATCATAAAATTGAACAGAAAATCTATCCTCTGTTTGTCTCTCTCCTCTCGTAACATCGTTTTGCCTAAACCTGTTTGGATAAAATACCTAAATCTAGTTACTTGGGAACCTTCGGGGCTTCTTGCTGTTATTTTTTACTGTTTGTGTTTTATCAACAAGAGAGGGAAGCCGTGTTTAAAGGCCTTTTTATTGTGACTGTACAAACTAATATCTATCTGAAACAAAACGATTTACTGAATAATGTTTTCTTATTCAGCTTGTATTTCCTCAAATCAATATATACAAAGGGTCAAGTACCGTAACTACTACTTACAGAAAAACTAACCACTACCGTTAACTATCATGTACAAAAGACTATCCACTAACGTTTATTAACAGTAACTGTACACTATGCATAAATAATTACAACAAACAAAACATCTTTCACACACCCCCCTCAAGTTGGAGAAGGATGAGAAATCAAGCCCAACTTGACAATAAAAGAATGAAACTGAGAAGCTGCCAATGACTTAGTAAAAACATCAGCCAACTGAACATGTGTAGAAACATATCGAGGGTTAAGAAAACCTTCCTTAAACTTCTGACGCACAATGTGACAATCAATCTCGAGATGCTTGGTACGCTCATGAAAAACTGGATTAGCAGTGATATGAAGAGCCGATTGATTATCACACCAAAGATCAATTGGTAAAGAAACAGTAATTCGGAAATCTTGAAGCAAATATACAAGCCACTGAATCTCACAAACAGCAGTACCCATACTGCGATATTCAGCTTCACAACTGGACCGAGAAACAGTGGTTTGTTTCTTACTCTTCCAACTAATCAAGGAATCCCCCAAAAACATACAATAACCACTGATAGACTTTCTAGAAATTGGACAAGACGCCCAATCACTATCACAATAAGCAGACAACCGCACTTCACAATTAGTTTTGTAAAACAGACCTTTATCCGTAGTCCCAGCAAGATACCTCAGCACATGCAAAGCGCCATCCCAATGAGCAAGAGTAGGAGAAGCCACAAATTGACTAAGTTGCTGCACACTAAAAGAAATATCAGGTCTAGTCATGTTCAAATATAATAATCGCCCAACCAACCTTCGATATTTAGCAACATCTAGAAACAAATCACTCTTGTCATCAAACTTGTGATTGCGAGGCAATGGAGTGGAAGCAATAACAGAATCAAGAAAACCACAATCAGCTAGGATATCCAGTAAGTACTTCCTTTGAGAAAGAAAAGTACCCGTAGGAAACCTTGTAATCTCAATGCCCAAAAAATACTTAGCATTCCCTAGATCCTTAATAGTAAATAGAGAATGTAAAAATTGTTTAACTGCAATAATGTCTGCTTCACAAGTACCACCAATTAACACATCATCAACATAAACTAAGAGAGCCATAAAGCCACCTTTAGTAGCTTTAGTAAATAAGCAATGATCATTGACTAACTGAACAAACCTATACTGCAAAAGTTGAGCAGTAAATTCTGAATTCCACTCCCTAGAAGCTTGCTTCAAACCATATAAAGACTTTTTCAATTTACAAACCTCACCTGGACCAGCCTTCGTATAGCCTTCCGGTGGAATCAAATAGACCTCCTCCTTAAGATAGCCATGCAAGAAAGCATTGTTAATGTCTAATTGGTGCACAAACCAATTCATTTTAGTTGCTATGGCTAAAAAAAATCTTATTGTGACTAATTTAGCCACTGGAGAAAAACTATCAAAGAAATCAATTCCAGCAATTTGGTTATACCCCTTTGCTACCAAACGGGCTTTATACCTTTCTACAGTACCATCAGAGTGAAACTTAACCTTGTAGACCCACTTAGACCCAATAGCCTTATTGCCAGGTGGAAGCTTAGTGACATCCCAAGTCTGATTCTGTTCAAGAGCCAACAATTCTTTTTCCATAGCCTCTACCCATTCAGGATGATGAACAGCTTGACTAAAAGACTATGGTTCCACACATCTACTGACATTAGTCATAAAAGCTGCATAACTCGGAGCAATAGTAACAACATCATCAGAAAGACTAAGACTTACATAATCTTTCATCCAAGTAGGCAATCTCCTTTGCCTAGAACTCAGTCGAAGTTGTTGAGCAGGAATAGGATCAGCAAGAGCACCTTTGACCACATTTTCAACTGATTCAAGGTCACCATGATCATCAGCCAAATCAGAAGAAACAACAGGAAATACATTACCCGAATCAGCAACTGCAGGATCAACAGGAGCAGCTACTGCAGGATCAACAGGAGCAGCAAAAGGATGGGCATCCAAGACAACAGGAACATAACCAAGACCCGAAACAGAAAGATCAAAAATATGATTAACAGAAGCAGGAGATGCAGCAAAAGGAAATACCTCTTCATAAAATTTCACATCCTTGGAAGTAAAGAACAAATGAGTATCTAAAGCATAAACCTTATATGCTTTCTGTCCAGAAGCATAACCAAACATAACACACTTCTGTGCTCTAGCATCAAACTTACTCTTCTTCGGAGTAGTATCCGTGGCATAACAAAGACAACCAAATGTCTTCAAATACTGATAATCTGGAACTCTGCTATATAACACTTCAAACGGAGTCTTCCAGCCCAGAACCGAAGAAGGTAAGCGATTGATGATATAGGCAGCAGTCAATATGGCCTCTCCCCAGAACTTCTTAGGCATCTTTGCTTGAAACATCAGTGCCCTAGCAACCTCCAACAAATGCTTATGCTTCCGCTCCACCACTCCATTCTGTTGAGGAGTATAAGTACACGTCCGTTGTTGAAGAATCCCTTTTGCAGCAAAGAAATCTTTATAAGAGTCATTAACAAATTCAGCTCCATTATCCGACCTTACTCTCTTGACTTTACTGTCAAGCTGATTCTCCACCATAGTAATAAAACCGTGCAAGGCATCAGGTGTTTGTGACTTGTACTTTAATAAGATAACCCAAGTAGCTCTGCTAAAGTCATCAACCACAGTTAAGAAATAATGACAAAGAGTAAGACTTGCCTGTTTGTATGGTCCCCAGAGATCAATATGTAAAAGCTCTAGTGGTTGTGCAGTACATCCATCAACTATAGGAAAAGGCAACCGATGCTGTTTTGCCAGATGACATACATCACAAGGATCATTCAAGTTTTTAATATCAAGGCAACCTATGCGTTGTAACACCTTGAAAGAAGCATGCCCAAGTCGTGAATGCCACAAATTGTTATTGGTATTTATTGGAGAATAGGTCATACAAGAATTAGAAAATACAAGGTTTGAGAAAAAAGAACAATCAATCCTATTCTTGGTATCATGGTCTACACAAGTGTTCAGATAACTATGGATTACAAAAGAATCAAAGGATTTTGATGTGAGAACATACAAGGTACCCACTACAACTCCCACAGTAATGATTTTATTACTCTTCAGATCCTGTATGAGACAATGGGAAGGAAAGAAAGTAAAATAAGCATTAACACTATCAACAAGTTTTTGGACTGACAGTAAGTTGAACTGAAATGAAGGAAGATACAAGACATGGCCGAGAACAAGGTTAGGATGTAGCAAAACACGACTTGCATGAGTAACTACTTATGTACTAGAATCGGGCAATTAGACTGATACAGTATGTCTAAGTGGCCTTCTGTGTTGCATAAGCACATCATCACAACACATATGATTTGATGCTCCAGTGTCAACAATCCAAACATTATTATCAGAAATACTCAATGCATGTAGTGCTGAGTGTGTAACACTAGCATTACCTGCAAAAACAAAGTTAGAGAATTCCTTTCCTGCACATCCAGCTATCGGCATCTTCCCATTCACAAGCTTAGCCAATTCCTGTTGCATAACCTGCATTTGCATCATCAAATTTACAAGATCTCTGCCTTCAGAAGATGGTTGTGGATCAAAAGGTGTCTCAACAGTTCCAGCCACCATATTAGCATTGACTCTCTTAAAACCATTTCCTTTCATTTTTTTAAACTCTTCATACCATTCAGGATATCCATGAATCTTAAAGCAAGTCTCTCTGGTATGTCCTACACCATGACAATGATCACATTGCTTATTAGATTTTCTTCCAAAATCTTTCTTCCTGTTGCCAACTTTATCATCTCCTTTGAAACCAGAAGTCTTAGCAATCAAAGCAACATCTGGAGTTTCATTAGAAAAAGTCAAGTTCACTGCTCTTTGACTTTCTACCCTCAAGACCATACTATATGCTCGATCAATATCAGGTGCAGGATCCAGGTTTAGAATTTGACTCCGAACACTATCGAACGTCCTGTTCAACCCCATCAGAAATTGTAGTAACCTGGATGCATCATCTCTCTCCTTCAGCTTTTCAGTCATTTTTGCACAGCATGAACAACCAGTGCACTCACATCCGGGTAAAGGCATAAGCTTGGCTAACTCATCCCAGCATTGATTAAGTTTGCTAAAATAATGAGTAACCGAATTGTTACCTTGCTCAGTAGATAACATTTCACGCTGCACTTGATACATCTGAGGTGTATTACTTACCCCAAAATGTTTTTCCAACACCTCCCACAGATGCTTGGCGCTCGGTGAGTAAACAAAACTATCCCCTAAATCCTTGGAGATAGAATTCCGAAGCCAAGATTTAATCATCGAATCAACCTTCTTCCATTTTCTGTACCGAGTCGGATCTGTAGGGGGTTTCGAGCGTACCATCGATAAAGCACAACTTGTCGTTGGCTTTAAGAGAAGTCTTGATGGCTGTGCTCCAGCTGAAATAATTTGATCCAGTCAATGGTGTAAGCACCAACGCCATACCTGGATGATCAGATGGTTGAAGCAAAAACGGATCGTCATCTACAAAAGCACCATGCCGAGAACGAGTTTCCACACGATCTGCCATAGACGAACGAGACAACCGTCAAAATAGTTGAAATCACCTTCTCCTTCGTTGAAATCAAGAAATCGCCACTTTCGTCGTTTTCACCCTCTCGGAATCAAGAAATCCATCTTTCTCTCTTTGTGAAATCAAGAACCCTAATTTCGGCTCTGATACCATGTACAAAACTATTAGATATCTGAAGTAAACATTGTTACTGAATAATACTTTCTTATTCAGCTTGTACTGTACTTCAAATCATTATATACAAATGTCAAGTACCGTATACTTACTGAGTACTACTTACAGAATACTAACCACTAACGTTT
>JANKYF010000002.1:39119913-39130748 GCA_029829435.1 Erythroxylum hondense | reverse complement strand
ACCCCCCTTAGGTACATTCGGTTATAACTAATTTCTTCTAGAATAATCTTCTCTCTCTCTCCTGAAGATCCTAACAAAAATGAAGGTATGTTCATGGATTTCACAGAAGACAACAAATAGTGCTAAGAAGTCACTAATAAGCGTATGGACCAAGCACCTTATATTAATTAATAAATTGAAAAGATCAAGTTATACTGAACATCAAAACTTCCGCAGCATAAGTACATAGATGGAGAGATGATGCACTTAAAGAATTCATGAGCTAAAAGATCTTGGAATCACGTTCAAACAGCTTTTTCCAATCTTTTACATGCTATGTAACATATCACACTAACGGGGCACCAATTCTAAAATGTTTTACAAGCATCCTGAAATTACTTCTTCTCAAGAATTAAAAGATTTTCTCAATTAAATGGAAAAGTTTTGCAAGAATGTCAGCAGATAATGCAAAGCAAAGGAGTTGTAAAATAATTTAGTTTAGAAATCATAAGGGTTAGGTACCTAAAAGTTAATGTCTATTGGATTTCTTAAATACCCACTTAATCAAGTTAATCACATAATCCACAATTCTCAATAGTGTGGGCTATCGTGGCAATTGCCATAGGTGGGGGCATAATAGTGGCAAAATGCAGCCAATAGTCCAGACCGTGGTCTGCAGTTTAAAAATCCAGTACTTCTGATTCGGCACTGACAATGATCTCAATAACCTGATTCTATATGGATTCATCACATCCTGACATGGGAACTTGTCCCACATTGCTGACAGACTTGCTTGTCTTACGTTGACAATTAATTCTTTTTGAATACTACAAGTACCTTTTCTAATCCAGATACATGCATCGGTGCATAACAAATAGAAACAATCAGAACTAAACCAACATGACAGAAAATTTGCCACTCACATTAATGCCACCATCCAGCTCCAAAACTCTCCGTGTTTAGGCTAATATCATGTCAGTGAAAGATCATAACATATGACACAAAGCACAAGTCCAGACTCCACCAGCAAACAATAAATTGGCATATAAGGAAGTGAAACTACCTATTCAAACTCTTTGAAATTGTCAATAAATCAACATTAAATAATTCCATAAAATTCAAACTACAGCAATCATACCTTATACAAATATTATGTTTACAGGAAAGAAAGCTCCTGATAATGCAAATAATAGCCAAAAAAAATTTTTTTGGAATGAACTCGAACCCTGATCATTCACCTGTTTTCAGATGCTTTACTGATAAACATGGTTTCGCAAAGAACTAATTTCAATAGAACAAGAATTTAAACAAAAATAATTGCAATCATAAATCCTAATAAAAGGTATAAGCTGAAGCATCAGAATGCAGCCTTATCAAGGCAAAGAAACCAAGAAGGTTATTTGACCATCTGTTCTAAGGTTTTGAAGTGGGGAGTAAAACACCCAAATTTTCTCAGGGTCTGAAAGTGCAAAGTAATTAAAAGAGGAAGGCGACAGAAAAGTTTAAGAGAGAGACACAGAGAGAAGAAAAAATAAACATATAAGTGCATCCAGAGCCAAAGAAAGCAGTTTGTGAAATGATAGACAAAATATATCTGTTAAGATAGGTTAGTGGACAATATTTCTGTTGGAAAAGTGAAACATTGTAAACTGTCTAATTGGAAGTTCAGGCAATATTGAAAAATCCAGAAATTGGAAAGACAATATGCAGAAGTTTAAGACAAATGCACACACATACCGGAGAACGGAGATGATCCAGCAATAACTTTGGACCCATATAATAGGTTATTACAAGTAATTTATGGGCATGTGATAAAGCCAATGCTTCCTCATTTCCAAGTATCACTTTTGGAAGCTTCTCAATTAGCCTTAAAATACAAAAGGGGAAAGTGTGTCATAACATAAAAGAAAACGCAGAAGGAGCATGCGTGTCAGGAAATGGAACAATCCACTGTACCTGTAAAATATCTCGGCAACAACAGAATGCATGTCCCTGCTGGCGCTTGACAATAACCATTCAAGAAATTCCTGAGCAGGTGTGGAAACCTCTTCGGAGTCATCAACAACCAGGACGCATATGCATTCCTTCATAATTACAATTGAAAATTTATTCAACTCAATAAGAAGCTGTATAATGTTATTTGAAAAAAAGAAGAGTATTTCCTCTTAATATGAAAATCCAACTAGCTCTAAATGGGTTAGATTTTCAGCATTAGCCAAGCATGTGAACACTTTGTATTCAATGTTTAAGAAATCTATTCTGCTTAATTCTGAAAGATTAAAATGAAGCATTTTTTGCTCCATACAAGCCCCGGATCCTGAAATGTTAAACATTTAAAAATGCTGACAGTACATTTATTATACGAGTTATTGTAGGATTATTATGTAATTATTTTTGTGTATGTGATTATGGTTAACTGTTCCCTCAATATGATACCAAAGCAATAACTTTAATTCTAATTACCAATAAAATATTCATATATATATATACATACATGTAAATATACAAAAAAAAGTTGCATAAATTTCTGTACAATAACTCTATAAATACACTGTCAATACTCCATGTCAAGTTAGAGCATAGATATTACCATTACCTGACTTTAAAGAAGGATATGAAGCTCATAGTCACCACAATAACTTAGTAAAAAGATCTGCTAACTTATTTGTAGAAACTCTAAACCTTGTAATCAACCAGTTACTTTTGGACATTGAGGTAGCACAATCCAAGAAGCAAATTTACCTCTCTCAGATATACGGTTTAGATATGCTACAAGAGCCTGAATTGCTAGGGTCTAAGCCTATGGATACTCCTATAGATCCCAATGTACCCAATCAGGGGAGCCATATTCTGATCCAGCTAGCTGCCACAGGTTAGTTGGAAAGTTGATGTCTCTCGTTGTCAGTGGACCTGCCTTCCCAGTTAGTATGGTGAGTCAATTATGTCCTCACCATTTGTTGAGTATCAGGAGGCAGCACTTCACAAGTTATGATATATTAAAGAGCTCGTAGACAAGGACTCCCAACAGATTGTCATTTTGGGATATGCAGATGTATATATGCAGGCTCACAGTTTGATAGGTATTCTTTAGGTTATTTTGTGGAAGAAACTTAAATCCACGGGAAGGTAAGATGCAGAACATGGTAGCTCGCTCTAGCGCAAAAGTTGAGTATAGAGCTATACGAAGTCAAACTTGTGGGCCATTATAGCTGTGTCATCTATTAGAGGGGATTGGGATTCATTCTCCTAGACCTGCTCCACTAAGGATTATAAGATTGGTATGTACCAATCAGGCAACACTACATATATCTCCTAATCTAGTCTATCATCAGAGGACAAAACATTTAGAGATGAAACTGTCATTTCATCAGGTGCTTATGGAGTTTATAGCTTCTATAAATCACCCAACAGATCTTTTAACTGAGAGGTTGCAGGGACCAAGAATTTCATATCTGTGCACTAAGCTGGGCATTGACAATATGTATGGTCTAGCTTGAGGGGGAGTGCTAACAATATTATTGTTACAGGGATATTTATGTAATTATTGTCTTGTATGTTCACATGTATATACATGAATAATATATGGATGGTGAGCTTGAAAGGGTGTGTTAACAGTATTATTGTTATGGAGTTATTACATTGTTATTTATGTAGAGATATGTATGTAATTTACTTTCTTGTGGTTAACCTAATACACCTGATTTTTCACTTAAAAAAAACATTCAAAGTTTCTCATACCAAGCATGTGAAAAGATCTGCTCCTACTTTGTAGAACATCAATTAGCCATGCAGACGCTAATATGAAATAAACAAAGAGCTAAAGAAGTGTAAGAAATACACATATATGCCTTTCTCATGGGTAAAATAGCCATTACAGGGTGTTAATGCAGTTCTCTAACTAGTTTAACATTTATGGACATTGTTGAAGATCATATAGACTTAATAGTTAATATTATTATTGTATAGGAATATTATAGATCCTATACAGAAACATCCCTAATACAATTGAAATATTTGGTGTACTCTACTTATAAAAATATTTGTATTAACCTATTTTGTAGAAGATTTTGAAAGAGATTAATCAAAGGCAAGTATGCATCAAAATTCAAGCTTATAACTTGTGGGACAAATATATGAAAGAGTAAGAAGAAAAAGAAGAGAAAATTAAGAAGAGAAAGAATTTGAAATGAGATTGAAGGTAACCATACTGAAAGAGAAGCCAAACTACATTCGAATAGAGATCACCTAACACAATCATAATAAGGACCTCTGGAATCACTTCTCGTAAAATGATAATGACTGCATATCTTTTTCTTAGATCCTTTTTTCTTGGATAGTGGAAATGCCTTACGATCTGAAGTTTTAAGCTAAGGGATGAAAAGTTCTTGGTAAAAGCAGGATTTAGGACTCTCAGAATCTATATAAATTATGAGCCTACAAGAATTCAATCAGTAGCGAAAAGCCTTAATCCATTCAATGTTGCAATAAATTGACAATAGAGGAAAAACAAACATGAATTTCTGCAAGGTTTGAATCTTGCCATAACCTCCATTCCGTGCATTCTGAATGCTAGTTTTAACAATGTATGAATAACTAATTTGAATAAAAAAAAGATATGAACAGGATCCTGGATGAACAAAACAGGCTAACCAAGTTTAAAGACCAAAGAGAAAAAAAATGTTTCCAAACAAAGGAAAACATTAAAAAAAGAAAGAAAATCTTGATTTTACTCCATTGAACCTAGTTAAACCATAAAGAAAATTTCCATTCTAAAAAGTTACAGGTCAATTCTTTGTCTCACCTCGTAAGTTGGGCTTCAAATCTCCAGTCATACTAAGTTTAGGCTATTCAAGATATGTCACTGGCAGAATAACAGTTTTAAAGACATAAAATTAGACTTGACCAAATATCAATGTTGTCCCACACCAAATGCTTCTAAAATTCCACATGCCCTCACATTGATTAGCAGTAGAGTGAACCAAAAAGTAGCCTACAAATGTTAACTATTGACAGATTAATTGCATGGAAGAATTCACTGCTATTTTATGCCATTCTAACTTGGAGCTTACCAGAAGCATCAACCTGCTATCCTTTAAAGTGTAATTGCACTTTGATAACAGTCCTCTTATGGCAGCCATAAGTCCACGTCTAACCTTTTCTGATGGATTGACACAAATCTGTCAGACACATGAAAATTTTTATTGATAATGTCACTTGGATATATGTAAAATTAACTTACGTGAGTGTGCAATACTGTTGATAACAACCAAAAGTGAAACACCAAGTGAAATTAAAAACATACATGTGGAAATGTTGCTGTCAACAATTTATCCACATGCATCGAGGTTTTCTGAATCCAATCTTTAGTACGATCCACATGCAAGGATTTACGTTTATCGAAAAATTCAGTGTTGGAACTCAATTTCATCCCGGATTCCATGAGAGCCAAGCTATGTGATTCACCATTTGACTCTTCAGTTCTTTGACCTTGAGTGCTAGTGGGTAATCGGCGCAATTCATTGAGAAATGAATTTCCAGATTCATTGTTAATCAAGTTGAAGTCAGATCTGACCATTTTGGACTCATCAAGACTAGAAAGATTAGCATCATCTTCCAGGACTATCATAAGGTACTCGGCTAAGCCCCTGACTGCTTGGTCAAGAGCCTCAACACTTCCAGCTGCTCCAGTTATCATTTGTTTTGAAACATACAAGACTTTAGCAAATTGACTAACAACACCAGGTAAAAAGAATGCCAATGCATCTGCAGTACCGACCTTCAGAAAAGAGAAAATTCCAGTGAGACAGTTATCCAATTTCTTTAGAATAATCTAATTGCTAGAAAAAAATTGAAAGTAGGAATGTTAAACAAATTAAATGCACTTAATTAGTCCTATTAAGGGATAAATTCACATCTCCTTCATCAAGAAATCAATAAATTTACCAGTCAATACAAACTTAATTTGTATTGAAACATTTTCAACCAAGAACTTAGGTAGGATCAAATTCGAAGGAGCCAAGAATTGCATTTTGTTAATTAGGGCGTCAATTAGCTCCAAAAGTTCTGTAAGTGTTAAAGCTATTCAAAAGGATATCATGCATAACCATTATATATAACTATTGTACAAAATAACAACGTTGTGCTTGGGACAGTCACAATTGGTAATAAGCTTCCTGCTACCTGTCATACAAAATTGAAACCTAAATTTAAATAAAGTTCCAAGGAATTTATTGCTACTATCTTTTTTTTTCCCTTCAAAATTTCTATTCTTAGGCTAGATGCAAAGACTTACAACCCCAAACAACTCATATGTGTTTTAAAAGGATTTAATAATTAAATTTTCTGTGTGAATACTGCATGCTCCAATTTCTGTACTAGGATATAATTCAAGATCCAAACATGGTCAATACATTAGGGTTTCTTCAGTTTTAATGCAATTCAAATATTAATCAACAGGTTACATAATGGGCTACTCACCACCATAGAAAGCAAGTTTTTAAGAGAATTTACATCAAACAAATAAACATCATGAAATCAATAACTTTAAACGTAACTTCTAGGATACGTTGCATATGATTACCTTAGCGACAAGTAGACGCAGGGTCACAAAGGCATCAGCACGAATTTTTGCATTGCCTTGATGTCCTCGTGCAGCCTCCATATCTGCAGCCTTTGTGGAAAATCTATTATTGTCCATATATTATTATTTTCTTTTTCAACCAAGGGGTAAGGAGAGGAGAAGATAGGATGGGATCACAATACAGAATGGAGGATGCGTAATAAACCCATCATATGGATCCAAAGGGCAGAATGAGAAGGTATATCATAATGTACCTTTAGAAGAAGTGACAGCCAATGTCCAACAGTAGCTGAAGCCATTTCTGACTGGAAAAATGCAAGTAAACATTCTTCTCGTAAAGAGTCATAGTTTGAAGCCTTGAATTGCAATAACTGTGTATCATTCTTTCCTAGGAGAGCAGGTAAACCAACAACTTGTCTGCATGAACATGCATCTCTAGAGCATGGAAGTATACTCATAAGCAAAGCCCTAAAACACTTGATGACCCCTCCACGAAACTCTTCTGAAGCCTCAGATGGAGAAAGTAATGCCGCGTAAGTCAGCTTCTTTATCAGGACAGCCATCTGAATACATCATTATTTTTTAGGTTAAAAGACGTTCAGCTTACAAGTACAGGCATAGGTAGTTAAAAATTTCATACAGATGCAAAAAGTTGCAAAGTATCTGTACATCAAAACAGAGTGGAAAATGTGTTATTTCCTAGAATCAATATTGTTATTTTGTTTTCATAAAAAGTCTTCATGAGACACTTGCAAATATTTATCACAGTCAAGGCAGGTACATGTATTCCTTGCAGTTCTACATTTTTTGTGGAGCTCAAACGTACACACATACACACACAAAAACTTGCACATATACATATATACTATTGAAGCTTAAATTCAAGATACATAATCTAATTACAGTTTCATTCAAAGGATACAAATAGATGGCTGCAATAAAGAAACAGAGGATATAAAATAAACAGAGCACCTGATTAGTAGACATCAACTGACACTTCATTAAGAGCTCTTCCAAACACTGAAGGATTCCTTCTGCCACTTGGTCGCTCACTTTTTGAGTCACTTTGGGAGCGGTATCTCTGGCATCCTTCTTCTCAGGATTAACCTTCTTTTGTGATCTACAGTCAGTGGCTGCATCTAAAATAAGCAGCAACGGAAACAAGGTGTAGCTGAAGCAAGCAAGCAAAAGGATTAAAAAAATAACCAATAAATTCAGCAGGAAAACATCGGTTAGAACCAGACAACACAGGATGTTACAATGAGACGAACTTACATGGAAGTTACTATATTTGTTTAACATACTTCAGATATCAAACTACCCAATTTACTACTTGAAAAAAGTTTTTGCTCCTTTTCTCAATTTATAATAAAATTACTTCTAAAGAAACATTGGTTTAGTAGCTCAGAACCCAGGAACCTGCTCAATAATATGCACAAAGGGAATTGAAAAGAAAAAAAAACAGATGAATCGACGTACTCAAAAAAGGGTTGCAAAGCATCAGAGGAAGAGCCGCGAAGGAATTGAAGGAGCAGAGGGATAGCAGGAGAGTGATTTTTAGGGTTTTGGAGAAGTTGCAGAAGCTCCAAACAGTAGGTTTTAAGCTGTGAGAATACATCACTCTTATGTCCTTCTTGCTCGGCTTCTTCTTCCCCAAAACTGCAACTTAGTTGTCCAAAATCTTCCATTCTCTTATGTCCGACACAAAATTGAAGGCTCTGAGATTTGAAAAGAAAGTAACTTCTGTGCACAAACTTGATTCATACCAAGAACGTAATAGGGAAATTAAAATCGTCAATTCATCTGCGATCACAGCAACTAACAAGGTAAGGTTAAAGCCAAACGCGGAGTCTTTTGCATTACTGCATCCCTTCTCCGTAAATTTAAGGATGGCCGGACCTTCAACGAGGTCCGAGCCACGGTCCTAATGAGCCCAGAAAGGTCATCCAAACCTATTTGCCAAGTCTACATAAATTAGAGTGAAAAGATCCTATTTTAGGCCCATCGTAGGATTTTATTATAGAAGTTGTATTTGCATGACATAGGAGAACATTTTTCTTCTATAAAACAAAGATTATAGAGTCTCAATGCTATATATATGTAATGGAATTTGAATACAACTCCATGGTTTATTAATGCGTGTCAAACACACTAGAAAATAAAACCTAACTCTGCGCACTAAAGTTTATAATAGTGGTGAGTAGGGATCATATTCCCCGGGATTGTATTTGTAGCTTTTATAATGAAAAGAATTAGTGTTTAGGATATGTAGGGCTTTGGTTGGAATCGATAAACAAAATAAAGTAAATTTAAACTATTAAAAGCAATTTGAATCACACAGTGAGAAAATGATAAGATTGATGAATGAGATGGAATATGGTTTTCAGTTCAATCTCGGCCTACACACAAATAAGCATACTTAATCATCTTATTGTTCTTATACCTTTCTTAGAAACTATCAATCCCAAGTAAACAAGAAGCACTGTTAACCTCAATTTTTCCTTAGGTTGTGTTTAATAAAAATATGCTCTTTAATTAAACCTAACTATCAAATAACCTAGAAAACATATTAATCTAGGAAATAATCACACAAGCTTGGGTCATTTAACCTATGTTATGTTATCCTTAATGATTCAACACCATTAGTTTACCATAAATGAATTAAAAATACAATTATTACATATTGTATTCTAGATTCTACAATGAGTTCATACACAAATGACATATTGAAAGAGTTTAAATCATTCTTAGGTTAATACCCAAATGCAATAAGCAAAGACATAAACAATTTCTAGAGAGAGAATCAACAATACAAGATGAAAGGATGCTCAAATGTGATCTTTGGCCTAAATTTTTCCTTAGAACTAGAAGGAAGAAGGCTAACTCTCCTTGGATCTCAAAAAGGTATGTATTTTGCCCACTTTTATGCTACTAAAATTATTCACACCTTCTTTGACCTTGAATGCCTATTTGCAACAAAAATTAGGGTTCTGTAGGATACACAATTGGATAAACGACTATGTAATGAACTGTATATATCAAAATTTTCCTAATTCATGAATATATATGGCATAGGTGAGATACAAGGCCTGATATATGGTCATGTATCTCAGTTACACAGTTATGTATGTATTTACACAACTGTGTAGGTTGTAAGTTGTGCTAAAACTGCATTTTTACGCTCCTATATGCTTCCAGTGAGTTACACAGTCTCATGCACGACCATGTAAGTTGCAATAACTTTATTTCTTTCATTTTCTTATCCCAACTTCACCTAATTCGTCTCCTTCTTATTCCATAAAGGCAAATAAATTTGAACATTAAGAAGATGGCTCCAATGATGTGCTTTTAGCTCATTTTAGTTTTTATGCTTCCAACTTGTACCTAGAACCAAATATAAAAAAGAGAGTGTCCTAAACACTTCATAACATTAATTACTAAGTACAAGGGAGTAACTATATAATCAATCAAGCATTCATCAAGTTTCCCTACACTTAGATTTTGACCGTCCTCAAGTAAAATAACAAATCATAATCATAAACCAAAACACTCCCCCTTTTTCCATATTTTTTAAGAATAGATAGTCATGAGAAAGAGGAATAACTTCCAAATCGATAATAATAATTTAACATTAAAATGCTTTTACTCATGATCAATCAATAACATTTCCTTCAAAAACTGAGCAATATAGGGGTAGACTTTGATAAAATGTGCTTAAACAATATAAATTTATGGGTATACTCAAATACAATTCATGATCAAGACATTCCATAACTTGGCATAACATTTCAATTCTCCACCACTAAGATTCACATGCATAGTCATGAATCAAAGAAATTTTGAAGGTTGTAATATAGGTAAAGGTTAAGGTGAGAGGTATTTGGATGGTGTAGTACAAAAGCCATTAAAGTTAAAGAAGCATGAAAAACACTCAATGGAGTGTCAAGTGTAAAACTCAACATTCACTCAAAACTGAGTATCATCAGCTATGATGAATATAAAATTCTGTTTCACAACCTAGATTCAAGCTTTCATACACAAACCAGATGACACATAAGGAATTACAAGGGTTCACTCATAGAAATTAGTAGTAAACAATTCATTATAACCATAAGGAGTGATCCTTCAAAGTAACGTCTCCCTCATTTGCATCATACTTAAATCACCCATTCTATATGAATTTAGGAGAAAAAACTAATATGGATTACTTTGAAAAAAAATTAACTCCCTCCTAGATAAATTTATTTAAATATTATTTTTCTTTTCCTTTTCCTTT
>JANKYF010000002.1:39103474-39117873 GCA_029829435.1 Erythroxylum hondense | reverse complement strand
ATATAAATTCTACTAAGGAGTTTTTTTAATCTTAATGAGAAATCTTATAAGAACAAGATGAAATCATGTATAACTCAGGAATATATTTCATGAATTTGATAAAAGAAAAGATAAAGTTTGCAACTTACAAAGTGAAGATCAAGTCAAAAACAAAAGAAGATTAAGGCCATTTTTTGGTTTCTAATGTTAATTTTAATATTATTTAGTCACTTTGATGTTGTAAAAGTTTCATGCATAAACATTTTATATCACTTTATTGTATGAATCTTTTCATTTATTAAGAGGAATTAAAGATTTTGGTTTTAGTAGAAAAGTTTCTTAATCTTTCAAACACTCGTTAAAGAAAATTTTAAGAAATGTTTAAAATATAAGTGCATTAAAAATTTTGAGAATGAGCATTTGAAGTTGTTAAAAATCATATTTTTGGGATGAATGATTGATTTATATATGTTAGTGGTCAACCATTATAGGTGAAGATTATCAAAATTATTATAGTAAGAGTTTATTGATTGATATATTGGTTGATCAGTATGTCATATTGGTCAATCAATATACCTTAGTAGTCAATCAATGTCTTAACTACTAGTGAATATGTAGTTTTAATACATACTAGTAAACCAATATGCCAAATTGGTCGACCAGTGCTATCTAACTAGCTATTATAGAGGCTAGTTTTTGACACTTCAATAGTTAGTAAGGATCCCAAAACCCTATAAATTTATGTTTTCACGTTGGTTTTTATATTAAAAAGTATTTAGGAGTCTTTTACACATATTTTTAAGTGTTTTTCAATCATTTGAGCAAAATTGTCTCATATTTATATGAGTAAGTCTCTTTTGAATTATCAAGTGATAACGTAAGGTATTTTTAGTTATAAGATTTAGTTAGGGCATTATATTATTGTATTTGATAGTATTCAAAGTGACATTAAGGTTCCTCTTCATCATGAAGGAGACTATAAAAAGATTCTTTTTTGCCAAGAAAAAATTGTACAAAAAATGGTCCTTATCTTGAAAGAAGAATTATAGTGAAATCCAAGAAATGTCTTGGAATGGATGTAGAGTTGTTTACTGAACTACTATAAATTGGTTTACGTTCTCTCTTCCTTATCCTCTTTAAAATATTATTTAATTATTTAATTGATTTATATTAAGCAATTTCTATATTATTATATATATTGATAATTGTTAGTTAGATTTTTTAATTTTTGAAAATACCCAATTCAACCCCTTGCCCTCCTAGTTGCCATTAAGAACTATCACTTTATCTCAATATAGCTTTTCATTGGCTTCTTTAACTTCTTCATTGCTCAATTTTAATTTGAGGTTTATCGGTATTTCTAATGACTTTGCTTGATCTATTTCAAAATATTTAAACAACTGATTGGATAACTTACCTTGATTTATAAAAATATTATCTTTCATTGCTTGATTTGAAGATCAAAAAAGAAGTTGAACTCTCCTACCATGCTCACCTAAAGCTAAGTACTCATCAATATTAAACAATCCTTATATAAAAATTCATTAGTGACACTAAAGGTGATATAGTCAATAGAATTTTAAAAAAATTAGGATATAATGCTTATGATTTTTAGTAAAATGTGTGGTATCAATTCTTTCTTTTGAAAAAATATTTTCAAAATAAATATACTTTACCTTCATACCAAGCTCTGCGTACTTATTTGAATATATATGATGTTTTTTCAATTTTATATATGCTTAGGTGCATTATAATACTCAAAGATGGTGGTTGATCCACATAAACTTCTTATATGAAGTAACTTATACACTTTCTATTTCATTTCCAAAAAATTTTACAATTTATGTATGATAAATATACAAATAATACCCTAAAATTTCTTCTAAGCTAGCAATCAGTACAAATTTTTATGCCTTTTTTTATTATAGCATTTTCCCACTAATTTAGCTTTATTCTTAATCATGGTATCAAATTCATCCAATTAAAAAAAACAATTGTAGCTATAATTGGAAAAAATTATTTAAGATATATATCTGGGTCCTCTTAAATTATTTGAACTTATTATTCATATTTAATCTTTAGCTCTCATTATTTAAATATCCATTATATTTTTTTTTGCTTAATTTGATAGAGGAATGCAATATGAGAATAAGTTTTGATGAAGAGAACGAGTTTTTTACCCACTTTAATATATGAATGATAATTTTTTAGGATAATTCTCCTTATACTTTATATATTTCGGAAAGTCCTCCATTTTCTTCTTATCCTTACTTAGTTTAACTACTTTGTAATTATGAGGTACTTTAATATTCTTCTCTTCCTTATTAATATTCAACTTTTTCTAGCTGCTCAAAATTACCTATATCATGATAATTAACATTCCTCTCAGAAGAGGTGCGATTAATTTTATGAAAGATAATATGTACATACTTCTTTATAACTAAGTTCCTTTTATTAAAAACTTTATATAATTTGTTAGTCAACGAATAGCCTGAGAAAATTCTCTCATCAACTTTAAAGTCAAAATTATATAAATTATCATGGTGTTCAACATGTAACACTTACACTCCTAATACTTTAAAATAATTTAGTCTTTGAATTCTTCCTATGATATAGCTCATATGGGAGTTTATAAAATAATGGTCTTATCTAAACTTTATTAGATATATGGCATATAGTTTTTCTACATTCCTTCCAAAAATACTTTGAGGCCATACTTATTAAATATAGTTCTGGCCATCTTTTATAATATCCTATTCTTTTTCCATCTCTTGTAGTATTCTATTCTTTGTCTTAATAACTTCATTTTATGAGATGTTTTAAAGTTAAGAATCTATGAATGATATCATTATCTTTACAAAAAAAGCTTTAAATCTTTCATTCTCAAACTCTCAACTATGGTTAACCTTGATGGTTCAAAGTAAAATCCTTTTTAATTTTAAAATTTCTTGGCATGTTTAACAAATATATTGGAACATTCACGTTTTCTAACTAAAAGTGATACCTATGTAAACTTACTATATTCATCTACTAGGATATATACATAATGTTTTCCACTTTAACTAGAATCTCTAAAAGGATTAACTAAATCCATGTCCAAAAGTTTTACAAGTCAAATGGAAATTATCATTTTAATTAAATATACTCTTATTTTGTTTCCCTAGTTGAAACACTCCACACTCTTTGATATTTTATAATATCACATTATGGGGCCCTTTGATAAGATGTTTATTGAGTTTTGTAGTGAGCTCAATTCTAACATCTTTAAGCCTCCTATGTCACATTTATATATATCTTCATTGATAAAGTTAAGAACTTAACATCAAGATTGGAGAGATCAGATAAATCAACTATATAGATATTGCATTTTCTCTTACCAATCAATACAACAATATTATTACTAGCTTTATTTATTGTGCATGATTTTTCTTAAAATAAACTTTAAAACCTTTATTATGAAGTTAGATTATACTAAGTAAATCATACATAGTTCATCTACTAAAAAAACATTATTAATTTTATTGTTATAATTCTTACAAAATTACTAGTTTTGACTTTATTATCCTTGGTACTATCTCTAAAAGTGACAACCCTCTATGCTTGTCATTAAAAGAAGTTTAAAAAAAATGAAGTGTCTCCAATTGTATAACTAGAGCATACATTAATAACATATCACTTACTTCTTTTTCTTTGGGAACCTATAAAATAAATACTTATTTCATTTTTGATACTTAAATATACTTAAGTTCTCATGGGTTGGTTCTCATGCTATTTTCAAGTCACTGTCTTATTGAGTCTAATAAGTCATGTTCTTTTAGAAAGAATGTTTTAATTATATGATCATAATATCCACAAATGAAATATCTCACATTGAAAAATATACATGTTTAGGTCTTGATTGTTTGTGTAGGTGATATGAAATTATCCTTATGTGATAATGAAGCTCAGCAAAAGCCTTAACATATGCATGCTCTTTTGATGATATTAAAGTCTATGATAATTGTAAGAATATGTCATGCTTTTATGTTTCCATTAACACCTATAAAATATAAATGTATGTTAAGGTAATCATCATCATCCAAATTTAAAACTAATGGTACCTTCATTGTCAAAGTCATTATTGAAGTTAAATTTAAGGAAATAAAATTATTTTTCTTATAATTGTATTTAACTTTATGAAGAAGAATCCATCTTTGGTTTGGGAACTAGTTATATGATCATTAGTTAGTGATATTAATAATCAACACATTTTAATAATTTTATAAAATAATAGAAATATTATTTATGATAGTGATGATTATTTATGGTTACTAAATGATAACTATAAATTTTTTTTTACAAATAATATTTAGTTCCATATTATAAGTATCCTAATCACCTATCCACCTTCTTCCTTAATTAAGTACATGATATTTTGAACTACTTCAAATTTTATAGCCAAGAATTACTTTAAATCCCTATTCAATATGCCAGTTAGAAAAAGGTAAACACTAATCACCCTTTTTTATGATGACAAACAATAATAGATTTATTTTTAAAATTCAAATAAGAAAGAGTTTCGAGTGGTACCTGTAAACTTTACTTGCAATAATAATTAGAAGGAACTAGACTTCTAAAAAAGGGAGCCCATCTTTTGTTTATCACATATTTAAACTTCATAAGTTCAACAATATTTCAACAAAGTATATCATCAAGGCAATATTGAAATCCAATGCATAATATATCTTTTTCTCCCCTTTTGTCATTATCAAAAAGAAATAGAGGAAAAGAGTAAATACTGCATCAAACAATATGATTAATATAAATAAGCCAAGTAGAAATCAAATACCAACAGAGTTATTGAAAAGATATTCAAGGATTCTTCTGAGCAAAATCTATATATCAAGAAGTTAATTTTGCATGATATCTATTTGTTCTTGATTGACTTTAATGTCCTTCAGCTGTTGTTAGAGGTTTGCAATATTTTCACCCTGAGGGGGATAGGAGTTTGTTCATATAGAGTAGGATCTAAGTTTTCTGCCAATTTATATCTAAATTGGTAAGGAATGGAAGGGTGAAACTTAGTCAGTACATACCAATTCAAATTTGCAAAAGGAACTCCAAAATGGGTAAAAATCTTGGTAAGAAACATCCCATAAGGCAGACAATTGCTGGTATCCTTATAATTCCCCTTATCTACCATGAATTTTAAGATATTTGCTGGAAGATTCATTTTGATCCCTTTCAGCAAATTATATACTATATAAATGTCTAGCAGTCTACACCTTTCAGCTAAGCTACTTTTGGAAAAAATTAAAGTAGTTGATAACAATGCAAGGCATTGTGGTATTACGTCTAATTGCCTACTCCAGGGTCTCCCATCTTGGGTGTTCTTAGAATGATAGTGGATGGTTTTGACAACTTTTACTAGCTCCAAATCATCAACATCTCACTTATGATAGGAAAAAAAAAGTTCTCCCTATAGGAGCTATATCCATTATATCTCCTAAGATTTCTTCAGAAATTAAAATTTCACATTCATGTACCCATAAGACAATGGCTAGCTTTCCATCAATTTCCTCTGTACTCATGTGTGTGTAAAAGTTTTGACTAGCTCATCACAAACAATCTCATATAATTTCATAAAAGATTTTCCAAACCAATGGCAACAAAGTAAGGAGAGATAGGGATACCTATGTCATCAATCATCATAGGAGGTAAGATCTTCCCAAAAACCACCTTTCTTTTCTTGTATTGCATTTTATAGTGAACTTCATCTTCCGTTGATTGAAACATTTTTAGTGGTATTAATGTCTTTCCTTTTTTTCCAACTATTTTTATCTTCTTTGCCCTTTTCTTAGGAGTCATCTCTTCATGAAACAACTTATTTCTATCAATAGTTTCTTTACTCACAAGTTCTTTTCCCGTCTTTATTTCTTCCCTTTTTCTTTTTTTTGGACTCTTCTTCCTCTTTCTTTTCAACATTAGGGTTTTCTTTTTGTTTAAAAATTTTCTTACCTTGCATTACAAGACTTCCTCTAGTTTGTGGTTATCTAATCAGCTGAGAATGTTTTTGATCTAAATCATCATCATTTATAACCCAGTGCACTTCTGATACATCGAGCTTAGAGAAGATAGGTTCAGTAATATGAGCTTCACCATAGCTATCAGTAGAAGTTGGGGTTTTCTTTTGTCCTTTTGATCTGGTTTGTGCAATTGTAAGAGTGATGGGTGACTTCTATAAGACAAAAACAAAGAGTTGGAATGCAGAGAGTCAAACGCACAAAGCTTTAGAGAACAATAAGGGTGAATAGAGGAGAGAAGTATGTTTCTAGTATATTAAGTAATTCTTGAGCATTAATCTCGTGTGAAGATGAAGGATTGTACACTAATACAGGAAGTGTGATCATTTGTTCATCTTTTTTCAATCTCGTATAATCGCTTGTTAGAACTTCGTGCATGTCTTTAAAAGCTAAAACGACAAAATAAAAGAAATTACCTTTTTAGTACACATGTAATCTTGCTCTATTAAACCAAGAGGATCCTTCTAAAATGAAGGGGGGCTTCTAAATTAGAAGGAGCCTACTATACCAAGAAGAAGTCTCGAACTTAAAGGGAGCCTTTTAAAAAAGAAGGATCTTGTTAATGTTAGCAGAGAGAAGTAGCATAGAAAATTCAAACAGATATAATATCAGCTAGTTTGCACATACCAACCTCATTTCTTAACATACAAAATTTATCTTCAGAAAGTGGTTTAGTGAAGATATCAACTACTTGATTTTCAATATTAATGAAAAAGAACAATGGTATCTTCTAAAACATGATTTCTAAGAAAATGATGTTTGATTTCTATATGCTTAGTCCTAGAATGATGCACAAGATTTTTAGAAAGATTTATTGCACTAGTATTATCACATTATTGGAATATCATAAAAGTTTAGAGAAAAATCCTAGAGTTGATACTTCATCCATAAGATTTGAGCACAACAACTTGCAACTACTATATATTCTGCTTCAGTTGTTGAAAGTGTTGTGTAATTTTATTTCTTGCAAGACCAAGAAACTAAACATCCTCTAAGAAATTGACATTGATCATATGTGCTTTTTTAATCAACTTTATCATCAATATAATCTATATCACAATAGATAACTATGTTAAAAGAATCAATTTTTGGATACCATAAATTGAAATCTATAGTTCCGAGAAGGTATCGAAAGATCCTCTTGACTACTTGAAGGTAGCTTTCTTTAGGAATTGTTTGAAAGCATATGCAAAGACATACACTAAGCATAATTTCTAGTCTTAAGTTTATAAGATATAGTGGTGATCCAATCATTCGTCTATACTTTTTTTCATACATAGCCTTTCCTTCTTCATCTTTATCAAGTTTAATTCTAGTATACATAGGATTACCCAATAGTTTGACATTCTCAAAATGATACTTCTTGATAAGTTATAGCTAATGAAGATCCCTTTTTTTATTTACCTTATTTGTAATCTAAGAAAGAAGGATAGTTCTCCTATCATGCTCATTTGAAACTCCCAATGCATTAATGCTGAGAATTCTTCACAGAAAGATTGATTAATATTATATCATTAACATATATTTGCACTATGAGTAAACCATTCCCCTTTTTTTAATTAATAAGGTTTTATTTACCTTTCCTTTTTCAAAGTTATTCTCATATAGAAAATTACTTAACCTCTTATACTATGCTCAAGGAGCCTATTTTGGAACATACAGGGCTTTGGTTAAATTCATCACTTTATTAGGATGATTTTCATCTTTAAAGCCTGGAAGATGCTTAACAAACACTTCTTCATTAATATATCCATTTATGAAAGCACTTTTGATTTCCATTTGGAACAATTTGAAGTTTCTATAACATGTGAAGGTAAGAAAATTTCTAATTGATTCCAGTCTAGCAATAGACGTGTAAATTTCATCAAAATCAATGCCTTATTATTGATTATAATCTTGAGTTATAAATCTAGCTTTGTTTCTTACCACCTAACCATTTTTGTTGAGTTTTTTTTTTAAACCTAACAAGATCTAACGACTGACTTGTTTTGCGAATGAGGAACTAAATTCCAAACTTTGATTTTGTCAAATTGATTTAGTTCCTTTTTCATAACTGAAACTCGTTTTTTGTTAGTAAGAGCTCCTTCAACAGTCTTTGGTTCTAATTGTGAGATGAGAGTAGCAAAGTTATTCTTGAATGATGATCTAGTTCTTGGACTTTCAGAAGGGTCTCCTAGAATGTATTGATGTGTATCTTGGCCTCTCTATTCTCATGGTGCTCTTTGTTGTATAGGTTCCTGTTGAGAGGAAGGAGCCTCTCTGTCTTAGCTTCAAAAGGACCTTCTTAATCTTGTGATTCTAAGGGTACTGTTGGTGTAGTTGATGCATTTTTAGGAACCAAAGGATTCTCTTTACCATCTGAATCAGTTGTTGTTTTTTAGGGTAATGCTTCATCAAACACTACGTGTATTAATTCTTTTATCTTCTTTGTTCTTTTGTTGTAAACTCTTAATCCTTTACTAGCAGTACTGTATCTCATAAAAATTGCTTCTACTGATCTCGCATCGAACTTTCCAAGGTTGTCTTTCTTATAATTTAGAACGAAGCACTTGCAATTAAATGCTTGAAAGTAAGCGACATTTGGTTTTTTCTTTTCCACAGCTCATAAGGGGTCTTTTTTAGAATAGGTCTTATAAGACACCTATTAAGTATGTAACAAATAGTGGATACCGCTTCTGCCTAATAACTATAGGGTACGCCACTTTCACACAACATTGTCCTGGCTATATCAACTAAGGTCCTATTCTTTCTCTCAATGACACCATTCTCCTGGGGAGTCCTTGGGCAAGAAAAGTTATGAGTCATATCATTACTATCACAGAAATCTTCAAACTTTCTATTATCAAATTATCCTCCATGATAGCTCTAAAATAAAGTAATGCAGTATTCTTTTTCGATTTGAATTTTTTTGCAAAACTTCTCAAAAACTTTAAAAGCATCATTTTTATTTGATAGGAAGTAAACCTATGTAAATCTGGAATAATCATCTAGTAAAACAAAACTGTAATGTTTACTACCAAAACTTTGAGTCCTAGTGGGACCAAATAAATCCATATGCACAAGTCCAAGAGGTTGTTTAGTAGACACAATATTTTTAGGAAGGAAGCCGCTTCTGATTTGAACAAGTTCACAAACTTTAATATTCTTGAACTTCAGATCAGGTAGTCCTCTCACTAGCTCATTTTTGGACAATTTTGATAAGATGGTTATGCTAGCATGTCCAAATCATCTATGCCAGATAAGTGAATCCTTTTCTAAGAAATAAAACACTTAACACTTTGTGAAGACATGTCTTCTAGTTGGGCATAATATATGTTCTAATTTCTAGGACCAATGAATATGATATTGTCACTATGATTATCTACTATTTCACAATGAGATGCACATAAGATAACTCTATAACCCTGTTCACATATTTGGCTTAACTTAATAGGTTATGTTTCAAACCATCAACATAAAGAATATTATCAATAGAGGTGGAGTTAGAATCACCAATTTTATTAATTATGATAACCTTTGCTTTATTTTTGTCAGCAAAGACAACGTTACTCTATCTTTCCTTTTAATATAATTGAAATGTTGTTGACTTCTTATGGCTCTTCTTCTTCAAAGTTTTCATAGTTTTTATTTGACTAAGTTATAGTCATCACTTGCATTCTAAGTTTTATGTTCTTTGACTTGTCTGTTTTTAAAATAAGACATTCAAATTTTATATGTCTGGGCTTCCTGCAGTGATAGCATATGATTTAATTGTTTTATGTATTGCTATTGCTACTGCTGCCTTTTGATAGGAACATGTTGTTCCCAGCTCTCTTGTTTCCTTCTCTTTTCTTCATCAACTTCTTTCTATAAAAACGGGCATATTTTATGACTAAGATGAACTCGTCATCTCTATCTATTTGAAACTTAGTTTCATTTTCATCACCATTTGATTCATCAGTTGCTTTTAGTGTCATTCCTTTTCTATAGCAGGATCCTTCATCTCACCTAAGCTCAATTTCATGGAGCTTTAGATTTTCTCGTAGCTAGTAGAGTGAAATAGTGTGTAGATCCTTTGTACTTTCTAGAGTTATCACTTTAGGTCTCTGTTCTTTTGATAGTGATCTTAGAATCTTCCATACGAACTCATCATTAGGATATATATTTAAGGTCATGAGGAATTCATCTATGGTTTCTCACTGTATCATACCAATAGTTTCGTATTGATGCATTAAAAGGCTTATTATATGTTTATTTACCTCATTCATTCCTTTAAAAGTGACTTATAGTTTATCCCACATTTCCTTTGTTGCAGAGTAATAAGATATCTTCTCATATTCTTATGGAACTAGTGCACAGATTAGATGATGTATTGCTTTAGCGTTTAGTTGTGCATTTCTTTTTTTAGCATCAGACTACACTTTTATGTTTTATGTAGTGGGAAGTGTAGCTCCAATTGTGATGGCTTGTTAGACTTCAATATATATAGATTGGAGATAGATTGTCCTTCTCTCTTTCTAGTATAAGTAATTGTTTCGATTGAAGGACGAAGGCTTTGAGATAGATTGTCCTTCAAGGCATCTCAAATTGTTTGTTATGATCTATCACATGTTATAATTCATAGTAAATATGAAACCTTGTTCTAATACCAAATGATAATGCAAACACACGTAAGAGAGGGGCAAATTGTGTGTATAAAAAAATTAAAATGCTTTCAAAACGATAAGATCCTCCTAAACAAAATAAATTTATTAGTAGAAAGGTCTTATAAACTTTTAAAGATCATGTTAACGTTGAAAATGAGAGGATCCTGTTAACGTTGAAAGGAGCTTATTAACACTAAAAATGAAAAGGGCCTTTCTAATTGATAGGAGCCTACTAACTTTTGAAAGAAACCTCTTGCGATATAACAATAGAAGGGGCCTATCTTAAAAGTGAAGGAGCCTCTTGCAAAATGAAAATGCAAATAATATAATGCAAAAATTTAAAAGTTAAGAGGAGAGAAAGAATGATGCAATTAATTTATACTGGTTGACCTATAACGCAAGTCTACATCCAATCCCCAAGTATCCAACTTGAGGGTTTCACTATTAAAACCAAGTAGTAATTTGACGAGTCTCTTCAAGCTCACATGTGTATATTTTTCAAGGTTCTTTAACCTTCCATAATAGTAGTATTTTGCTAGCCTCTCCAAGCTCTTAACAAGAAATGTTTGAAGAATTTAATAGTCTCTCTTAATAAAGTGATATAACTTTCTAAGGCACAAAGTGTTTGATACAACTTTCAAGAAATAATGAAGCTCTAAAATATTTCGCAAGTCTCGTATCTATGTGTGTTATATTTGCAATTGCATTGGTTCTTCCTTAAGTAGACAATTTATTCAACTAGTCATTGCTTAATCTTCAATGTTATCTCTACAGAAATTTTCGATATTTAGACGTTAAGAAGAATGTTCTATCAAGGCTTCTGAATGTCATGGAATTATTTCTAAAAATGTAAGTTCGTAAAAAAGGTTCTTGCAAGAAAAGAAACAATTATTCTATGATTTTATTTCCTTTTTAAGAAATATATCGTTACCTATATAAGGAATTAAGTCCAATTTGAATTTAAAATATTATAAAGTTATCATCAAAATTGTTAATCATAAACTTTGTGCTAACACAATATAATTGGATGTTATTAACTTTATTAATTAGATGTAAAAACTAATATGAAAAGAGTTTTATATGGCCATGAAAACTATATGCCTTAGTTATATAACTTAGAGGTAAAAAAATAAAAGAAAGCTACATTAGAATAACAGATACCTCAAGATATCTTATTAATAATGGCCCTACTGGCTTTAAGGATCAAAGTATGTTCAAATTAAAGTAGGTAGCCTAAATATGATCAACTTTAAGGTTAAGGACTATTATTTAGCCGAGTAATTTATTTTAAAAATAAGATAACTCATTAGGAAATTTAATTTATCTTGTGGGTCCTATAATGACAAGTCTGTCTACCATCTATGTGTTTTTCATGAATGCTAAATTAGTAACAACAACAATATCTTAGTAGGAATCTCAATGAGATATGGGGATTGGAGAGTTTTAGAGGTATGTAGCCTTATCTTTAGCTAGTCGAGACATTATTTCCAATAGACCTATATGAAATTTTTTATAAAAAACAGTTAAAAAATAATAGACAAATAAATACAATCATAAATAAAAATAAAAAGAAAATAAACAAATAAGTAAATAAAAACAAAAAAAAGTAATTTTCTAAATAAATAAAATAACTAAAGGAACAAGTGACCGTGTTGTTCGAGCTTTAAAATTTATAAACCCTCAAATACAGCAAGCACACGGGTCGCGACTGTAGTATAAGAGGTGTCGATCCTATGAGGAGGGAGACTAATCTAATTCTATGTTATTTAAGGCTAAGGAAATTGAAATAACATAAATAAAGTTCACAAGAAAAGTAAATTAGAGAAATTGATTGGTAAGAGTTGTAATTCAAAAATTAACATAAAAAGAAATGAAATTTTTAGCAATTCGGAAACACAATAGAAATCAATCAAGAGAAATTAACCAAGTTACGAGGAAGGGGATTTTACCTATCATTAATGCTAACCTAGTCGATTATATGTTAATGAGGCATCGATTCTAGACGATCCTAGAGCTGATTACTCTCTCTTGAGTTATAACCATTAAACCTTAATTTATAAACACTAATTCGATTATGAAATTTGTAATCTCTCAATTAACAAAAGACTTACAATCCTCATTAGATCTAAAGTACTTTAATAACTATCGAGTCTTACACGGGATCTCTCTCCGCACAATTATTGATATGATTAGTTACAGATTCTATTGAATTGCCTAACTCTCATTAATCCGATCCAATCATTTTTATATTTAATTCACCCTCTCAGTTTATTACCGAATTATGTAAGAAATGCAACAAATCACAATACCCAATTCAAATAACACAAAATCAACTCAAATAATATTAAATCAAAATAAAATCTTGAAGGAGAGTTTAGAAGAACATCAATATTCCAAATCTTATCATCATATTATCCATCTCAATTCTATACATAGATAAAATCAAAACGAAAAGGAAAATACAAATTGGAATAAACAATGGAAGGCAGCGATGTCTGAAAACCTCCTGATCTAGGAAGCAAGTTGAGTCAACTTCGTCTTCCTCTTCTTCCCATTCCTTCTTCTTCTTTCTCTCTCTCAGTATTCTCCCTTTATGGTTTCAAGTGTGGCTGCACAAAAAGGCTCCCTCTTCTCTTCACTTAATGTTCTTTAAATAGTCTTTTATGTTTTAGGTAATCCTTGGTTTTTTTGGGGCCTGAAAGGTCCAAAAAATCTCTCAAAATGTAAAGTTCATAAACACCTACGCGTCTTCCCGATGCAGGCCACGATCGTGGCTCACATCTGAGCCTTCTGTCACGATCGTGACATCCATTCCTAGAGCTTTTGTCATAATCATGGCCTGCCTGCCATGATCGTGGGCCTGTGTTATGGCTTGGGTTCCCTCTGAAATTCCTTTGTTCTTTGATATTAACCCTGAAATACTAGCAAACAAAAGAAAAGGCCCAAGAGGCCTATGAGAGGAGAAGAACATCTCTATAAAGGGTCATCTACCATATCCTAGTTTGTCAGAGTTTCCTATTGAAGGTCAAGTCCTAGATAAGCTTTAGTAGGGCCATTTCGTTCCTGATCACTTCTCCTCGACTCTTCTTCGATCTTCCTCTTCTTCTTTTACAATCCTTTAAGTATAATTTTTCACATCTTCTCAATAAGACATCATAATATTTTCTTTTAACATATCTAAACTACCTAATCCTTGTCTTCCTAATTTTACCATTAATGCTGGTCACCGCCAACTTATCTTTTACGCACTTCATTCTTGACCTTATATCTTTTGTAAAGTTGCACATCTAACAAAGCATCCTCTTCTTCGCCACCACTTAATTATGATTATACACTTGTTTGATGGGCTTTTTTTTAATTGGTTGCCCACGAGGTGTCCTAGGAGAGTCCTAACTATGGGAAGACATCGTTAAGCCATCCACACCCAGACTAATCACTGCTCAAGCCGGATAGGTCCCTTGCGGGAGGCAAAGTTCTAACTCCAAGTTTTAAATAGCTACATACATGAGAGCGGTTCGAACTTGCGATCTCACTTAAGCCAAGAAAGTCCCTTACCAACTCACCTACGCCCAGGAGTTATGAGTTAACACTTTATCTCATAGAGAAGAACTGAAACTAATTGTTAAACAATTAGATTTACCTTTTAGCTTGAGTTGCATATCATTGTGCATTGATATTCAGGTATGCCGCACTTTGTCACACACTCAATTCATAATGACCTAAATTACTAATT
>JANKYF010000002.1:39078886-39089970 GCA_029829435.1 Erythroxylum hondense | reverse complement strand
CATCAAATAAATGAAACATGCCTTTCTTTATTTATTCATAAAGTCTGTACATGACTATGAACAAAAAGCGCTAAAGGCGATTGCCTTTAGGGCACTACTCTAACAATGACGTCATCATAGACTATATAATATCATCACAGACGATACATCTATATTCCTAAGCATCTCCCTTTATAAGGACCATAACTTTCAATTCCGATGTCCAAAAATTACATACTATATACCGTTGGAAAGTTAAAAGAAAGATCTACAACTTTCTAGAAGACACATTTCCCTCAAATTCAAAACGTGAATTTTACATTCATCCACCAATGTACTGCACCCTGTTCTCAACCTCATGAAAAATTTTGAGATACTTAAAGACAGAATTTAAATTCGATGTCTTCATGAGAAATGTAGTCATATGTCTCTAGTTTAATGGAAATTAATAATCCTCTTGTTTAGATAACTAGAGAAAAAGTTGTCGACTGAAGCATAATCAGTGAACATTTTCCAGATCAATCACCAATTTTGTTTCCAAATCTTTCCTTAACATAACTCATACCAAGATCATGTTTTCTACTTCATTTACTCCTCATTCTCAACTTCATTTCAAATCAATATCATCCATAAAGAAATTATAATCCATGATTAATAATGAAAACTAATAACAGAACATACACATATATACATATCCTTCATCAACTTGCTACACATATTCAACTTCATTTTTGCTTTCATTTTACTTTTAAATTTCACCTTAATTTTTCCCATCTCAAACTCTTTTATCCACCAAAAGCACCAAAGCAAAACATGAATATATCCACATTTCTCATTCACTACTTTACTCTTGTCTTCTAATTCAACAATTTTCATTCGTTTGTTCTTTACTCATGGCTAATCACCAAAATTTCTCATTTAATAGTTCTAATCTTCTAAGAAGAGTTCGGGGTCCAACAAAAAGGATCATGGCATGCATGTCACAATATTATTCAAAATAAACTAGACCTACTATTATAATAGTAGTGAGTCTAGGTCGATCCTATAGAGTGTGTTTGTAAAGCTTTTGAAATGAAATTAATCAGTGTTTAGGTTTAGGGTTAACAAAATAAAATGAAACAAAACTAAGAAAAAACAAATTAAAGAAAATAGGCAAAGTGATGAAAGTGGTGAATTTGTTATGAATCCGGTTCTTTGGTTCTATTTTGGCCTACACCCAAATTAAATATATTTTGATAATTTATTGCTCTCAAAGCTCTCCCAAAAACTATTAATCATAGGTTCATCTATTAACCCGATTTTTCCCTTAAGTTATTTTTAATCAAGATATGATCGTTAATTAAACCCAGCCACCGAATAATCTAGGATATGATCTCTAGATTAAATTGGGCAATCGCATTAAAAATTAGAAAAATCGATTAATTAAGATAGTAACCACATACAATACGTCATTTAACTTAAGTTTTGTCATCTCTATTAATTACGAACCATTACTCTCTACAAATAAATTTCAATATAATAATTACTGATTGCATTGAATATTCTAGCAATGGGTTTATAATAAAACGATCTAATGAGTGCATTAAAATCATCTTTTCACAATACCCAAATCCATACACATCAGATAACATAATCAGTTTCTAATGAGAGAAAGAAACAACAAATACAAGGAAGGAATGCTTAACTGGGTTGTCGACGTTAATATTGCCTCTAAATTGGTGTCGGGAAGCTACCCCTCTATGGTTCTTCTCATGGTGGAGAGCTTACCTCTCTCTTCATGCTCTCTCGAAGCTCCCAAAGATCCCTCACAATTTAGTCTAGTCGAAAATACTTTCTCCTCTTTTCTCTTGGCCGAAACACACCTATTCTTTTATATCCCTTTTGTCGTCACAAAAATGTAGATTTATAGTAACAATTAAGGTTGAGTGAGCTATTATTGTGTCACACCCATGACTTGGTTGTGTCACGGGTGTGACACACCTATGCATGACTGTGCATGGCCCTCTCATGTTTCTTCCCTTTTTTATCTTTTATCCCAAATGTCTCCATTTTTCCTGGCCATTTGTGTTCCTGCTACTATCTTCTAGTGCTCTCTTTTTTAATATACATGCTGTGTGCATTTTGACACTCCTTGCTTGTCCACCTACACTCCACTTGTTTTCCCAGCCATCCCTGTAACAAAATGCACGGTTAGTGTGTAGGCGTGAGAAATAACTCACGTCCATGCAATACATATGCACAGTTGTGAGTGATTGCTCAAGGTTGTGCAATAATTCTAGCATGGTCATGAGATTCTTCACCATTTTCTTCATTTTCTTGTCTTCTTGTATTATTCTTATTCTAATCTTCTTCTTCTTGCTCCATGAAGACAAGCGAGTGTGAACTTTCAAAAATGACCCAATTATATTGCTTTCAATTCAGTTTAACTTTTTTTCTTCCAAATTATGCCTAAAATCAAATATAAACTAAAGTGAGTATCCTAAGCATTTTCCAAGCAATAATCACTAAGAGTTATGGAATAAATTCATAATCAATTAAACACATATCAGATTAACTAACTTAGAAAATAGGAGTGAGAAGGACTGTTATTTATTTCTCAAATGCATCTGCCCTTGAGGAATACAAATGGAGCCAACTAATCTAAACTGAATGTTTATCCTCTAGGATCCACCATAATAACTTAGAATAAGAGCTTTGTTAGTGACTTTCACTGGAGAGATGTTTAAACCCCCTTATGCTTTCAGAACATATAGCTCAGTCCATTTTACTTTCACAATACCTTTGGCACCATTTGATGAGTGGTTGCATAGCAACATTTCTGAAGAGATGCTAAATTGTTTTGATAACGTTATTTGAAAGGAAAACATGAGAGCTCCAATAGATGTGGAGGGAATTGAGGACTGACTTCACAAATTGAACCTTCCCCGTATAGGAGAGAAATTTGTTAACCCAAAAGTGGATCCTTTTTAGGAATTTTTTAATAAGTGGAATGCATTTAGCAAACTGTAGTCTCTTTGTTGACATAGGCAGACCCAAGTATAACAGTGGTGGGGGTTTCATTAGCATACCAGTGCTAGAAGTAATAGAGGATTCAAAGTTCAAGAATCCTCGAGATAAAATGAAGTGGCTTTTTTTAGAGATTTTTATGTAACCTAGAAATTCTAGTGAAGAAATCCAAAGACCATTTAAAGGTTGCAAAAAAATCCAAGTTTTCTCTGCAAAACAGTAGGAGGTCATCAGCAAAGGATAGATTATTTAGGTCAACCTTCTTGCAGTAGGAGTGATATTTGAATTTGGTCTTGTTGTCTCTTCCCTTTTAATGATGGAAATTAAGGTTTCCATGCATAGGATGAAAAGGAAGGGGGAAAGAGGGTTCCCCTGTCTCAATTGCCTAGCAGCCTTGAAGTAATTTGAGGAACTTCCATTGATGTGCACAGTAAAGTTAGCTGTAGAGATACATTCTGCCATCCAGTTGATGAAAACCTAAAGGAATCCATAAGCTTCTAGAATTTTCCAAAGAAAATTCCAGCTAACACTATCAAATTTCTTACAAAAATTGGCCTTAATAGTGCAATTTGGAGTGGATTGAGATTGAGATTAGCCTTTAATAGCCCTTGAACTACTAGAATGTTGTCACCAATATGTCGGTTGCACATAAACGCACTATAGTTGTCGCTAATGAGGGAGGCAAGAACCTTTTTCAATCTCTAGAAAGAATCTTTGAAATGACTTTGTAAAGAACATTTGAGCAGGCAATTGGCCTGAAGTCACTAAATCCAGAAGGATGAGAACCTTTAAGGATTACATATAGAAAGGTTTTATTAACCATTTTGAGTAACTTGCCACTGGAAAAAAATTCCTTAACTGCATCTTTGATGAATGGACTAGTAATAGATGAAGATTTTTGGTAAAAGTATGCATTTAACCCATCTGGCTTAGGAACCTTCCTACCATCCATGAAAAATACCACCTCTTCAATTTCCTTATCCTCCACCAATTTGTTTAACGTAGTTGCTTCCTTTTAAGTTATTCTTATGTTAATAACCTCCAAGAGTTCGACTGAAGAGACATGATCTTAACTCGGCTTACCAAGCAATGAAGAATAAAATGTTTTCACCTCCTATTGGATATCCTCAAGGCTGTGAAGCTGGACCCCATCATCATTGGTGATTGTAAGTATATGGATTTGGTTCTTTCTAGCAAGTATAGTATTGAAAAAAACCTTGGAACATCGATCTCCATCTTTAAGCCAATTGGTCCTTGCTCATCGTTAGAGCAAGGAGGAATGGTTACTAACCATTTTCATATATTTGAAAGGGGCTTGGTTTTCTCTAGCTCGAAGGAGGGCATCTTAAGGAGAGGAGGCACAAAGTTGCTAGATAGTAATGAGATTAGACCGAGTTGACAATAGAGCAAGAGAAGTGTCAGAGCCCCTTAATGAGTGGAGAGTCTTGAGTTCATGTTTGATAGCTTTGAGTTTATGGATGTTCTTAATTCATTGGTTGTGAAAATATATTTTCTTTATAAATCTCCTTTTAAAATTCATTATAAATATGACCAAGAGATAGTTCTTCTACTTCGATCCAAAAATTAGTATGGTCAATACAATCAGTATCACCTAGATCATATGTTCTCTTCTTACTAAGCACTCTGAACACATAATAGAGAAATTACAAAGTCAATAATAAAAATAAATTAATGAAAAATAACAACAAATCAAGAAAATACATATTCTTCATTCTTATATTATAAGTAATGTAAACAAGATCATTGTGCCTTTGATGTTCTAAATGATTTCATTTTTTTAATATATTAAAAAAATGCTTCAATTATGTTCATAACATATTGCAGAAGTTGTTTAACTGAGTAATCTAATAGCGAGTTTTCTTAGTATTGGAGCACTTTCACTAAATAATCTCAACTACTCTCCTATTTTTTAAATTAACAGTTATGAGAAAGGAAAAATTATTAATAATTAAAGGATGAACTAAAAGTATGGAACTTACCAGGCTACATTTTTTTATCATAAGTTCTCTCTTTGCAAATGATCTAGTAAAACTCCTTAAACCTTCTTCATACAATTTAATTTCATTTATCACCTTTGATTTCTCTTTAATAAATAAAATACCTTTGCATTTAATCACATTAAAGAGACTACAATGTGATTAAAAAACGTAGGATATTAATGAATGATCGAATAAGCTTACTTAAGAGGAAGTAATATTAAATAAATAAGGGAGTTATCTAGTAGCCTAGTGCATTAAGAAGTTAATATATGAATGAAAATAAGTAACAAAAATTTAAGAGGTCACATGCTAATACTACACAGATGAATCAAAAGTAACAAATGGTAAATAAATGTACGTTCAATAGGAAATTGAACACTAATAGGGAGATTGCCTAAAATGTAAGGCTTGGTTCGAAATTATGATTATATATGTCTTGAATCAAACTTAAGTGAAGTTCATCTTAATTCATGGTGGATTAATTTTAATGCTACTACTTATATTTCTAATATGATGTAGGGATTTCTTATGATTCAAACTATAAACCCAAATGAAAATTTTCTCTCTAAGGGAAACCATATGAAGGTTCCGGTTAAAGGCATAGGGATTTATCATTTGATCCTAAGTTCTACTTATCAACTAGATATTTTGGAAACTCTTTATGCACCTTTAATTTATAGGAACCTAGTTTCCATTTGAAAACTTGATCTTATGGGGTTTAAAGGATATTTTGGATATGAACGTTTTAATTTATTTAAATAAACTTTACTTATTAGTTATGTTGTTCTTACCAATGGTTTATATAAATTGAAACTTCATAATTAATTAGTTGAAACTTTGCTTCTTGTTTATGGTAATGTTGTAACTAAATATATTACATTAAATAAACCCCCCAAATAAGATGTTTCTTATTTTTACCGTTGGATGAAATGTGATGTAATATGAAACCTTCATTTTTCATCTCATTCCATTAATAAACTCCCAACCAAACATAGCCTAAAGGACTCACAATTCTTGACCACGAATTTCTCCAAAATAGATATATGAACTATACCAATTTCCTCCATCATCTCTATTATAGATCATTGGGAGAATTTGACTAGTTTAAGGAAATGAGAATAACTAAACTCAATGGAACCAGAACCATTCTCAAAATTTGATGTGAGGTTTGGAGCCTCTGGAACTGAAGCTTCAAACTTCCAGTATCTTATAATATGCAGTCTCTCAAATAAGAAAGGCACATAGGCAAAACACCTTTTGACTTAGGGTAATCTACAAATGAAATGTTGATAACTCTTATCCCTAAAGTGGACAATCCTAAAAGGCTTAAAGAGTTCAGATCAATTAGCCTTTGTACAATCCTTTACAAGATTGTTAAGAAAGTACTTGCTAATAGAGTTAAAAAAACTCCTACCTGACATGATTCTTCCAAATCAAGCAAGTTTCATTGACGGCCAGAATATATCGGATAATATTATCGTTGCCCAAGAAGTCATACATTCAATGAGGAATAAAAAGGGTGCAACGGGTTGGATGGCAATAAAGTTTGATCTTGAAAAAGCATATGATATATTGCAATGGGATTTTATTGAAGATTCCTTTTATGATGCTGGCTTCCCAAAGAAATTTGTTAAAGCTATCATGTTGTGTATAACTGCTTGTAAAATCTGAGTGGTTTGGAATGGGCAAAAAACGGAGGAATTTTCACCAACTAGAGGTATACGTCAAGGAGATCCTCTTTCTCCCTTTATCTTCATACTGAGCATAGAGTGCATGTCTCAAACAATTACCAAAGTAGTAGGAGATAAGAGGTTGAAACCAATTAAACTTGGGAGAAATGGCCCCCCTATTCCACCTCTTTTTCACAGATGACTTGGTTCTTTTTTGGCACTACTAAGATTTCTCAAGTTTAACTCATAAAGAAAATTTTTGGTGATTTTTGTATCAGCTCTGGACACAAGTTTAGTAACAATAAAACCTAGATACTTTTCCCTAAAAATACCTAGGTTTCATGTGCAGAGTGGATTAGCAATGAGATAGGTTTTATTCAGATTGATGACTTGGGTAAATACTGAAGGGTTCAGATCCTTCATAAACGAGTTAACCTTGATACTTATGCTTATATTGAGGAGAAAGTCAAACAAAGGCTTTCAGGTTGGGTTGCCAAGACCTTGTCTCTTGCAGGATGAATTACTTTAGCTACTTCAATCTTGTAAGGCCTTTCGTTTTATGCCATGCGAACTACAAAACTACCAAGTGGCCTCTGTAATTGTATTGAAAAACTGATCAGAGCCTTTATTTGGGGTAATACAGAGGAGTCACAAAAGGTGAATCTGGTAAGATGAGAGGATATGTGCTAACCACGTTGTAATAGGGGTTGTAGCATTAAGAAACTTAAGCCGCAAAATAATGATTTCTTGATGAAAATTGGGCTTACTTTTGCACACAGCCTGATCTCCTTTGGGTTAGAGTTCTAATATGCAAGAATGGATGGGAGGATCTTAAAGGCCCGTCTCGTAATAACCAAAATGGATCCCTTCTTTGGTGTAATATCAAGAGAATATGGTTTGATTTGGAGCTTGGCATGTAATGGGAGATTGGTGATGCCAGTAAAGTTCGGTTCTAGGCTGACAATTGGCTTGCTAATGTGGGGCCTCTTAAACTTGTTGCTAGCTGGGATATCACAAAGGAAGAGCTTGCTCTTCTAGACGGCAATTGAGAATAGATTCTCTTTAACTGAGCTTTTTCAGACCAAATCCTTTCTATTATTACAGGAAGTAAGCCACCAAGCCAAGAGGATGGAGGTGCTAGCTGTTTCTGGGATAGGACGAGCTATGGATACTTTTCTATCAAATCAGCTTATGATTTGATAATGGTCGATATCTGGGATTCACAAGACAACAAGGGAGATGTAATTTGGAACGAGGGGGCTCAACAGGTTCGTGTGTTCCTCTAGTTAGCGTTATATGGAGCTCTCCTCACTAATAAAGAATGTGTTAGACGACACATAACAGATAATGAAGCTTGTAGTCTATGTGGCAACGAGAAAGAGGATGTTGATCATATCCTCAGACAATGCAAGCTGGTACAGGATGTTTGGAAGATCTTTGTCCCGTCATGTCAAATGGCTAGTTTATGAATAATAATTTTGCTGACTAGATGATTCAGAACCTTAAAGGAAGAATGACCACCCCTTTTCCTGGTGGAGACTGGGCCTTGATGTTTGGACTTACCTACTAGAAACTATGGGAAGCACATAACAAACATATCGTTTGCAATGAGCACATTCAAGCGTCACAACTTGTAGAGGAAGTCAAAATGCTTTCGGATTTCAATATGAAGCCAAAGTACACTTTGAAATGCATTCAAAGCACTAGTGGCAGGAAAGAAGCATGCAACGTTAAGTGGAGGAACTCTTGAGCTATTGGGTCTCTTTAAATTATGACAGTGTTGTTAAAGAAGCATTCGGACAAGTAGGAGCAGGATCTCTTCTTTGTAGTTCTGATGGAAGCTGGACTAGAGGGGTTGTCGAAACATTGGGTGTTGTACATCTATCCATGCAGAGCTTTGGGCTATAGCGGATGAATTAAATATGGCATGGGACAACGAATTCTGTCGTGTGAAACTCGATGTCGATTGTCTTTTGGCAGTCAATCTTCTAAACCAAGATGATTATCAACCCAATGCTAATACCAGACTTCTTAGACAGATCCATATGCTCCTCAGCAAAGATTGGCATGTGGATTTGGCTCATGTATATCGTGAGGGAAATAAGTGTGCAGATTTTTTGGCGACCTAGACCCTAATGATGGAAAGAGGTTTTCATGATCTGGAGGTCTCACCTGAGGAGTTAAATAGGATTCTACGTGATGACGCCATGGGTGTTGAGCAGATGAGACTGTGCAGGGGCTTTCTTTAGTGTACTTTTCTTTTCCCTTTTAAACGAAAAAAAAGAAGAAAGAAAGCTCCATTGCCAACTCCCTTCCATAGGGAATCCACTCCTAAAATTGTGGCATTTTTCAAACCTTAAAATATCAAAGGATTTAATGGTTTGAGAGCCAAAGCTATCTATTAATATGCCAAGGCTCTTATTGCCTCAACTCATAATTAAATTAGCTATGGGTATTGGTTTGGGTGTTTTAGACCATGTGGATATTTAGTCATTAATTTTTTATTTGAAAGCCTACATATCATGGACAAAAATGATTCGGTAGTTAAATCAACAAAATATTAATAAATTAATATTTTGAACTAACTTATTAAGATTATAAAAGGATAGTCACTTAATTCAAAATTTTAAAACCTTGGACACTAAATTGAAAAAATGTAAAAAGGTTTGACACTTGCAAAAATTATTGTCCCTAACAATTGTAAAAGTCCTTGGTGCATCTGTCGTTATTTAGTCATAATTAATTACCATAATTCCAGATTATGCATTGTGGTTATACAGATTGAAATTATGCAACTTGAAAAATAAAAAAGGGATTAAACTCATATATGCATTTTTCTTTATACATGCAATTCCGAAGGAATCTAAAAAATTTAAAATAAAATGAGAAAAATGTTGGAAAATTGAAACAGATGTCCAAGATAACTTATATGTCAGGAGTGCATCATCCTTTTCGTTTTTTATTTTGGTGGATCGCAACTAATAAAAAATAAACCTTCTGAAGAAATGGGTTCTAGAAGTCAATAATTGCATTGACATTATTTGGTAGCATAATTTGGAATGTTAAAATAACAATCAAGATCTCTCAACCATGGAATGATATAAATTCTTGGGAGAGATAATTTATGGATGCGAGGAATAATAATGACAACTTCGTTAAAATAAGGGTGGTTGCTTGAGAAAGATGACTTAATTGAAGAGGTAAGAGTATACATAAAAAATATATATATACATACAAGAGAGCATGAGATTGTTGACCTTTGCGTAGTAGCGTCTATCATGTGTGACTAAGTATAGGCTTTGGATGATTGTTATTGCTAGTCCCTATCGATTAGAGGAGGAGCAGGTTTTTTGTTTGGCGTGTACAATGAGAAATGGAATCTCTCGGACGTGGAAGTGATTACGGTGAAACCCTAATTTGCATCTACCTTCAGGTAACAAAATAAACATCTAGCATTTTTTTTTTTATTAAAAGAAATGAACAGTTCAAATTACATGACCAAGCGGAAAAAACAGGTTCTCGAAAAATCCTCTAGCATAGATTTTTTACACATACCACCAAGACTTTAGTATACATCATGGAATTCGAAAGAGGAAACATACCAGCTAGCTGAATCAGATGGATGTTTTTTATACTGACAAACAATAAATAATCTTAGGAAAGCTACTTCTACCTCTTACCATTAAATCAAACCTCCAAACAAAATATTGTCTACAAATATCATTTCCACTTGAAAATTTAGAACCCACCATAAACAACACTTGTAGATAGGTTGTTGATCAGAGCTACATTAATCATAAAAACTGCCTTTTGTGTCTCATCGAAGACAATTGATGAGAGAAATGTATGAAAGAAGCCAAACGCAAATCATTAAGGCTGTTTACTAATGCTGGTAGGTTATCAAATCGTTTATCATGGTCAAAGGTGATATAAATTACTAAACCAAACCTTACATCCAATCTTCTCAAGGATTTTAACAAATGGTTGTATTCCTCTGGAGCTAATTCACATCACTATCTTTTCGCAAACTACTTACTACCAAAGCATCATGTAAGGTATACATATCATTCGATACTGTATGGTTGCACGATGTTAGGAAAATATGTACAGCGATATTCCTGTTATTAATATCTAAAATTTATTAGCTAGAAAGAGGGAAAGTTTTACCTGAACAATAGCATGTTATTTATATTAGTTGTTGACGAGCTATCTGTAACCCTGTGAGGTTCCAATATCACCAAATCGAATATTTATGGATTGAGCAAATGTTTCTTGTTCAACTGATCATAGAGGTTGTCTCTAAAAAGGGTAATATACATCAGCTCTAACCAGTGACGGAGTCAAGAATTTAAAATAGGAGGGCCCAAAAAATTCATTTTTTTAAATCTTGGAGATTGATTTAATTTTTTTAAATCTTGGAGGGCCCAAC
>JANKYF010000002.1:39039953-39052545 GCA_029829435.1 Erythroxylum hondense | reverse complement strand
TGGTTTGACTATTTATACATACACTTGGATCCTGGCTTTCGGGAACTTCCCGGAACAAAAAAGTTTTGTTTTCCGCATTGTGAGCATGTGATGCTCACATCGGGATTTTCCTACATTATGAAGAACTCAAAAGCTAATTCCAACATTTTAAGGGTATAAAATGGATCAGAAAGTGACAATGAATAATAACTGAGACGCAAAAAGTCAAACTGAGACGGAAGCAAAAGTAGACGGTCAAACTGAGATGCAAAAAGTCAAACTGAGATGGAAGCAAAAGCAGACGGTCAACTGAGACACAAAAGTCAAACTAAGATGATGAATAGTAACTTCGTCTTACTTTTGCTCTAGAACGTCTCTACTTATAAAGATCATAACTTTTGACTCCGATGCCTAAATTTTTCATATAATATACCGTTGGAAAGATAAAAGAAAGATCTATAACTTTAGGAAACTTTGCTCAAATATATTTATATCAATCCCAAATTTGCCCCTAAAATCTGAAGACAAATTTTTCATTCATACACCAATACTACACCCAATTCTTCACTTCATGACAAATTTTGAGACTCTTAGACACAGAATTGAAATTCGATGTCTTCATACAAAATGTAGCCATATATCTCTAATTTAATGTAAATTAAGAATCATCTCGTTTGGATGACTAGAGAAAACGTTGTGGCTAAAAGACTGAAACATACTCAGTCAACATTGTCTAAATCACTACCAAATCTTGTTTCTAAATCTTTCCTTATCACAACTCATACCATGATCACTCTTTCTACTCCTTCTACTCCTTATTTTCAATAAAATCACATTTAATACCATTTATACCCAGATTTTGTCAATGAATGCATGTACCACTTTTTATGTGAAAACATTCCGTATTTATGTGCATATATGCTAATATGATGCATGAGTAAGAAATGCATTGTCTTAATTTCTCTTTGAACTCGCATGTACTGAAATTTTGGGTCATAACCCTTAATATGGGGACGGGATGTTACAAGTGGGCATCTCTATAAAATCCTAAAAATTGAAAGCAAATCCAGGCGCAAGTGTTTTCAGCATCAAGGTTTTACCAAACCAAATGTATGGCCCACCAGCCAATACACTATTACGATCCACATCCGATTCAAAGCGGAAAAGAAGCCACCCACCCTCATGGGGAATTAGTTTACAAGGCACTCCCCATTTAGTGATGAGGCCTTCTAGTGCTTTCATACCCGGGAAACGACCATTGAAAACCCCCACCAAACAAAAGCCCCATTCACTTTGCAGTTCCATTCTATCCTCATTCAAGATGGCGACCTCATTTTCCACTGAAATTTGTTCAAGCTTCATCCCCTGCGTGAGGTCACGGTTTTGCCTAAAGAGGCTAGCAAAAGAGGGTTTACTCAGAGCATTCCTTATTTAACCAGTAGGGCTACCCACCTGTGGTGAAACGTTTGCCTCTCCGACCCCATTCAGTAGAGCAGGCGCTGGAGGAGGCAATTGGTCGAGCACTTGATCTGCAGACTAGGCTGTAGTGGAGGCTTCAGATTCTATAGTATCTTTACTACCCAAATCTATTTCTTCATTATCAGATGAGGATTCATCAACACACAAATCTGCATTAAAAAGCTCATTAACAATACCTTTGCCAGTTTTCAGTGATGCACCAGATTTCTGCATCGATGAAGGTTGGTGTGGCTTGGAAGGTTTGATGCCCGCAGTAAGCAATTTCAGATTTTCATTCACGTCTGTCGACACCACTTTAGGAGAATCCGCTCCATTAAACTGACTAAGAGGAGCAAGGACAGATTTCACCACAACCTCGATATCTGTTTGATTGGCCTTAGAAGGAGCTAGCGGAGGTTTGGTGGCTCCATCGCCTAGGACCCCCGATCGCACTCCAGAAGAAGTACTGCCTTTAGGAGCTTTGCGACCCATGTTGCAAAAGCGAGCCAAGTAATTTGCACACCAGACAAATTCGAAACCTAGATTAGGGCATGCAGGAAAGTGAACCATACATAGTATTGAGGTCGAGCCACTAAGGGGACACTAGAGAACTCGTAGAGCAATAGAGAAACCAGCGGAATCGAAAGAAGAGTAGCAAGGAGGACGAAATCCAGGAGAAAATTCACCTAGAGAGACACACTCTCAAAACGCCCTTTTACTGATAGCTCTTTCTTCGCTGATAACTCTTTTATTTTTTATAACTCAAGATTCGGGCTTGACCCGACTGCCTGAGACCTATGAACCACCCACTCAGACTCATAGATAGGTAAATCTGGGTCTGATCCTAAATAATATCAGAGATACCTGCTCCCGAAAGATGGGTCACCTTTAAAGGGATTACATCACCTGAAATAAAGGCTGCTTCTCTCAAGACTCGAACCTACAACCTTCACACAATCCTCTCCCCCTTTCTACCGCTAGGCTACCTTGTGAGGGGCACTGATAGCTCTTTCTTTTTTCTTTTTCTTTTCATTTTTTGTTGATAACTCAAGATTCAGACTTGGCCCGACTATCTGGGACATACGAGCCACTCATTCAGACTCATAGATAGGTAAATCCGAGTCTGATCTTAAATAGTATCAGAGATACCTACTCTCGAAAGATAGGCCACCACCAGAAAAATTACATCATCTCAAATAAAAGCTGCTTCTCCCAAGGCTTGAACTCACAACCTTCACACAATCCTCACCCTCTTTCTACCGCTAGGCCATCTTGTAAGAGGCATTAATAACTCTTTCTTGATTTTATGGATAGTAGTGAATGACAGTATTTTTTTTTTATATGTTTACAAGGCATAGAGAGGAGTGCTTGCTTATTAATACTGGAATATTAAAATGTATTTCATTGGTTGGTTTGGTGGTCATTTGTCATTGGAAATATGATGTTCCGTACTGCACACGCCAGTCAAAGAAGCTGGACTTGTACTTGAATGATTATGTTCATCTTCTTAGCCCCGCATGAAGGACGAAATTTATTAGAAGGAATTTGAAGTTTGAGCACGAAGTCCTTACTTAGCAATTCCTGTTGAAAAAGACAACTTGTTGTGTCCCAAGAAGCCAGGCTGTTGAGAATGAATTAGCGATGCATGGAAGTCATTACATACATGGTCATGGTCCGTAAAGCATAGGCAATTAGGCATAAATGCTTTTCTTTGTTAAAACAAAATGAGTCTTCATGCTAACCACCTTTCAAACGTGTTGCCACAATTGTTTTCGCCGCAAGCGAAAACAAAACGAGTTCTTTTCAAAACGACAGCTATGGGCATATGTCTGTTATAGCAATCATCGAAGGAAGATGAACTGCAACAAGATCCCAAAACACTGATAGCAATAAGAATTTCACCGAATATTTATATTCTTGACATGCTCATTAGGATACTGAAGAGTTATGCTATGATGGGAAGATTAAAACTGGAAATTTAAGGAAAAACTGTTTAGACCAAATCCAAATGATCTCACATTATAACACCACAACAAGAACAATTTGGAGAAAATCAGAACCATCCAATTGCAAGCAGTTAGGACAATGACAGCCTTAATTTCAATTTTGAATCTGATCATTGCCAGTCCATCTGGTGCTTCTAATTAATTGACTCTCACGCCACCGTTCATGTATTGCGGGATAGTTGTTCGTCAACATCATCCACATTTATCATCAAACAGAGATGCAAGTGTATGAAAATAATAGGAACAGCTGAATAAATGGTCAATACGAGAATACGAAATACTGCATGAAAGACCCATACTCTCTCACTCTTCTCCACAAACAAGGTGTTGGCACACATTGTACCGCATGATACAGCTAGTTAATCATCATCCTCTAGAACATTCCGCCGCCTTTGGATCTGAGGAATCAGAGGTAATTACGGAAAAATATCAGAATCTTGTGAACATTGTTGCATGATTGTAAATAGTAGTTTCAGGGGTTACCGTGACTTTCGTTTGTTTAGTTGTTTGATTGTTGATTTGTTCCAGCAGCGAGATGAGCCTCTCCTCAGAAACCTTCAAAGGATAAAGATTCAGAGAAAAAAATTGCATGCTACTTTTCAAGAAAACTGCAATGCCAATAAGAATAGGGAGGAAAAAAGGAAAAAACACTATTATACCTTCTCAACCATCTGACCCATTTGAGCAGCCCTCAATATAACATCTTCAACTCCTCTTGCCTTCTCAGGTTTCACCAATGCAATTCGAGCAACTGCGTAGATGATATCAAAGCAGGTTAATGTGTATAACATTAGGAAGAAATGAAAAGTGAAACCAACACTCCAAATTCTTCTTAACTGCAGGAAACAATTATTGCCAGCTGTTGAATTATAGAAGGGTGATATTTTAATCAATCACTTCTACATCCGATAAATGAAGGCTACTATAACTAATAGAATCTATTCCACTCTGTATATTTAGCATCATGAACAAATCCCACCACATAAAAGCTCGCGATTAGCCTACAACACCAAGAAAAGAAGTCAATTAATAATATATATGAGACCCATGGGTTTGATATTTTCATCATTACCACTAGACAGTATCAGTTTTAGGATAATAAAATGAAACAAAGTGCAAATCCAATCTAGAACATCTGGTTTGAAGTTTAGTTTGAACTAACGTCTTTCTCGAGCTTCAGAGGATAGAATCTGACTAAGCATCATTTGTCTTCGCTCTTCAGCATCCCTACATCATATAGTGCACAGGGTACAAAGCTTTCACTCAGAAGTTCCAAATGAAACACAATAAAAAGAAAATTTGGTAACCATGTCCCAAAAGTAATTTTCTGTTTCATTAACAGGAACTTGTTGTACATGAAACTAACTGTATGACTCAATATTTCATCAAGCATTTTGGAAACAAGAAAGTAATTATATCAATTTCAGGGGGAAAAAACATGAAGACAATGAAAATGTGAGGTAAAAATGAAATAAAATTTACACTGTTCATTTTCTAAGAAAAACTCTTTATATAACTTGGAAATCAGTCTGAAATTTGCAGAACATTACTAAGAATGAGATATAGAGGCTGACCTCTTTGCATCTTCCTGAGCCTTCTGCTGTTCAGCATTCTGCTGATTTCCCTGTTAATACAAAGCTTGAGTTAAGGACGTCATCTACCAATCATACTTGGTGACAATTGATTAATAGTAATCCTGTATATACATAAAACCCAGTGACAGATTACCATGCCTCGCTGAGCCATGAGTTCCTGCATTCTTCTTTGTCTAATTGCTTCTAACTCAGGATCATCCTAACAAATATAAAAGGAATCAAACTTTAGAGCTTCCGGAAATCCTTGAACTCGTATGACATTCACTGAAACTTATGACATTAGAAAAGGAAAGAAAAATAGAAAGAAAGGGTCAAAGAAATATAATATAAACAAGTAAATAAAAATAAAATTCCAAATGACATTAGAATCTTTAATTGCGTATGGACATATCTACTCAGTATCTGGACGTGTTAGTTTTTATATCACTCAGAGATTTGCATAGAAGAAGCTTAAGTGACTCTTATCAAACCAAAATAAAAAGGATAGTAGAAAACTGAACAGGGAAAAGAATATCTTTCCAGCATCTTTTGTGTCGTCCTTACAAGTGATGCTAATCATCAACCCCTAAAACATGGCAACCTTATCTCAGAAAATTAGGCTATTGTTCAGATACTGCAATCAAATTCAATGCGAAGATGATCACTTACTTCCTGCAGCTAATCACAGCATTCACTCAAATAGATAACATAAGTTTAACTCATTTCGTAATGCTGCTGTATAAATCAAGATTTATAGCTACGGCCACTTTCCTTCACCAACATCTTACAGCAAAACTCCTATTTTAGATCTTAGTTTAATTCTTCAACTTCAAAAAAGAAAATACTCCCAAAAAAAGTACTCCTTTTATGATACAACAAGCAGATATTTGAAAGTTCGAATCAAAAACTAAAAAAACCAAAGAAAAGGAAAAAGGAAAAAAGAAGAGATCTCTCATCTCTGAAGCAAAAGGTGTTGAAGCAGTGAGACAAAAGGGTATACATAATTGGACCAATAACAGTTCTGAACCTTTTAAATCTGTTCGCTACCACGTAATTAAGCATAGCACAGGCTCAAAACGGAAAACAAAAGCAATAAGAAAAAGGAAGTAAATACAACCCTAATAAGCTTCAGGTTGCCGGGGAGAAACAATAAAGAGGAGATGAGGGAAAAGTAAAGAGCTTGAAGGCAGAAATAGCAATGACATACCATGATTGAATTAAAGACTGGATCTTCGTCAATTTCCTTGCTCTTCCGCAGACCAAAGAACCTGTGACTGATAGTCGTTAGCTCCTAAAGAACCTGTTCGTTTTCGATACGCATGGGATATACATATATTTTTTTTTTAACGGAGAAAAGCAAAGCCTAAACAGTGGCGCTCGGGGATAAAACTCCACATATATTATGAAAGAGAATAGCAAGACATCCCAATTCCCAAAAGAGGAGATGTTACGGTTTAAAATGTCTCACATCTGTAATAAAAGAAACTAATGTAAAGTTTATAGGCTTATGAGCTCTCTCACCCTTCAAGCTAGCTTTTTGGGTTGGTTCTCTCATAAAGACCTATAATAATTGGTATCAGAGCCGGTCTTAGAGTGGTGGCTCATAAAGTGGTAGCCCATAGAGTGATGACCTGGGAGTGTCAGTCGTGACCAATATGGCTGTGACCAATGAGGTCATTGGTCCTCATGGGGGGACGAATGTTACGGTTTAAAATGTCTCACATCGGTAATAAAAGAAATTGATGTGGAGTTTATAGGCTTATGAGCTCTTCCACCCTTCAAGCTAGCTTTTGGGGTTGGTTCTCTCATAAAGACCTATAGCAGGAGACTGTAAATAAATAACTCTAAAACCATCAGAATAGCAAGACATCCCAAAGAAGGAGACCGTAAATAAATAACTCTAAAACTAAAAGATTCTGCATTAAAAGCTAACCAGTCAACGCAACAATTTCTCTCTCAAAATACATAGCAGATACGAACCGTCTAAGATTTAGTCAATAGAACCTTAATAGCTTGTATCAGTGAAGTATTATACGAAATCCTCAAATTTGAGGAGGAAAGAATATTAATGATTTCTAAAGAATCTACTTCTAGTTCAATCCTCCGATAACTCATATTTCAAGCCAGATTCAACCCCAAATAAAACCCTCATAATTCAGCATCCAATAGTGTGCAAAATCCAATAAGATAGATGAATCCTCCTAACCAAGTACCAGAACTGTCACGAAGGAGACTACTGATCGAAGCATTCCGACTTGTCATTCGCTTCGCCCCATCCGTGTTCGGCCTAATCTATCCCTCACTTGTTTGGCCTAACCTATATGCCTAATGCTACTAGTGGCTTGACCGATCGCGGCTCGAGAAATAACTGTACCTGCTTTCACAACCTGATTCACATAATCTAGAACAATAGCCTTGCTAGTTACTACCCGGGAGAAGTCACAGGAACCAGTAAGAAACCCCACAGATAATTGACCACCTTAAACCATTAACCTCGACTTGATTATAGAGATTCGAAATCAACCACTCCGAAGTGATAAGATTAAAGAAATGCTCAAGGTCTATGTCTGATGAAAATTGAGTCTAAAATTGGCACACTCTAGGGCAATCCCTAATAGCTTGCAAACAAGATTCCAAATTACCACAATAGTGACATCTGGCATCAGCAAAAATATGTCTATAAGTACGCTGTTTATTAGTCAAGATTTTCCCTTTAGTAAGTAGTCATAAAAAAGATCTGATACGTTGCGGACTTGGCTATTTCCAAATCAAAGTCCATAAGTTATTATTACCTTCATCACCAATATTTTCAATTAACTCATACGCAGATGCCATTGAAAATGACCCATTTCAATTTAGAGCCCACACCATGTGATCGTCATCAAAATCAGGTCTCAGAGGCATAATGCTTGCAATAGTCATGCAGACAGATGACGGAAGGAGGTTCTGAAACTGCTCCCAATACCAACCCCTTTCTGTGTGCACAAACTCTCTCACATTTGCATATAACATACTTTCAATGGCCAAGAGAGTTAGGGCCCCCCCATCACCAACCCAAATGTCAATCCAAAATCTTACACAATTCCCATTTCCTACTCGCCAGCTTGTACCTACATGGACAAATGTCTATGTAGTAGAAATACCTCTCTAGACCGAAGATGCTCCTCTACTCTCCAATACCTCAAGAAGATTCAAATGGTCAAAGTGATATTTAACTCGAAGGATCTGTAACCAATAGGTAAAAGGAGTAGAGAGTAATCCTCAACCAAGTTTAGTGAGAAAAGCATCATCAGCAGAGTGAATTCTTCAAAGAATTCTTTGGTATGCACACTACCTCCCAACTCATAAGATTAACCTTGAGTGAATTCTTCAAAGAATTCTTTGGTATGCACACTGCCTCCCATCTCATAAGATTAACCTTCTGTTAACCCTCCTTAGATCCTCAGATGAAGTCGCGCATAATTTTCTCTAGATCATCACAAAACTGCCGTGGTAATTGCACTGTTTGCATGGTATATATGGGAAGTGACATAAGAACAGATTGTGTTAGGGTGACCTGACCGACGAGGGAAAGAAATCGAGCACTCCAACCTACTAGTTTATGATGAGCTTTGTTAAGGATGTATTGATACATTCTCCTCGTCGATCGTTCATGAATTAATGGTACCCCAAGATACCTTCCAAGGTTCGTGGTGAGTTGGAAACCTAAAGTCTTGTTGAGGGTGCGAGCTTGCGGCCGAGAAATGTTCTTTGAGAAATACACTTTAGACTTGTCCTTGCTAGCTTTCTATCTGGATGCCATAAAAAAATGTATCAAGAACCCTAGAGATTACCTGTATCTGATCCATAGTAACAGCATCTTGTAACACCCTTGAATCAGATGCTGAACCCTCCCATCCAGCTAGAACATAAATAAAGTTTAAGTCCTTATCATACACCCCTAAGACATTAGTGCATATTCTCCCTCTCCGTCCTCTGTATTTGGGTTTGTCTGAAAGGGGAACTGTTATATCTATATATGTTCCATCTAGCGCACCAAGGCAACCCTATGAAAACAATTGCCAACAAATACTGTTATAGTTATGTAAGGTAATGAAGTGAAAATTGGAAGTTATCGTAGCTAATTACATATACTAACCTTAAACCATTTCCATTTACTATCTGTGCAATCCTCTGGAATTGGTATGGGCTTTACATACAACAGATGTTGGAGATTTAGTATAGCCTTCAGCACACTATGGAAGACCCTACTAATGGTTTCTCCATACCTTATAAACCTAACTTGTAACACTCTATTTGATTCATTTTGTGCCAATATTCTTAGGAAGATTAATACTTTTTCTTCAGTTGGGACATGACCAGTATTCCGCAAGCCACCGTGGACTTGAAGCATGTCACATAATATGTTAAATGCATTTAAGTCCATCCTTAAATCCCATTGACTATTCCGATCACCCTCATTCAAAATCCTTTGTATATTAGCTTGCCTACTTGGTACTGCCAACGCCCTACTACCTCTAGCATTTTCACTCCTCCACCGTTTTTTATGTATACATACAAGCATAGAAACATCACCATTCTCATTAATTCCAATTGACCATTCCAAAACTCAAAAAACATAAGAGCCTTAAAGATAGCATCATGTTTCCTGTTATCCACTGATGTCAAAGAATACTGTCTGCAAAGAATCAAAGCCAAATATTGATCATACAGAACCCACAAGCCACAATAGAAGGAAATAGAACAACTCAATATTTGCTTATTATAGAGATGGTTTGTGTTGTATTGGAACAATGCATAAGGAAGGTAAGTAGGCTTCAATAAGATATTCATATTGTAAGGATACGTTATGTACATCACTTCTCATACTATAGAGATGGTTTGTGTAGTATTGGAACAATGCATAAGGAAGGTAAGTAGGCTTCAATAAGATATTAATATTGTAAGGCTTAACTCTATCTAGAATTAATGATTATCTCTTATATTAGCTTTTGTAGTAGTTTTCTGTAAAATTGAGACTCCTAGGAATTATTAATAGCCTTAGAATTTATAGTTGTTCTCAATGCATTGTTCCTTAATTCAATATAGTCTTACTTTCTAAAAAAAAGAGAAATATGACAACTCTCTCCCTCATCTTTCAAGTCTGGATGATGAGGTTTTTAAGTAAATCTCAACCTCCGACACCACCAAGGAAGCATAGGAGAAGTTCCAAGTATCTTACAAAAGATAAAAGAAAGTAAAAAAAAAAAGTACGCCTATAATATTTAGTAAGTGATTTTGAAACTTTACATATAAAAGAAAATGAAACTATAAGTAATCATTTTGCACAAGTTAAATTCATACTCAATCAAATAAGAAACTATTCATTAATATATTAGTTATAGAGAACATTCCTACTTTTTACTTCAAAAAGTTGAGCATAGTATAATAACCATTGAAGAGATAAATTATTTGGTGGCTATAGCCATTAAACAACTCAAAGGTTCACTTGAAGCATATGAAGAAAGGATAAAATAGGATACAAATGATCTTAGAGCATGTTCTTCAAACCAGTCTCATTTTTTACGAAAAGGAATAAAAACCTTATCATCTTATTGAAGGCATTTTTTATCATTAGAATTAATGGCATTTTTTATTAATTTCTGGATTAATTATTGGGTCTTATACATATTTTTACCTGCTAAATAGCTTGGTTCGCCTGAATTTGCATTTATAATTGTCCTGTTTAATTTGTAGGAAATACACCTGGTTTTAACTATAAAAGACCACAACAGTCAAGGCAAAATAAAAGGAGAAAATGCAACATTAAGGGTTGTCCAAAACGTTGTCGCAGAGGAAGACAGCAATTGAAAGAAACGTGGTTTTAGTTTTAGTTTTAGGAAGTTTTTAAATTAAAGAGGACACAACATCTGGAGAGAGAGACCCATCACGCATGCGGGGACAACAGTAAAGGAGATCAACAAGGATAGCTGAAAACGTTGAAGCTGTTAGCATATCCTTCCAAAGCAAGCAGCCTTCATACTTGACTCACCTAGACAAGAAAATCACGCACGCAGACATTAGAAGGAGTAAATAAAATTTTCAAAGAAATTAAGCTGCAGCAGGACAGAGGCTTAGACGTGAATTAAGCAGCTAAAGGAGGGTTGAAGCATCAGTGGAGGATCATGCGCAGCCAAAGAGATTTGACACCACGCATGCAAGAAGAGCTGAAAATGTTGAAGAGAAGAAATAAAAGCCAAAGACAGTTGACGGCACAACAAAAGAAAATAACGTGAGCAGCAGGCGTGAATGAGGAGCAGCTCCATCAGAGAATACACGCACCATGCCGAAAGGACCACCACGCATGCAAGAGGAGGACAGCTCCAAGAGAAAACGGAAATCACGCTGCTGGGAGGACGCTGAAGACAGATGATGGTTTAAAAGAAAACAACATCTGGCTAGGCATGAACAGAGGGAGATAAAGTTGATTTGGTTGTAAGGGAGCTGCTGGGTTTTTGACCATAACGCATACACCAAGGGGGTAAGAAGACAACAAAGATAAAACGTAAGGAAGGGTAAAAACAGCTGACCCACAAGACCACAAAGCTGATACTCCACAAACGAAATCAACGCCACATTAGAGGGAGACTAGCTAGAGAGAGTGAGCAGTTAGAGAGGAGACGTGGGACTAGCTGAAAAAGATTACATGTGTTGGCTAAAAACAGAGAAAAAAAAAGTTGGAAGCTACGTGGAAGCTACAAGAGAAAATGAAGGCAGCTGATGAGTGAAAAAAAAAGAAAAAAACAAACGTTGAAGGCTTGAAGCAAGTGGACAGAAAAAAACGAAAACAATATCATTAGAAGGGAGGCTCCACCAGCGTTCAATAAGAGATGACTCTCCACTCATTTGCAAAAGGGGACCACGCTACATCAAAAGCCCCACCAAAAAAAAAACTCACTCTTCATTTGGAACTCACTCACTCAACACCAAGGAAGGAGATTCATGCACATTAAGGGGGGCCTCCCAATGTTTTTCAATTTCCATTCACGCACATAGGACATTCTCCACCAACGTTTCAGCCAAGGAGAGGGGGTTCCATTTTCACTCATTAAACAATTCATCTCCACTCACCCACAAAGCACCTACGAAAACTCCCCAGATTGAAGTTTAGAGACCCACCAATCACCAACATTAAACAGCTCAAGAGCCCATCAAGCACCAAAGCTGGAGAGGAATTAAGGGGCGTGAGGCGAGAAAGCAAGCAGGCCAAGCAGAGGCGCAGCAAGGCAGTGACGCAACATTAGAGGGAGACCTGAAACTTATTCAATTTCTGTTCTATTATTTAATTTCTCTTAATGTTGTCTGCTGGGCATAATATTTGTGGTTTTTATCCTATCATGAGTGAGTAGTTTCCTTAAAGTTTCAAGGTTGGGGCAAGCTTTTAGCTAATTTTATGGACTAAATCTCAGTTAATTTATTTGTACGGATTTTTGATTTTGATTTCTCTGTTTTGAAATTAATTTTGCTGGTATTGTGTTTGGCCAACCATTACTTGACGTTAGTTGTTAATTGAAGAACCGATAGGTGAAAATTAAT
>JANKYF010000002.1:39025876-39039455 GCA_029829435.1 Erythroxylum hondense | reverse complement strand
TGACAAACTTTGTATATGGATTCTTCTACAAGGCTAATTGAGAAGCCAAATAAGCATTATAAAAGAAACTAGGAATTTTCAACCTAGTTTTTACAAATGATCTCCTATTATTCTTCAAAGTTGATAACAATTCAATGATCTTGTTGATATTTATATTAACACATTTAAAACTTTATCATGAATTGTAATGATAATTAAAGTATAAATAACATGTTTCATGTTTAAATTATTTACTTAACTAGTTATGTAAGTTCACCAATCCCCACTGCTTTACAAACAATGGAGTTATATTTTGCATCTTCTTGAAGCATTTGAATTCCCTAACACATTTATCAATTGGATCTATTATTCCCTACCTCTTCGTTTTGTATATGGATTCTCCTACAAGGCTAATTGAGAAGCCAAATAAGCATGATAAAAGAAACTATGAATTTTCGACCACCGTTTTTACAAATGATCTCCTATTATTCTTCAAAGTTGATAACAATTCAATGATGTTGTTGATGTTTACATTAACACATTTATAACTTTATCATGAATTGTAATGATAATTAAAGTATAAATAACATGTTTCATGTTTAAATTATTTACTAAGTAGAAACCAAAGTTGTTTGAGCAAAGAAAGTTCATGGTTATCCAATACTTGAAGTTTATTGAAAAAATGATTCATACATTCTGAATCTGTTAAATTTTCAATTCTCCATCTCTTAATTCAATTTATATTAACAATTTTCAATCAAATCTTTCTGTACTCTGTACTCTTCATATGAAGTTAACAATATCATATAGTTGAAGTTAACAATATAATATACTTAGTTTAAATTCAAAACTTATGAATTAAAACTAAAAATGTTCTAACTTAACAGAAGAAAATTAGATTGGTGATTGGTACATCTAAGATTACTTATCGATGTATTTATTCTTGCTTCAAGTTAATATAGTTTGTTGCTGAAGTTTTGGTAACTTAGCATACTAATAAGGACAAGATTATTGACCTTATTATAATCAAAGCAAGACAGACCTTAGTTGTTTAAACCAGCACAACTAAGATATGGGATGAAGCATGTCCTTGAACTGAAATCCAATATTTTGTGGATTCTACAATGCCTAAGAATTATAAGCAATATTAGCTTAGTTTATAATTGTAGTGGCTAAACTGGTGTAGATCTCTTCACAAGGATATTTAAACAGTATTTAAACCCGAAAGCAATGCAACTTGGTTGTGGGAAATTGGCCTAACCCCATTTTGGTATTTATGGATCAATCTCCTATTGCCTAACCTCACAAGCATTAACAATGGTTTCAATCTTATCTGACCATCACAGTATGAATCCATCACTCCACTGAAATTTTTTGACCTCTAATTACTTCCATAAATCATTATGCAATAACTAACAAAAGCAATTCAGTGAAGTATATATGTATCTTCAACAGCTTTAAAGTGAATTTCAAAGATAATATCAGTACCTATGGTTTGGATCAACACGATTAACACAACAGAAAAATATATACTTCACACAACACAAGGCATAACCAATTCAGAAACAATGACATTGAATATATACTTCACACAACACAAACATATAACTTCACCCAACACAAGGCATAATCCAATTCACAAACAATTCAGATTCAATATACACTTCACACAACACAAACAATCAGAAACAACATAGCATAATGGAAATTCAATTGAGAACAACATACATACATGTCGAAACAAACAGAAGCAGCACTTGGATACACTCAGCAAAGCAAGGCAACCTATCCCCGATCAACAACAACCCAGGATTACTACACGGAAACAAAGCAACAAGTTAAAAGTTTGGAAAGCAAATGTGGGAATGCTCCCAAATCCAGACAAATGTACAGTAACAAAAGACATCAGAAACATTGTGGTATATTCCAGAAATTAACCGAAGGCCCAACAAGATGAGGAGCTACTTAAAATGATCCTATTCAAGATCTGCAAACCCCAGTAATGGTCAACGCTCTCCACAGTCTACAAATCCACATATACAAACAACCAACAGTTCGAAGGTCTCCATTCCACAGATTATTCCTCCATTTTCGACTCGAGAAAAAAAATTTATATAGCACAATACGATGTGGACCAAATTTACGCCACCACAGAAATGGAGTCCTTCGAAGGCACCCACATTGTTCCAGCAAATAAGAAAAGCTTACCAGTGGAAGAACACTCCTTGCGTGCGAGAGACTTGCCCACCGTGCGACAGAGAAGCATAGAGAGAAAGCCCAGCGTGCGAGAGAGGAGGTTGTCTGGAAGATGGGAAGGAGGACGTGCGTGAGAGAACGAAGGATGAAAAATTAGAGGAGCGGGGTAATTTGGGAGAGAGAGTGTTTATTTCAGCAGAAGACAGGGACGCGGCGTCTCTGTCTTTCAGTTTAGGAATAGACAAGATTCACGTGTCCCTGTCTTTCGGCGACAGAGGACGAAACACCCAAGACATGAACCAAACGCCTGCGGGTGACAAGATTATATTGTTCTGTCAACTATCCCCAGTCAGGGAGACAGTAACCATACACGGAGTAAACGTTACTTGTAAGCAACTTCTATAACATTAGCTAGTTGGGAAACAAGACCAATAGCTTCTTGGTAAAGTCAATCAGCTAGTTGTGGTCAATTAGCTAAAAAATAGTTGATCAGCCAACAACCAAACAAGGCCTTTGTCTAATCGAGATTTAAAAGCAGAAGATAGCTCTAGTCTACTGCAAGAAACTCCTTCCACTTTTATGATATTGCCTTCCTCAACTGCAGCACTATAACTTGGTTTAGATTGCAAGGGTGGAGGCTCTTCCTTCCTAAAACATTTACAGATTTTGTTGGCAAGATGGCCATTAAGATCAGGTTCAAATTTCGAGCGTTTAGAGGTGTTCATTCATTTTTCCTCTATCTATTCTTTCTTTAACAGTTTTTTTCAACTCTTTTGATAGTACTATTCTTCGGATATACATACTTTTAAATAACTTAAAAGATTTTTAAATGTGATGCAAAAGTAAGGGGTCGTCAGAAAAATTCTAGAGAGAGAAAAAAAGAGTCCTTTGCTTATAGAGACGATGTGGTCTGATCTCGATTTGAAACTCCAATCTCAACTTGCTGCACGCTCTCCAATGGACAACGCTTTAGTGTTCTCAGCTAATGTTTTGATTTCTTCATCTAAAGAGAAATAGCTTGCTCTGAACTCAATTGGTCTCTGAACTGAACTCGATTTAGAAAAACTTTACAAAATCTCTATGGAATCCAAACTCCCAACACATGAGGAGGACAACAGAAACCAAATCATAACGACATATTTGGGCCATTCAGAAAAAAAGGTTCGCATATGCAAACGCGAAGAGGATCCTCCCCTGCAAGCACACATCCCTCCTCCTATTCAACACAGTTATAGCACAACTGTTTAGATAATGCACTGGACAGGACAAAGGAGACATAGATTTTACCTAGCTAGCCGAAGACCCAATTGAAATTGCCGAAGGGGACATAACCATGGTGCAAGGGGAATACGAGATGGGCATTGAATTATCGAATACTTTCAGGGAAAAACTTGACAAACAGTGGGAGAAAGCTGTAGTGGTTAAATTACTAGGTAGATCAATGGGATACAACCTCCTCAAATCCAGACTACAAACCCTTTGGAAACTTCCTGGACTTATAAAGATAGTCGATATCGAAAACGAATTCTACCTGATAAATTTCATTGAACTGGAAGATTACCTTCAAGCTCTAACCAACGGACCTTGGATCATTGCTGGGCATGCGCTGTCGATCCAACCATGGACTCCTGATTTTCGACCATAATCTGGTAAGATTACGTACGTTGTGGCATGGGTTCATTTCCCCGAATTGTTGGCGGCCCGCTACCACCCCTCCATTCTGAAAGCACTCGGTAACCTAATCGGGAGGACGGTAAAGATAGACAACAACACCTAACTCTCTCAACGCGGTAAATTTGTGAGGGTGGCTATCGACATTGACATCAGCTCGCCCCTCCGATCGATTGTTGAACTCGACGGTGAACTAATTAAAATCGCCAATGAGGAATTACCGTTGATTTGTTTCTCCTGCGGCATGGTTGGTCATGGAGCCTTCGCTTGCCCAACCTATAACAACACCAATCCAAACGAACTCAACCCTATCGGTGAGACGAGGATGCATGGACTCACCAAACCTAGACAAGACCAACTGGCGGCTACTCCTCCTACAGTGATGTACGGTTCGTGGATCCAGGTACAGAGGAGAACACGCAGACCTCCAACCCACACAACAACTATCGGAAGCGACAGGCAAGGCCACTCCCAACACAAACTAGTACGGGGCTCGAGGTACGAGCCGGTGATCGACGTTGATAGAGGAATGTTGAAGGAAGCAGAATGTTTAGAAATTGAAAATCGAAGAAAGGAGCAGACGGTAGCTGCCATCCAGCCCCAAACCTGACTTTAACCCAGCCCGCATCACACTGCTAGAGCTCGTGTTATAACTGGGCTATAAGATCCTGAGCCAAGCAAGCCAACTCGCCAGCAAATGGTATCCAGACCACCAACTACAAGCCCACTGCCCATAATAGCTTAGCCCAAGCCACTCTAACAGATTATAGACACATCAAAGATGACATAATCGAACATGCGACCCACTCCTCAACACATAGCCATAACCATTCCATCACATAACGAACTACTGATACAAGACCATTCCGTCACGCAAGCAATGCTCGAGGACAAAGGATGTAGAATCATGGAGGAAGATACGAGAACTAATAACTATATCCTCCCCTCCTAACCAACACTTAACGAACATATTTTACCACCATCTAGGCCACCTGATAACAATAAGGAAATGATGGAAGAGGACGCGTAAGCTTTTGTGCCGAATACCCAAATGGAGGAGACTCTACAAATTTTACAAACAAACCCATCCTAGGTTTTGGAGGAGCACATAGTAAACACTCATGATCATTAGTGTTTACTCCAGATTTTTATCCTTTGATATATCGATTTTCATATGGAACTGTCAAGGGGTTGGAAGTCAGACCTTCAGGCTCATTTTAAAGAACTACATTTGGGTCTATAAACCTCTACTCGTAGTACTGGTGGAACTAAGAATTAGTGAAACCTGAGCAATGAAATTTATTAGAAGTCTGGGTTTTGATCACTACTTCCCAGTCAAAGCAGAAGGATTTTCTTGAGGCATCTGGTTACTGTGGAATACTACAATATCGTTCGCATTCTTCTAGCTCATCGACAATTTGTGCACTCGAATATCGAGAGGGATCATACTTCCTTGATTTCAAAGCCATTTACGCTATCCCCTAGGCTGCCCTTCAACACTTCCTGTGGAATTCTCTGAACAAAATAGCTAAAATCACCACCAAAACCTTGGCTTTTGAGAGGCCACTTCAATGCCAAGCTTAAGAGTAAGGATAAATGTGGAGGGTCCAAGCTACAGTCCATAGTCAATACCAAATTTCAAGATTACGTCCAATGCCGTCAACTTTAAGACCTAGGATATATAGGACCTAAACATATTTGGAGACAAGGCTAGATTCTCACACGTCTTGATTGTGTTTTCTGCTCGACCTCCTAGCAGTCCCCTTATCTGAACACTTCAATTACCCGTCTACCTTTTTTGAAATCGGATCATCACCCTCTTCTGATATCTATACAACAACGCATGCATTCTACTTGGACCACTAACTCTTTTAGCTTCCAGTCAGCTTGGTTAAAGCAGGACAGCTTTAGTCAATTTATCAAAGATAGCTGGAAGCCTACCATGGAAGATTTTAGTGGAGAGCTCAGACACTTTACAGAACAATTACAGAATTGGAACCGAGATAATTCGGGTAACATCTTTCATAAGAAAAAGAGACTTATGGCTTGACTGAAAGGCATTCAACACAAGTTAGAAAACGACGAATCAGAGTCTCTTTAGAACCTGAAACAACACCTTTGCAAGGAGCTGGAATAAGTCCTTTGCCAATAAGAACTATACTGGCAGCAACGATTGCATTGTCAATGGATAAGCGATGGGGATTGAAACACCAAGTTTTACCATGCAATAATGACTACCAGAAGAAGGCAAATGAGGGTGACTTCACTAAAAGATGAATAGGGTTGTATGGCGTTAGACACAGACAAAATCACGAGCATCGCAACGCAATTTCTCAAGAAACTTTATACGAACGATCTACAGATGGCCCAGGAAATCCCTAAAAAAGGATATTTTCCTCCGCTCTCACACACAGCAATAAAATCCTTGTCAAATCCTATTAACACTGAGGAAATAAAATCAACCTTTTTTGAGATGGCACCGAACAAAGCTCCGAGATATGACGGACTCACTGCCTTATTTTATCAATCCCAATAGGACATAATTGGACCAGCGCTAACTTCTTTTATTCAGAAAATATTTCGACATTAAAAATGGGAATCTAAGATAAATCACACTATCATGGTTCTCATACCAAAAATCTCATCCCTCACATCGATCACTCAATTCAGGCCAATAGCGATGTGCTCAATGATTTACAAAGCCATCACTAAACATATCGTCAATTGGCTCAAACCACACCTAAACGACCTTGTGGCTCCCACTCAATGCAGTTTTGTTCTTGGATGCCTGAGTACGGACAATATCTTTATTGTCCAAGAAGTTATTGACACCATGAAAAGGAGAAAAGGCAAAAAAGGGATCATGGCGATAAAAGTGGATTTAGAAAAAGCTTATGATAGACTTTCTTAGGATTTCATCAAAGATACGCTGAACGAAGCTAGACTACCAGACTCTTTGATAAATCTTATTTTGAAATGTATCTCCTTAGTCTCAATGTAAGTGATCTGGAATGGCGAGCTCAGTGAACCATTCCTTCCTATGAGAGGTATCAGACAGGGTGACCCCATTTCGCCCTACATCTTCGTCCTTTGTATGGAACGCCTGGGTCACTTGATTAAAACTACTGTGTCCCTAAAGAAATGGAAGCCTATCAAATTAAGCAGACGAGGGCCTTCTATCTCACACCTGTTCTTTGTGGATGTCCTAATTCTTTTTGCAGACAACGAATAAGTCAGGACAAATCATGTTGTTTCTTCTCCAAAAATATTCACCACTCTTAGACTCATTTCCTCAGCAGAGATTTAGGCTTTAAACAAATGCATGATCTGGGACGTTATTTAGGAGTGCCCATCTTGCATGAAAGAGTTAACAAGAAAACCTACCAGCATATTAACAAGAAAACCTACCAGCATATACTAGATAAGATCCATCAACGCCTGTCAGGATTGGCGGTCAACCTTCTGTCACTCGCAAGGAGGACCACCTTCACTCAATCTGTCATAGCTGCCATTCCCATCTATACCATGCAGACGGTTCGTTTGCCTTGTAGGCTCTGGGACAATTTGGAGAAAATAATGTGACAATTCTTGTGGGATGCCAGTAATGGTACAAGGAAGTTAAATTTGGTCAATTGGGATACAGTCTGCCAGCCCAAAGAAGCGTAGGGCTCGACATTAGGAAGATTAGAAAAACTAGCGATGCCTTGTGAAACTAGGGTGGTCCTTGATCTCTAAACCTCAAACGTTATGGGTACAGATCTTCTCTGCTAAGTTCAACTTTCATATTGATACCATACCCTACGAACTGCCAACTACTGGGGGTTTAATGGTTTGGAAGAGTATTAAGGCTACCTGGCATCTTGTTCTTCAGGGGTTGAAATGGAGAATTTATGACGGAGCTAGGACCCATTTCTAGTTGGATCCTTGGGTTGAAAATCTAGGGCCTCTTATAGCCCATACAATAGAGCCTGTCCCACCTTCAGACTTAGATTAGCAAACACAACATTTTGTGGACTCTAAAGGACATTGGAACTGGGAAGCATTCACCCACCTTCTCCCTCCTTCAATTTGCTTATCTATAGTAGGGATTCTGCCTCCCAAGGCCTCTTTAGGTCCCGATAAATTAATCTGGGGTATTTTAGAAACAGGACAATTCACCACAGCTTCAATCTATTCTATATTATGAACCACGAGGGAAGGCCTTCCAACTCTTTATGGAAGATAATTTGGCAATGGAAGGGCCCACAAAGGATTCGATCCTCTCTATGGCTCTTCGTGTGCGACCATTTGTTGTCAACTCAACAGTGTGTTCGTAGACATCTAACCACTCATGTCGCTTGCCACTACTATCATTCTGAAGAATCCTTGCTTCATATAATGTGAGACTGCGTACGAGCCCGCACCTTATGGAATGCGTTCCCTCCTCAGGTCATTGCTTCTGACTTTTTTACCCTGCAAACCCGGGAGTGGATCTTGATTAACCTCCAAACTCATCGAAAGGTAAGGGGCCTAGATTAGTCAACCATTTTCGGAACGACTTGTTGGTTTCTATGGTCTTAGAGAAATAGGGCCCTGTTCGAGGCACAATTCTCTTGGCCAATTTCTCCGGTGTAGATCATTTTGGATTATGTCCATCAAATCAAAATGGCATCAAGATCACAAGAAAGAGCACACACTAGAATTTGGACTCGAAATGAACAGCTTATCGGTTAGAGCAAACTTCCTCCCAGATGGGTCAAATTAAATACAGACGGATCGTGCAAAAGTTCAACCTTTATGGCCACAACAGGAGGCCTTCTTCGAGACAACTTAGGTGCCTAGCTTGGAGGCTTTATACATAACATAGGACGATGCTCTCCTACCTCAGCTGAACTCTGGGGAGTTCTATTTAGTCTTCAGCTTGCATGGCGGAGGGGCTATCGTAAGATTGTCTTAGAAGTGGACTCGTTAATAGTTATAAACATTTAGTCTTCCCTATATATGCGTTCAATATCCCTCGATCCCCTGGTCCTCAGCATTAACGAGCTCTTTACCAAGAACTAGGTCGTTTGACCACGCCACATTCACAGGGAGGGCAACCGGTGTGTAGACTGGCCGGCTAATTTTACAACTCGGTTTAAGCTTGGGAGTATTTCTCTAGAACATTCACCCGTAGGGTGCATCTCAATCCTTTTAGAGGATATGTCGAGGATTTTTCCCACGACTAGTTTTGTAATTTTTCGAATTTTATTCCCTTTTATGTAAAAAAAACTTAAAAGATTTTTATTTCTTATAGTACATTTAAATTTTCGATCAATCAATTTTACTAATTCACAGAGATACCAAATGACTATTTAAAGGATGACTTCCGAGATAGGACTCAAAAGGCATGAAGAAGTTTGAAAAGTTATCAATAATTCTCAAATCTCAAAATTTTCACCAAAAGATGATGTACAGGTTACTGGGGTACGGCTTCCATAGACATGTTAGTGATGGGCCTAGTTTGGTACAAAAATCTGACTTGTGGAAAACAATTATAGATACCTAGCACTTGTATTCTTAATGCCTAACAAGCTACTTGCTACAATACGTGTCAACTCCTTGTCATCTTATGAACATTTCTCTTGATCAATCTCTACCCCGAGTCGATCCTTTAACCCAATAGGTGAGTGCTCATTGACTTCTCTTCCCTCGTTATCTGCTGCATGTTGATTAGTTTCCTTTTGTTTCCTAGGTTAAACTGTTAATGGTGGTTCAGGGACATTGGTATGAGCTAGTCAGGAGTAAGCCCTATCTCTTCTCTTAAGGTACCTTCCCTTTAAACTATCACCCTTATTCTTGAATTTCTTCTGTTTTGCATTCATGCATTCCTTTGTGTTAAAGCTGATTAATTTGCAACTGGATCCTTAGGTGAGCTTTGATTTTATGGACAGGTAGGTCACTGTTGGTAGTTGAGTTTTTAAAGATTTTTGAATTGCTTTCTAGCCATAGGAGATAAATCTAGCCACCCAATGCGCTCTTCATTTCTAGTTGGGGGTTGGATATGGTGTAGCCACATGAGAAAAATAGAAGGCGTAGGGGACATTGATAAGGGCTGTTAGGGTAAGTTGGGTTGTCTAATATAGGGATTCTACCTAGCATAACCATCCGTAAAAAGAAAATACCTTGGGTTGTAGTGCATTGCATAGTTATAACCATTATGTATCATAATTTTTATCGTGGTTTTAGTATTCAAAATTTTTCATAATGTATTTTAATATGTTCAAAATTAGATATTTTATTTATTTTTGCAGGATAAGCTAAGAAGATGCCATTTGAATAGAAAATTAAATGAGCATTAATCTAAATTTAAAAATTTAAATAGGTAAGAAATCTCAATAATAACCAAGAGTGATAAGAAGATTTTTGCTAATAAAATATTTTATTTTTCAAATTGATATCAAATTAAGTTTTAAATATTATTAAAATATAATTTAATATTTAATTTGGTTATTATTAATTTAAACATTATTAATTGATTAAAACTTTTTTATTAAATATAATTAACGTCTTCTACTAATTTATTAATTAAGTATAATTCACACATGCTTTAATGTCAATGGGTTTAATAAAGTTAAATATGACGGTAGCTCTTAATTAGTTATATTTATCTTATTATTAATTTTAAATTATTACAAGTTTTTATTAATTGTTATCATTAAATAACTATAAATTATGTAATTACTAGTTATTATTATTATTATTAATTATATATTAGTCACAATAGTGTATGTTATTATTATTTATTAAATATTATTAAATAAAGAGCAAATAAACATAAAGTAAAGAAAATGGTTTGTTTTGATACGTTGAGATGTCAACGAATTTTGAATAATTAGTTTATGAATTTGCATGAGTTTAATAAAGACAATTGCTATATGCCATAAGTAATTAACGCTTATGATCCAAGTAATAAAATATTGACAGTTGTGATTTAATAACAAAAAACCATCATGCGGATATGCACAGTTTTGAAGTTTAAGAAAAACAAGATATTAAAACACAAAAAGTACACAAATTATATGCTGATTTTACTTTAAGAAAAAGAGTCTATGACAATTTAGGTTTTTTGTTTTTGTCATTAACATCTGCATTTGACTATGCTATGGGTTCATTGTCCCTGAATCTTTTATAAAGACATTGTTTGACTGTTGAAGAAGATTCAACAATATCTTCTAAAAATATATTTAAAAAAACAAAGTATATTAGCTACAGAATATATAAGGAAACATTATTTTTTGGATGAAAATGCTAGATAGATAAATAAAGATGATAATATAATTAACACTAAAAAGAAGTTTACATATTTTGATAAAGATAAAAATGTAAAAATTGATTCATAATGATAAATACAAATTGAATGAATAAATAATGACGAATACCTGAAATAGGTGGAGGTGTAATGTCAGCAGTGTTATTTTGATCATCAATTGAAATTTGATTATCTTTTCCAAGTGAAGCTGAAGCCTTTTTTAATTCATCATCATCAATTTCAAGGTAATACATAACAGCAAACTGCTATCTTTCATCTGGCGAGTGAACATGTACAGGTTTGATATGAAAAAGAAATATCTTGCTTTTCAATTCTACGTACACTTTTTCTAGAGAAAGTTCCATATTCTTATTATGGGAAGGCAAAAATGTTAATTGTGTTAGGCCCGGAAATTTTTTTAATTAAGCATGATTAAATTTATTGTGAGGTCTTTATGGATTTATTTTATGGAGTTAATTATTTTGTTAATATTGGTAAGATTTTATAACAGAGGTTAATTGAATTGAAGTATTAAGGTAATAAGAATGTTCAAGGGCATTTTTGGTAGTTCACTTAAGGATAAAAGATACAAGGCAAACAAGGAAGGGTAAAATAGACTTTTTAGACTCATTAAGGGTAAAATGGGAAAGAAGAGGCTTTGTCTTGCATTTGAAGAAGCCAAAAATGAAAATAGAAGAGAGAAGAGGGAGAGAGTGTCGTTGGAGAGAAAAGAAAGGAGAGAAAGAGAGCTAAGCTAGGTTTTAATTTTTCTTAGCCTTAAAGAGTGATTTTGAAATTTTTCAAGAAGGGGAAAAAGGTAGAAGAAGAAAAGAGCTTTTTTTTTAAGCCAAGAAACTCATTGTTTAGTAAAGATTCAAGGTAAGTGTATGTTTAATCTTTTGGAGTTTGGAAGAGTTTTGGTTCATAAAGTTTAAGAAATGCATGAGTTTAAGTATTCTAGGATCAATTTTATGCATATGTTTCTTTGATCTTTCCAATTTGAATTCCTATTGAATGGAAATTTTGTCATTTATGAAGGAAATCAAGAAGGGGATCAAGAAAGGCAAAAGGAGCAAGAGGCAAGACATCTTTAAGCCAATTTCTTAAGCAAGAAATTCAAGGTGGGTACATGTTTATAATAGAGTAAATAAGCCACTAATGTTTTCTTTGAATCAAGGAAGTTAATGATTTAAATTGCATCATAAATGTTACATTTATTGCTTTTTGAATAAATTGAGAATTTGCTATATGTTGATATTTGAATTGTGTGGATGATTTATGAAAAAAATTTGAAAATGATTTTGTTTTTTTTAAACTAACATGTTAAGAAATCATGTTTTCGAAAATTGGTTTTGAAATATCTCATGTTCATAAAAAGCAAGTTTCCAAAATGTGCCTTTTGGGTAAACCGTTTTCAAGTTATGAATTACATGTTATGTGAGTTTGGTGTAGTCCATTCAAGTATGTTACGTGTATGTTAACCAAGTTAGAGGCTTCTTCTGCTTGCCCGCCAGTGACATAGAGCTCCTTTATGGACTCCTTCTTATTTACATCTACGCAAAACAACTATGTGGGATTGCGATAGTATATCAAGTTTACGACTACACAAGACCATTATGTGGAAATGTGTAGTTCGTCATGTTTATGGATCTACCCAAACCATTCTGATGTGCTTATGTGCTTATGATATGTTAACAAGTTTGATGCATTCATGATTTGTAGTTTGTGAATTTTGGTTATGAATTTGAGAACGATACTTTTATGAACTTAATTAGAACTTTATATTGACAAATGAACATTTCAAAGGTTTTGCTTATTTTTTTGTTATAAACTTATTATCCACGAGCTTTCAAGCTCACCACCATTCTTTCCCATCTTTCGGTGATGAGAAAGAGATTGAGTGATCAAGAGTTCAGACATCACTCCAAAGTTGCATCTTTTTGTGTTTTATGTTAGTTTATGAGAAAACAAGGCTTTAGTCGTATTTAGAGAACTATTGGTTTATCTTTAGTATTTTGGAACATTGATGTATTGTGGTTTGAAATGCCTATTAAAGCTTTGTAAAAATGCTTATTTTTGATGTTAATGAAATATGAATTGTGTATGGATGATGTTGAGCTAAAAATTGGTATACTTGAAGAAGTTATCAACTTGAGATGATAAATTATGAACATGAGTTGTTGATGTAGCGCCCCCTCACCGTAGGGTACACATCGGGACACCCGAAGGTCGCTCCGACACGTATCCCACGATAAAGGTACACTACCAGAAAATTTCGCTAATAATCCATATGGCATCACAATAATTTAAACCACAATATATCAGAAATCAGTAAATTTAAAAAAAACCATAATAATCTTGATACAATCATCCAATAGCAGAATAAACAAGTCTATCAGTCCCCTAAACAAAACCAAAAAGGAAACTGATACAAGCATCTATCCTAAGTCATCCTCAAAAGTC
>JANKYF010000002.1:38983958-38996684 GCA_029829435.1 Erythroxylum hondense | reverse complement strand
TTGTAACACTTGATATTCATCCTTCTTTGATCCTCTTGTATTTATTAAGAACACTATTGTTTAACCTTTTATGGCACTAATATATTCATTATTTTTAAAAATTACTTTTAAATCGAATTAATTAATGAATTCAAGGTTCCTTTTAATCTTATATCTAACATCTTGGAGATTATTCTATAAATTTTTTGCAATAGGAAATGGGTCAATTGTCTTATAATAAGTTAGGATTACACATCTTCGGAATGAGACATACAAAGTTCTTATTAATTTCCTTTAGTATTTTAACCTTAGTAAGGAATTCAAATACTACATTTAACACTAGAATGTCAAAAAAGTGTGATGTTTTCTTAAAAAATATATGTATTGAACCTATATAGTCTTGGTGTCATATTTGGTTCTAAGCTAAAAAGTGCAATGGTAATATCAGTTACAGTGAAAGCTTTAATGAGCCACTTAGCATATACTATAAAGAATGAGTGGCAAATGAAGTCTCCCAATTCCCGTCTAAAAGAAGCATTTTTATTTGATCTACTAAAGTACTTTTAAAATCTTATAGGTAATCTTTTTAAGTTAAATTTGTTCTAATGAGTCATTCCATCTGAATCTAGTAGTGAGCATATATTGTTTAAGTTTCTTCTTTGGTATTTCTATCTCCATCTTATAACCATCGAATCCTTGAATTTTTTTATCAGAGAGTGGTGATCTTCTAATGCCTAATTATGGTAAGTTAAAGCCATTCTTTCCTTTAGATTTGAGTTATTATTTCCTGTATTTAGTTTCAAATCACTACATGCTTAATGTAAATGATATTTTTTGTTTTCTATTATTTAATTTCTTAAGTTCCTCTGCGACAATATATAGTTCTTATCATGCATCTAAAAGATTCAAAACCTTCTACATTTTCTTTTAATGCTTTTGCTATTGTTTTCTTAAATCCTTTTGACTTGTGACCTATAACGTTTAATATACGAATCTCAAGTTAATAGGAATCATACATTCATTCAAGCTACAAAAGCTTGTAGGCAAGGGAGATACGGAAAGGGGGCTTCAATACATTGTAAATATTTCCACTCTAGTGTCAAAAGTTGCTAAAGATCTATTAGAGAGTGATAAGTTCTAATTGCATTATATTTTAATTTGAAGGGCATTAAGCTTTTTTTTATGTTTGTAAATGGACTTGGTAGTTTAAATGAGTTATATTTAATTTCCCGTCTTACTTTAGTCCCTTAATGAAGGAGCAAAGTTAGGAAGATTTTATTCAAGTGGGAGCTATTTTGGCATATTTAAAGTAAAAGATTTAGAACACAGTGCTATCATGATACCATATTGCTCCTTGTATTCATCCATGCTACCTTTTATTTCTGGGTAAAGTTTTTTTCTTATTAAATATGGAACTAACACGGACCTATGTCTAAATAATTTTTAATAAGGTTCCATTATATTCTACAGGCATCTGTAATATCCTATTGTATTTTACCTATATTTTCCAACATACAAGGAAGACAAACTTGTGTCCAAACCTATGTTGGTTGTGTTTTGTTATGTTTAAATACTTAGGAGTCTTAAGCAACACAAGATCCTAACACATTCTTGTGTTTAGGTCATATTGAGAGAAAAAATTCTAAGGTTTCTTATTTTAAGAGAGATAATAGGAAATAAATGGGAACTTAAAAGAGCTTTTTAGAGATTAGTTCTAGAGTTGCCAATTTAATTTAGGAGCTAATTCAAGCAATAAGACTAAGGAAAGAGTTTCTTAGGAGTTTTAATTAGAAAGAGATTTCAGTCATTCAACTTAAGAATAGGAGTTATATTTATTAAGAGAGAATATAATAGTAAAATCAAATACCAACTAATCAAAGAATTAAGATTAATCATTATACTAGATAAATTCAAGTTATAGGGAAGGTTCATAAGGAATGCGTACCTAGAGCTTAATCTATTTATTGCTTTATTCTTATTTATTACCATAGTACAAACGACATCTTAAGGGGAAACATTTTTTTCCATACCAATTTACATTAAGCAACCTTAGTTCATTTAGATCTAATAGCATAGCTGAAGGAATTGGTAGAGTAAATCCCTAGAGAGTTTAGTGTCCAAACAACATTATCCTAAATATTAGGTCAAGATAGAAAACAGGAGCCCAAATGGGAATAAATTCTAATAATCTCTCTATTATGATGCACTCACTTGAGTTGCCTAAAGACTTGATTTTTGCTTCTTTTGGAAAGAACAACTTCATTGTGCTATAGTTAGAAAGTTGGTATAATCAACCTAAATGTCTACAATTGTCATACTAAAGAGAAGAAGTAATGTCACGACTCGGAATCATATTGAGCACGTAACAACCGCCACATACCCAGGCCAAGGATACTCACAGTACCCTTAACCTAACTATACAAGGCTAACGGAATATCCTTTGAAAACAATTGGACAGCATAAAGATTGTCTTTTGAAAATCCCAAAACTTAATTAAAATACCTGTAAATCAGTTTTAAATGCACTTCTATATTCACATTAAAACTCTACCACAACTTCTGAACTTTTAAGTCCACTCAAGAGCAATCTCAATAACTATACAAAAGGTTTATACATAAGGTCATTTACAAACCATAAGACAATCAAAACTTAGTTTACAAAATTATAAAGCACATCAACATAACCAACTTAATAAAAACAATTCATGAGCCAATATGCAAAAATACAAAATAGAGACTACCCACCTGCGGTAACACCCAAAAATGTCAAAAAACCTCACGATACACTCAAAGCTTCAAGCTCACCAAATTAACCTGCGTGGTTGGAAAGCAGAGGGGGTGAGTACACCATGTACTTAATGAACAGAAAAAAACACATATCATAAACAGAACCTGATATACACCAAGACGGTCTAGATAACGTCAGGACAGGTTTTTCACGCATCTAGTATGCACATAACTAACTATAAAGTGAACATACATGATATAGAAACACATAGACCTAGCCTATAACTCAACATATACTGGTTAGGAACCACATAGGCCTAGCCTATTACTCACTCATCTAGTGAACATAAGTTCCAGTTCTGGTACACAAAAGCAGAAAAGCATCATATGTATAAACCAAATCTCATAATAGGCCAAAATAATCACGTATATCGCCATTAGTTGGCCAAACTAGTGTGCACACCCACCGATTCCTGTTGTTGACTTGACTTTCATCTGTGGTGAGTCCAGACTATGGTCAACAAGAGCGTCATGATCGTAGGTGATGACCTCGTCGGTGACTAGACCTCTAGATGTGCAATCACCCATAAGTCTCGTAGAAAGGTGTTGATACGGGGACTTGACTTTTATGTACTAGCGTCAAAGGTACATGAGTCGCTTAATCTATTGTGCCTAGCAAACAATTGGCCAATCGTTACCTCACCATTCACAAAAATTATAAAAAATATTAAGTACAAAAATCAAGTAAGGCACCAAGCCTTTATTTATCGGTCCAACCGATAAAATGAAACCTTGCTATGGCTATAAGCCAAAAGATAACATATAGACGTAGTATACATGACTCAATTATGTATATGTAAGTTCTAAAATATTATTTCATGCAATAAAAGTCTTCTTTTGCACTCCAACAGCAAAGTTGTTCAAAAATATAGTTTCAGAAAATAAAACGTTGTCCTTTGTATTTCAAGTGTAGGTTTGTTAAAAACAATATCATTTCTCAAAATATGTAATAAAAACATCAGTTGCACTCCAAATGCAAAGAGTTATTAAATGCACAAGTCTACTAGCATCCATTTGAGATCAATTCTACTATGCATTACCTTAGTTCAAAATTCACATACGAGTCATCATGCATGGCTTGAGATATCCCAGTCCCATTTGAGAGATATGGTTTCCCCAACACACCTAAAAAGAAGGTGTACAACTCCCTTGACTTCAACAATCCTCGTGCAGTCGTGCTAGCTGCTTGATCCACAGCTTCCGAGCCTTTATACATACAAATATACAATGTATTTACTACTCAAACATGTATCTCATATTCATACACCACCACAACCAAATTCATCCTTAATTAATCTTCATAAATGTTGTTCTAACATATGTCAATAGGTCAGTAATTTACTTACTAATTTAGCTTAATGTCTCCTCAACCATCAAGCTAACCTAACCTTATGTGCAATATTTACATCCTTTTCTTCCTAATGTTCCTTTATGAATAAGCTGTCTTTTTTTAATCATAACTTTCTTTACAAAAATTCAAATTCCATGATTCTTGTGTCTGTCGAAACTAGACTTCCATTAGTCTTAGTAAATCCAAAAATTACATTAAAAACATGTCCTTTTAAAATATAATCTCCATCCATGTTGTCCTATTTCTAGTAGGAAACAGATTGGCAGCCAATACTTAACCCTCAATAAATCATTATCAATACATCTCCTAATGAAATTGTTTCACATAAGCATTAATAAGACATCAATAGTCATTTTTCATGTTTTATAATTTCACTAATTCAGACTCTAAGGTCCTCAAAATTTAGGAAATAATACAAGGTTTCTGCACAGGGGTCTATCACAGGCAGTAATAGGGAAACAAGAATAACTCGAGCTCTAGTCACTATTTTGTCAAACCACTTCTACAGAGGTCAAGTTAAGACCAATCTCTACAACTTTGATTCTTTGAGTTTCTTCAAATTAATGCTCTAAGGATATGAAAGATAGATCGAAAGAGAAAGATGAAATTGAAACTAGAATTTCAACTTACCTTGATTACTTTTTTCCTTCTCCTCTTCTCTTCCCTTTTTTCTCTCCTTCTCTTCTCATTTTCGTTTTTTACCCTCTTCTAACCTTATGGCCGACCTTCACTCTCACTTATATTTGCCTTTTTTATTCATTTTCTCTAGAAAATTCAAAGGAAGTCAAACTAATCTATGTGTCACCATTTTATTGGTCCGTGTGTCACCATTCTATTGGTACATATGTTATCCTTCTATTGGTCCATATGTTACTATTCTATTTGTCCATGAGTCACTTACTTTAGGCTCCACATTTCATCATTTTAAGCCTCCATACGTCATTACTTGTAAGGCTACACATGTCACCAATTGTAAGGCTACACATGTCACCAATTGTAAAGCTACACATGTCACCATTTATAAATCTACACATCACCATTCTATTGGTCCATATGTCACAAGTATAAAGTTTCATTTGTCACAAACTTAAAGGGTCACTAGTCGCAATTGTACTCAAGCCACTTGTCATCCATTTAACTGATCCATTTGTCACGCATTCCCAATGCCACATGTCACCATTTCATAGGCCTAATCAACCTAAATTCTCAGGTATCAATTTGTCTTGCTCTTTAACATTTTTCTTAGACTAGATGCACATATCACCTCATCAATTACTCAACTGTAATAAAAAATTAACAATTCACTAATTATAATCCAGCAATTCATGTTATTGGTAAATCAAAATGCAAAACATTGGGAATGCGCATTCATATCACGTTCATTTTGGTTCATACCCCGGAATATATCAATTGAGTGTATATAGTATCTTGCAATGTTTTCTAAATCATGATCATATGTGTATACAAATATTATGCATGTGAATGAAATGCACCTCATAAATTCTTAAATGAAATGACTCATGTGGCTTAATCTAATAGTTTATTCTCTTAACAATTTTAGGAGGCAAGATATTACAAGTAAAACCATTTTCAATATAGATTGTGATGAATGTTTGAATAGAGGATTTGATTTTTATTATTAGCAACATTAGCTAGGAAGAATCATATTTAATTTTAGCACTCTAAATGTTCCTTCCTCTTAATTAACCCATTTAACCCAAAGTGAACATTTTTCTTTGACAATTCTCCATAAGTAATTTTCTAATAGAGTTGTGTTCATATCCTATAGAGAAATCACCCTAAGACCTCCGTCCTCCTTGGGGAGTTGCACTTTCAACCAACTCACCTTAGAGAAAGGCTTAGAACATAGGTCCACTATCTAGAAGAAATTCCTCATCATCTTCTTTATATTCTTTATAAGCTTTTTAGGTTATAGAAAGTGAGCATCCCAGTAAGCAACTAGGTTAGATAGGATGAGGCTTGTTAGAGAATGAAAGGACTTTACACTCTTAGCTCCTTATCTTACCTCTGACCTTATCTAATAACACATGGCAATCCTCATAAGAAAGCTTCCTAAAAGTGATTGGTACCCTAATATATTTAATAGGTAAAGAAGAATATGGGATGCTAGCGATCTCCATCAATACCCCCCTTATGTAATCATAATCTCAGGATAGAATGAGTATTTTTTTTTCCTTTTCAATTACTAAGATCAAAACTTTGTTGAATTGATACCAAAATTTGATCAATTATTACATTGAAGCCTTTTTACCATGATAGAAAAGTAAAACATCATCTATAAATGAGAGGTGAGTAACCTGCTATTAAATACATTTTTTATGGAATCTAAATCCATTCTACCTAATTCCCTTTTGCATTCTTATTAAAGTGAGGACCTCTACAACTATAGTAAAGAGGTAATGGGATAAAGGGCCCTCTTTCCTCAATCCTTTAGTTTCTCCATTTATCATTGCATAATAGGAAGTGGTAGAGATGTAGGCACTAATCCAAGAGGTAAGCATTTTAAGATATCCTATTTTGTGAAGGACTTGAGGTAAAAAAAATCCTAATCCAGTATACCAAATTTCTTATGAATATCAACTTTAAGCTAAACATTCTTTCTAGACTGCGTAATTTTATATTACTCAAACAAATCCTAAGCAGTTTGGGGAGAACTATTGATGTCAACAAGAATGGACTTGAGTCTCTCAACTAGGAGCTTAGAGATAATCTTATAAAAGGTTGTGTAACATGAAATTGGTTGATAGTCTTTCAAGGTTGTTAGGTATGGAACTTTTGGGACTAGGCATAAGAGGATTCTGTTCCATTTCTTTAGCATCTTAACATTGGGAAAAAAATTAAATAGCTCTATAAACATCCTCTTTAATCAGGGGCCAAACTTTGTTTGAGTTGATACTGAAGACAACCTTATAGATGTATTCCAGAGAAATAGGTTTAACAAGTTGCTCATAGCGTTAGGGGGATAGGAGCATAGTGAAGTTAAGATCTAATGTGGATATGAACAAAATAGATTTTGCTCTAGTTCCTAATATACCTACAAAATAATTCCTAGCTTGGTTGAGAATGACATTTTGCTTGGTTATTATGTTACCTAATTCATCTTGGATAGAGTTGATATTGTTTGTATTCCTTCTGGATAACAAACTTTTATAGAAATGGCTAGTGTTTAAATCACCCTATTTTAGCCCTCCTAATCTTGAATTCTATCACAAAATTAAGTTATGGTTGTAAGGGAATTTAAGTAAGTATATAAAGAAACTTTCTCTAATAGCTTGTAGGTTTTATCCCCTGGATGATTATAGCTCTCCTTTTGTCTACTGATTAAACTTTTATTAGCATTTTGGATGCTTTTCTTGTTAATAGAAATGAATTAACAATTTAGCTTTTTTAGCACATTTTGATGGATTTAATCTTCTTATAAAGTTGAAAGGACTTAATTGCTTGTATTTCAAGTCTAAAACCCTGATAAATGGCCTCATTGAACCTTCCTTTTTAGCTAAATAATTGAAATTTTTAAATGGATTTATCCTAGCCTTTAGTTCCTTTATTCTTGATACTAAGATAAGATAGTGATCAAAGTAAAGATACTCATAAAAGTGAGCCTTACGGCTAGGAAAATTAAGAAGTCATTCCTGATTAGTAAGGGTCCAATCTAGTTTCCTTTTTATATGCCAATATCCATCTTACATATTACTCCATATGAAGTGAAACCACTAGAGTCTAAGTCTATTACCTCTATAAAAGATAGATAAGATATTAGTTTCTTATTTGGCACTAGGTTACACCTTATGCCTTCATATTCAGCTAAATAAGCATTACAATTAAAGTCCCTCATAATCAACCATTGACCATTTACCAAACTTCATTGTTCACTTAAGTCTTTCCATAAAGCCTCTCTTTAAAACGCATGGTTTGATGTATATACAAAGTTTATCCAAATGATCACAAGTCCCTCAATGATTATTTTTAAATGTATACTTGCATTAAGCTATGTAAACTGAGGATCTTTACTTAATTAGGACAATAAGCTACCACAATCCCTCCAAGATAGTGGTGAGAATGATTTGCAATAAGCTTCCATGAGTAATCTAGATTTATAGTAACCTTTACCTTTAAGTTTACTCTCAAGTAGACCAAAAATCATATGATTAACATAATTAACAAAATCAACTATAAGAAGTTGCTTCTTATGATGATTCATAACTCTAGTATTTCATACTAGGATTGACATATTATGTTGGCCACCGAACATATTTTTTTAGTTAAGCATGACTTAAATAATTATGAGAATAGGTTAATTTAGAGTTAAATTTTTTTATGTCTATGTTAGTAGAATTTATTTCATGGTTTAGTTGAATTAAAAGTGATAAGAATGCATAAAGGGGTATCTTTGGTAGTTAACTTAAGTTTAAAAAGAAATAAGGTATAAAGGAAGGGTAAAGTGGACCTTTAGCATTCATTAAGGGTAAAAAAAGGAAGATGAAAATGTTGTTTTGCTTTGGACAGGAGGAAAAACGTGAATTGAAGATAGAAAGACGAAGAGAACACCAAAAATGAGAAAGGAGAGTTAAGTGTTTCGGTTTTTGTAAGAAAAGAAGGAAGTTGAGTTAAGGTTTCTTCATTTCATAGTTTTCAAGAAAGAATTTGAGGTTGTTCAAGAAGAAAAAAAGGTAGAGGAAGAGAAGAACTTCCATTTGAGCCAATAATCTCATAAATTGGTGAAGATTCAAAGTAAGTTTGATTTTTATCCTTTGGATTTATGGAATGGTTTTAGGTTCATGAAGCTAAGGAAATTTATAGGTTTAAGTATTCTAGGATCAATTTCGTGAATGTATTTTCTTAGGGTTCACAAATTTGAATTCCTATTGAATGGGAAATTTGTCATTTATGAAGGAAATCAAGAAGGGGATCACGAGAGGCAAGAGGAGCAAGAGGAAAGACATCCTTAAGCCAATTTCTTAAGCAAGGAATTCAAGGTGGGTACATGTTTATAATAAAGTAAATAAGCCACTAATGTTTTCTTTAAATCAAGGAAGTTTAATGATTTCAATTACATCATAAATTAGCATTTATTGCTTCTTGAATGAAATGGGAAATTGCTATATGTTTGATATATGAATTGTATTGATAATTTATAAAAAGGCTTTGAAAATGATTCTTTTTTTCAAGATAACATGTTTATGAAATCATGTTTCGGATATGGTTTTCGAAATATCTCATGTTTAGGAAAACAAGTTTTCAAAATGTGCCCGTTAGGCAAACTGTTTTCAAATCATGAATTACATGTTATGTGAGTTTAGTGTAGTCCATTCAAGTATGTCACATGCATGTTGACCAAGTTAAAGGCTTCTTCTGCCTGCCCACCAGTGGCATGAAGCTCCTTCATGAACTCCCTCATGTTTACGTTTATGCAAAACCACTATGTGGGATTGCGATAGTACGTCAAGTTTATGACTATACAGATCCATTATATGAAAATGTGTATTTCTTCATGTTTATGGATCTAACCAAACCATTCTAATGTACTTATGTGCCTATAATATGTCAACAAGTTTGATGCATACATGATTTGTAATTTGTGAATTCTGTTTAAGAATTTCAGAACGACACGTTTTATGACTTTAATTAGAATCGTATATTGACAAATGAACATTTCAAAGGTTTTGCTTATTTTTCTATTATAAACTGTTACCTACAAGCTTTAAGCTCACCCCTCCATTTCCGTCCCATCTTCAAGTGAAGAGCGTGAGGTCGAGTAACCAAGGGTCAAGACATTACTCTGATTATACATCTTTTTGTACTTTAAGATAGATTTGAAAACACAAGGCTTTAGTTGCATTTTGAGCAAATTATTGTTCATGTATCTTTGGTATTTTGGGATTTTGAGATATTGATGTATTGTGGCTTGAAATGCCCATTAAAGCTTTGTAAAACTCTTATCTTTTGATGCTAATGGAATATGATTGTGTTTATGCTCATGACCCTCAAAGTTTGTATATTGCATTTTCAAGTTTTCATAGGGGTAAGAATTTGTCTTCTGGTTTCTAAGGAAAAACCGTATTGATTTAAGCTAAATTAGACAAAGTTGTCTTCTTGGAAGTTGTAATTTATCTTTCTAGCTTTCCAACGCTATATAGTATGAAATTTTTGGACATTGTAGTTGAGAGATATGATTATTAGAAGTTTGTGATGTTGCATAGAATGAATGTAGGAACCATTGGAGATGCTTTGGAGAGTTTAGTTAATGATTTAGGTTTTGCTGATGTAAGGAAGACCCTATAGAAATCCCTTCGTCTGATTCATCTTAGACTGAATCCCTTCATCTGATTCATCTTAGACTGAATCATTTTGTCTGATTCACCTTAGGCTGAATCCCTTCGTCTAATTCATCTTTTGAATCCCTTCGTTTGATTCATCGTAGACTGAGTCCCTTCGTCTGATTCATCTTAGACTAAATCATTTCGTCTGATCCATCTACATTTTTGTAAATTTGAGATTTGGACCTTCTAGATGGAAAATTCTTTCTTTAAGGTCTTCATAAAAGTTGTAGTTCTCGAAGTCCTCTTCGAAACTGTCTTAAAACAACCACAATCTGATATCTGTAGTGAAAGTTATTCTAATTGTCCCAAGATAGGTACAATATGATTAAGGACATAATTATGTTTGATTCTTTTGGCCATAACTTCATCATCTAACCTCCAAATGAAGTGATTCTTAAACCAATATATTTCTAACATATTTGTGTATCCCTCTATAAAAATTTATAGCCTTCAGTTTTGATTTGAAAAAGATTGATGAAAAGAAAGTGAGGGATCGGTTAGGAGAGCATGACTAGGTTATGAACATACATTGGTATTTTAATCATATCTTGACCGGTAGAGCTTTGAATGAGATGATTCTTATTTCAAAATAAACTAGAGACATAGAGCTACAAATCATTGGAAGAAATTGAATTTTAATTCAGTCTCTATGACTTTCAATTTCTGGATGGAATTTGAGTATAGTGTACTATTTCAGTTTAATAACAACCCGAAAATGTTTAAGGTATAACTTTTAGATTTTTGAACCAAATTGAATGTTTTTAGTGTCATTAGAAACTTAATACAATGGGGAAAAATGTTCTGAAGAAGTTAAATTATAATTCTAGTTTGAGATTCCCCAAAATTTGTTCTGAAATAGGAGAAATGGGTTTGTTTTTTATGTTTGACTAGTGTGGCACGCCACCCTTATAGGATGCGCATTCGGATGCCAATTAGGACGTCGGGCTCATGACTCACAACGACGGGGTCCCAACATATTAGGAGGGGATTGAGGTTTTCTTTTTGACCTTGCACCCTAATCTTCTTCTTTCAACTGTACTACAACCTTCATATATTTTCCCTAATATATCAGCTTCTAGAGTGGCACTGTTGTCTACAGGGGATTCTGAAGGCAATTAAGTATCTACTTTGTTAGCTTGGTAATTTTTTTAAGGAAGAAACTTTAATTTTTCCATGGGTATTTACTAGAGGGATAGGTTAAGTAGATGGAATTAGGGCTACAAGGATATTGTCTTCTTCCTTATGAATAGCAAGAAGGGATTCATTATTTCCGATCTCCCCATAATTCTTCTTTGTGTTCCTTTTAGATCTAGAAATAGTCATTAGCTCCTCATAGTCCATTTAGTGAATGTTTTTCCTATTAGGTGCCATTACTTTGCCATTATATAGAGAGAATGTCAACATCGATAGGAGATTGTAATGTAATCATGCACTAACTGATCCCCCTCCCCTCGCCTTAGTCAAGGAATTATTTTAGGAAGGTTTTTAGTAAATCCACATTTACAAATATCCTAGCATACTTGACTTGTTTCATTAGTGAAGTAGCCTCATTCATATAAATTAGCTTGCAAATGAAGTTAGTAAGCAAGCTCAAGTCATTTATATTCCAGTATTCTAATAAAATTTAGTGAAAGTTAACTTATAAAGGAACTTGTTTATAGTGAATATCTTTAAGCTTGATTCTTGATTTTCATATTTAGAGAAAGAGAGGATAATTATTAATGTGTCAAGCTTACATTTATATTATTTTTTAAGCTAATGAGAACCTATAAAACTTAAATAAAAAGAGTTGATCTTCATTAAGCATCACTTCAAGAAGACCTCAGATTCTTCATTACCCAAGAGCACATTATTTAACTAAAGGAAAGGGTAGTCCGTTTCCTAAGAAAAACCACATCATAGTTACAGACTATGAAGTAGCACCCTTATTTAAAGTCTTTAGGGATGGTGAGACAATCACTATACCATCTTCCAAGGGAGGAGGATAGTAGTGTAATGATGATAAGGAGTTACCTAAAATAGATTTCTAGGAGTGGACATTAGACTTTGTAACAGTTTCAATCTGAGTAGAAGAGTTAATGTTGGGACCCGATCTGGGAACCGGATCCCAACCGAAAAGTAGTCACGGATACGAAGAACGAGGCGAATTCAAATTGGATAAATTGAATTTGATAATGACAAACAAAGCGAAGGCGGAAGCAAAGCGAATGCAAATCGAATACAGAATCGAAAGAAGCAAATCGGAACGGTTACAATCTAAGGCGAAACA
>JANKYF010000002.1:38971492-38983858 GCA_029829435.1 Erythroxylum hondense | reverse complement strand
TCTTAAAACATAATCACATCTATTACAAACTTCATATACAAACTTACTTATTTCATACTTTTTATATTTCTAAAATTTACTTAAGATCGGGGTCCAACAGTTAACCTGAGCTGGCAAAGGAGATTGAGTAAGGGTTATAGCAACCAGGGAAGTGGCTTTAGAAGGTATAGATGGAAATTCCATAAAGGAACTCTGACCTACTTCAAAAGTTTGCAATTGATTTGCCATAAAAGGTAAAAGAGTACAAAGTCTTTTAAACAGCTATTACCATAAATGGTCACTTGAGGTGGAGGAAAAATTTAAAGGACCAAAAGACACTGAGAAGATAGTGTGAAGCTAAAAAATATAGGGGCTAAGAAAGGATTTGAATGGAGAAAGGAGAATAAAGAAGGTAAGATAAAGATGTTGGGACAAAAGAAGTATTTCACAAGGAAAAGCAAGGAAACCCATGAAGGGAAATCAAGAAAACCAAGAAGCTAAAGCTATAGAAAAGGAAGACTGTAAGTAGTAAGCCATAGAGAGAGGAGAGAAGGAATTGCCATTTTTTCTACCTTTGACATTTCACCACATTTAATCAAGTTGATTACCCAATATCTCTATTTAATTAAAACCATGAAGAACATATCAGAGTTCATCAAGATTACAAAATGTTTAACCTTAATACTAGAGAATTTATGTAAGCATATCTATAGTACCTTATACAATTCTTAATATCTCTTCCACGATCTATTCATATGTACATTCTGTTAAACCATCCAAATGCAAATTAATAATAGATATAATAATTAAGTTAGTTAAAATATCATCAAGAATATTTGAAGTTATTTCTTAGAAATAAAACATAACTTTATAAATAAAATTGGATCAATCTATACAAAGATAATATTATGGTTATCCTTACCTAAACATATAAAGAAACTAGTTGCTCATCATTTTTAAAATCATAAACATAAGAATAATCAAAAAATCAAAAACAGAAAGAGTTACAAAGTTGTTCTTAATATCTAATGCAAACTCTAAGTTATTAGGATGATTTTAATCCTTTTTTCCCTTGAAAAAAGTTTCTATAAACTCCTATATGGTGCTTACCTCTCTCTTGGTAGCCAACCTTAAGTTTAGAATGAAAAAAGATGAAAAAGACTGTTAAGATCTTATTTTTTGCTATATTTAAATAGGTTGTCCCAACAAAAAAATGATCTGAGACACGGTCATATCTTAGAACATATATTTCTTAGAAGCTCAAAAATCTCAAACCATAAAAGTTTTATGACTCTTTCTTATCTTTTTATAGCATCTTGAATCATTTTAACCAAAGTTCGAATGAGAAAGTTATGACCAATTTACAAAGCAATATCCCATTTACTTTTAAATCTTTCTAGAGACAGAAAAGGGCACTGACAAGCTCGTGTCCTTACTCCTAGATCTTCTATAACTTTTCTTATTGGAACTCAGCTTCAAAAATAGTCATATGTAAGGCTATTGTGCTTTTTGGATATTTTCTCGAACATATTGTCTCTCTTTAGGCCGTTTATATGGTCAACTTTTCATGTCCAAGTTGTTTAGGAGGGATAAGGGCTAGCACACTTATGCTTAATCAAAAATTGAGATTATAAAACTAATGAATTATTGAAAAAACTTATCCCAAAGCAAACTCATCAGTGGTTGTTACTCAAAAGAGCATAATTTATTAAATTAGGAAATTTCTTCAATGCAGGTTACAAAAATATTTAGAAATGACTACATCATAAACACAAAGATAATGTTAGGAGGAACCTTTATCTAGATGTTTTATTAGAAGTAACATTTTCTCATTGATAATTGCTTCATATTTGTTAGTGGAAATTAGGATAATTTTAGAATTAATGTTTTTCTATTTAATAGAAAATAGTAAGAGAGCTAAACTGAGTAATTAATAGGTTCTTGTGGGAACAATATTCTACTCATTGTTATATTACTATAACCAATAGGTGCATTTGCCTAAATTTGATAATATAAGGATTGGAAAAGAAAATTGCCACCATTGTAGGGGTTTAATTAATATTAATGAGACTTAAAACTTATTAATCTAGTCATTTTTATTTCTTCTTATTTAGTTCTAATCTCTTATTTTTTGAATTCCCAAAATTAAAAGGGTACTTCTTCTGATAATTGGAGAATGAAATAGGAAATTATCCCAAGAAATTGATGAAAGAGTACACTAATTAGGAATTTGAAAACATGTTACTATAGAGTAAAAGCTCAAAACAATGTTGGATTATGTTAAGCCATAACTTACAAGAACATAATCTAACATAGCCAAATCGATGATTATAGCAAAAAAAATAGATAAAGCCAAAAATTGTTAAGATGTTGCAATAATTTCTTCAATTTAATGTTTTCCTTGATAAGGATCTCAACAAACACATAACTAACTTCTTAGAGATGTATATATGACACTTTCAAGATCAATAGTGAATTCGATGGCATCATATGATTAACATTGTTGTTATTTTCATTGAGGGATCATATGAAATAATGGTTGAAGCTATTACTTGTAAATTTATCATTAATTAGGACAGTTTAATAAATATTTGGTTAAACATTTCTCACTAGTCAAGACTACTAAGCTTTATAATGATATCTCTACCTATTCATATTATGATAATGAAACGCTTTACAATATATGTGAGAGATGTAATAATCTACTTAGGGGGTGTCGACATCATGGTTTGACCACTTAGTTACAAGCCTAGACATTATATAATAGTTCAAATTATACAACAAAGCAGATGTTAGTAGTAGTTTTGGGGAACATCAAATAATAAAACTTTAAAAGCCATCTAAAAACCAATTAAAGAGATGGATATGAAAAATTATCAATGTAAATCAAGTAAGGAGAGGACTAATAAAGTAGTAAGAATGTGAAATATAGATGGTTTCAACGCATTAGAAGCTTAAATGGAACTGTTGATGAAGAGAATTGATATCGTGAGCTTAACAAAGGAATCATCACAAGTATTATTTTGAAATATGTGTAAGGAATAAGATAGAGTCATAACTATCATATTGCCAATCCTTTTGCCAAGCTAGTTAATTTAAATACTTGGAGAATTTTTTAATGACCTAATTAGAACATCTATGACAACAATATTTATAACTATGGTAAAAAAATCTTAATTTCTCACAAAGTAATCAGGTAGCTCAAAGGCCACCTCTATTAAGGTATCAGTAATAACACCATAAAAGGAAACTAAGCTTGAAAGAAATAATGAAAATTTATATGCACATTTGAGGCTTAATTTTAAATTTAAGAAGTTTGGAATCAAGAATCTTTAATTCATAATCTTAAAAACAAAATTGATTAGCTAGACAAACTGGTAACTTAGAGACTATAAAGTTTATTGTCAAGTGACACATAACCAAATTATAGGAATTATGAGAAGGCAATTACTTTAAGGAGTAAAAAGATGAATTATGATAAGAATGGAGAAGTTGAAAATGAGGAGGTTGTTGTGAAAGAAGAAAGAAATAAGGATGGTAAGGAGAAGAATGTACTCAGATAGTAAAAACCACCAATTCCCTATTATAATTGCTTAATGAACTATATTTTTAGTCTTATATTTAGTGCATTTTGCTTGTTTATTTAATATTTTTATTGCTTTGATACTTAATTCATTCTTATTATGTATTTAGGTCCTAATTACCTTTATGGATTAAAAGGAGAGCAAATCAGGCGGAATCAAGGTAGAAAACTGAAGAATTGAAACTATTTTGGAACAAGAAGAAGGACACACCTATGTGGGAATTGGACACGATTATATGAGGAAATGTGTAAGTCTTTATGACTATGTTTAGGTTTGAAGGATGATGTTTCATCTAAGTTTAGGCCAGACACACTCGTGTGGTGGTGGACACAGAACGTCCACTGCCTGTGTAAGTTTTTGGAATTATGCTTCTATGTGACTGTTGAGTTTTAAAGTGATATTAAGGAACACACCCATTATATACAGTCATTTGGTGATTGTGTCTAGTGTAAAAACCCTAATTTCAAAGTATAGAAGGCAATTAAGAAGGTTAATTAAAGGAGTTTGAGTTAAACACAATTATAAACCTTAGAGCAGTAGAGATTTGAAGAATGACTTATGGATCCAATAAAGAGCAAATTTCCATCAAAGTTTTAGAGGATTTATTAGAGACAAGGGGATATAATGAATTCTTTGTTTTATTTTTTATAATGTTTGGCTATGTTTTCTATTTTTATAAACTAAATTTGTTTACTATCTAGGTAAAATGAAATTGGGATGGAATTTCTAATTTTATTATTTATCTAATGCAATTTGATTATTTATTCATTAGATTAAATTATGTGTTTTCGTTATTTCTTGAATTAATATTTTTGAGATATTATTTCATGTATGATTTCATGTCTTAGAGATTAAGAAAGTCTTTGTATAAATAAATATAGCATAATTAAAAAGAGTTGCATGTAGACATAGAGATAGGTCGGCATAAATCTTTCATATTAGGAAAACCTAATAGTAAAATCCATAAATTGATTAAAGAAATCCTATGGGTTCTAACTAGAAAGAGATTTCAATTAATCAACATAGGATTAGGTGTTGATAGTGAATAGAAATATATTAACATAAGATCAGAATTTCCACAAGCCAATGATCTTTAATTAAATTGCATGATAAAGGGATTATAGCTTAAAAAATCTTAAGGGGATTCATTACCTAAGTATAATTATTTGGTTTGTTTAATCTTTGATTGATTTTTGTTCTTGGTTATTATTTTGTTGAAATTTATTTTAGTATAATCATTAAATTAAAACATCATTTTATTTTATTAGTTCGATAAAACGAAAGAGGTAATCACTATTACTTGTAGTCCTTTTGGGATCGACTATCGATATTCACCATCACTATACTTAATTTAATAGGTGCACTTGCCTTTGAAATATATAGGGTAGGGATCTTATATATCAAATTTTCAACATCGTTGTTAGGGAGTATAATCTTAGGAAAACTTGATTTTTATTAATCTACCCACTATTATTCTTTTATGCTTTTATGTTTTTATTTTTATTTTATTTATTTGTTTATCCTTAGAGATCTCTTTCTTAATTTTATTTTTGTGGCATCTTTTTAAAATTTAGTACTCATTACTTTAGCCACTAAACATAATGAAAGGATAGGAAGGACAATATTCCCAAGGGGAATATAATATGCCACCTTGTTTTGTAACTTTGGAAGGTTGAAACAAGAAGTATGGTGACATGTATTTGGAAGCTCAATCGACATCTGTAACGTGGTGTGACATTTTTTAGGGTGATAATCTTAATCATTAATGTCAGACACTAAAATAATGAGAAGAAATATCTGTTCATAGTACAAGAAGGAGTAGTACTGAAGCACTAGGTTTATTACTAATGGATTAAGGTTAAAAAAAGGGTAAAGATTAAGGCTAATAAGAAGCTTCCACGACCAATAATGGTTAAAGCAGTTTGGAGTTTCCTAAGATATACTGACCTGTATAGACATTTTATTTTATTTTTAAAACCTACAACATTACTTTTAGTATTTTATTTTAATTTTAAATTATATTAAACTTCTCTAAGCATTTTGCATCTTATTTTCAAACCATAAGAAAATTTATTTAATTTAAATTTATAAGAAATTTTACTTTTAGATCCACATTTAAAGTCTTCACTTCTAATCTCCACAAATTATAAAACATGTCCAAATACTACTTGTTTAGATAGATAAAATATGATATTTAATACTTCGTTTTACAATTGATCTTAATGTTTTCTTTTATTATTTTTAGTTTATTCCTTACCATTTTTCAACTTCTTTTTTAATCAAGCAAGAGATTTTAGTTTCCTTTATTTTAACTCTTTATTTGTATTTGATGACTTTTGAATTAGCTGTAATTCTCTGAAAGGTGACAACATCGTTATGAATATTGCACCAATGTTATGATATAACTGCTATCTCTTTATTTCTATTAATATGATGTTCATATATTTCTCATGTTAACAATAATCAGAGTTATTATAAAGTAAAATTTTTAATTCTCATATAATTATAAAACTAAGAATAATACAAAGTATTAAAAATGTTACAGCTTACATCATATAGTAAAGAATAATTATATCAAAATATCATATAATAAGAATAATATATCTCTATAAGCATTATAATAAGATTCCGTGACGAGGAAAACAACAAAGTATAAATGAAACCTGAAATAAAAATACTTATAGTTAAAAGTTATATATTTATATTGTATATATAGAATTTAACATATATAAAAATTAAATAAAATGAAAAATGAGAAAATTGAAAATTGAAAAATGAAAAACCTATAACTTCATTTAATACCCTATTCCGTCAAATTACACTAGCCCTAATTTTTATTTGGACCAAAATCTTCATTATTGACAAGACTCCTACCATCACTATCATTCAAACTCATTGTACCAAATAATATGTTAATACTTTTCTATCTTAGATTATCTTCTAAGTGACTTGCGTACATGAAACTTGGTTCTTCATAAACTCAATATGCTAACAGATTGATATGGTCAAGTGATCGTGTTTGTCGAGTTTTTACAATTATAGCCCTCAAATATTGCAAGTACACGAGTCGCGAATTGTAGTAATTGAAGGGTCGATCCCACAAGGAGGGTGGACTAATCTAATTCTACGATTTCTAAGGATCAAAGAAATAATAAGGTGAAATTAAAAATGAAACAAGAATATAAACACGGGAATTTGATTGCAAGAATTCAACTTAAGAAATTAACACAAAACAAGAATTGAATTTGAGCAACAAAAAAGGTCATTATGGAAATTATTCAAGAGAAATTACCAAGGTATGAGAGAGGGGATTCTACCTATCATTAATACTAACCTAGCTAATTATGTGTCATCAAGGTATCGGTTTTAGAGTATCGTAAGGGGAATTACTCTCTCTCGAGTTATAATCGTGTGCCCTAAATCATTAACCCTAATTAAATTATGGAATTTGTAATCTCTCAATTAACAAAAGACTCATAATTAAAATTAGATCGAAAGCTCTCTACTAAACTATCAGATCTCATACAGGATCTCTCTTTGCACCAAAACCGATATGATTAACTATATGGTCTATTAGATCGCCTAACTCTCATTAACCCAATCCAATCATTTTTATACGGGTCACCCTCTCAGTTTGTTACGGAAATATGCAAAAATCAAAGTTAATCACAATACCCAATCAATAAAACACAAAATCAACTATATTAACATTAAATCAAAGTAAATCCTGAAGGAAGAGTTAAAACATTATCAACAATCGAAAACACATCATCATACAATCCATTTCAACCTTATACATTAAATGAATACAAATAAAATAGAAAGGAAATAGAACTTAGATCGGATAACCCAAGAAGGAAGCAGCCTCGAGAGACCATTTAATCTAGGAAGCAACAGTGTAGGGACCTGCTTATTTTTCCTCTTTTTTCTCTCTCTCTCTCGAACTTTCTAAAAGTGGCAGAATGTAGAAACTCCCTTAGGGTTACATCCCAAGTCTTCCAATTAGGGCAATCCTAGGGTCTTTCTCGGGTCTAAAAGGTCCGAAAATTCATTGAAAACTTAAGTCGGGACTGCTATCCACGTATCCATTGCGCAGGCCACGATTGTGGTTGGAATTTTTCGCTTCTGTCATGATTGTGGCCGATAACAACACAATCATGGCTCCCTGCACTAACTTCTGTCACGATTGTGTCTCTTTGCTCTTACTTCTGCCACGATCGTGTCTTTTTGCTCTTGCTTATGCCACGATCATGGCCCCGAGTTATATCCCAGTTCTTCTCCGAATCTCCTCTAATTACCTTGAAACACTAACTAACACATCAAGCACCTCATAAATATAAAATTGAAGCTCAACATCATACTCTAACCCACAAAATGCTTAAAACACAAATATTTACTACTAACACAATTCTAACCTAAACACGCACTAAACAATCAAATTAATAACTAAATACAAACTAAACTACCCATAAAAACATGATACAATCTACAACTATCATCAAGGAAAATTGATCTATAAAACTACTTTCTATTAAGAGTCCTAGTAAATAAATGAAATTATATTCAACTTAATGATGATAATAACATACCTTTCTTGAAGTTTTAAGTTATATCGAATAAAAACCAAATGATTCAATCTTTTATGTTCCAATCTATTTCTTTTTTTGGAATGAATGAATTCAAATATGCTTCAATTCATTTTACACTTAGTTATACTCATACGTTGATTTGAAATTCGAATTAAAAAACCTTCTAATTCTAGAACACCATTTCCAAAGTGGTCTCACTAAGAAAATGTAAGACAACAAAAGTAATCTTATAAAAAATAAAATGATGATTAATTTTAAACAAGTAAAAAAAGTGAAGAAATTATATCGAGATTAAGTTTGTCTCTTTGCAAAATTTCAATAGTCATCCCACAATCACAGCACCATCCTTGTATGCCTTTATTTATGAGCGGAGGAAATATTGTAGCATCTTATGTGAAACAATTTTTTGTGATAGTTAATAGTATTCTCTTATAAACTTTAACCTTTTTGTAAAGGTTGATCTAAAAGAGACGCTAAGATTTAGAAATGCCCGAATAGTAAACAACTGAAAGTAAAGTTGTCTTTTTCATCTTTCACTGATGACTGCAAGCTAAGTGTATACAAGGAAGGCCAATTTTTAGATTGGCCTTTATTGCCACCTTCACGCTCTCTGTGGCATAATAGAAGTAACTCATTGTTGCCTTCTCATCACTATCAACCAGACTAATTATTCTCACTAAAGGCTCATAAACTTAAATAATAAATTGACAATGGGACCAAAATTTGTGATCTTTTAGTATAATTCTAAAATCCTTCATCCTAACATTAGACTTATCTTAGCTCCTTTCTTATTAGAATAAAATACTTAAGTGATAAGAAATTGGTTGTCAATCTTGTAATGGTAGGACAACACAAATTCCCACCATTGGTGAAATCCTTTCTCATCAAATTAAGAACCAATGCACGATTATAAATGAGCTTAGTCACTTTTCTCACTCTATGCACTATTTTGTCATTAATAGGAAAGTATCTAATATCTCTTATATTTTTCAACATCTTATTAATGAAATCTGCAACAAAATGAGTCCAATAAAAATAATTAAACCTGATTTGCAATCTTTTCTCAACTACTTTATAGGTAGCATCATTATTAGTAAAGATTTATATAATGTTTTTATGACAAAACTCATTTACAACTTCATTAAATATCTCAACAAAGTATTAGCATTTCTTACAATTCTAGATACATCAATGAAGTTTAAAAATTGTCTCCTTATCATAATAAAATAAAAAATAATAATAATAGGTTCATATCTTATGTTTGTCCAACCATTACACATTATTAAAAATCCATAAGTTACCCATGTCACTCTTTTTCCATTCAAATAAATTTTCATTTCATAAACAGAGGTACTCAGAAAATCACCTCTGTAGTCATCTATTGAAGGACATTTATATCCTAAATCGTAAAAGGAAATAGCATTCACTATATCGTGTAATAATAAGATTGAGCATAATTGAATGATACATTTACATCATACCACCATCTGGTCTTTATCTTATCTATGTCATAAGCTACTTCTTTAGATTATTAGGCACTACGAATTAAAAGTTGAGCTCAAGAAGTTGTCTGTGGAGCGAAAAAGTTAAGCACCTATCTTATTTTCTTCCTCACATCAATTATAGCAATCCCTTCTTGTTGGGTAGGAATACTAGCCTTAACATTATCAATATCATCCTAGCCATTACAAAAAGAACTTTTGCTATCAATTTTTGTGGTTTAGTCTTTGCCTTATGTCTTTCTTGTTCTAATACTCGAGCAAAGTTTTCATTTGACATTTTACATTATGGATAACTTTGTTATAAGGCTATACATCAACTTTGATCCCAGCTCAAAGTTTTTTAATATGATGACTCCTCGATCTTTCAAATATTTGTTGTAATACAAACAAATAGTATGGTTCTTCATTCAATGAACCAATCTATCATAATCCCAAGCTGGATCATCAAATCTTACAAAAGAGAGGGAATTATCAAGAGTACTTAAACTTCCTTCCCTTTATCTGTAAAAATAAACAAATGTTAAAATTAAATTAGTATCTAATTAAAAATAAAGTTTTTGCATATGAAAGACATAAAAACATTACTTTAAATTATAGAGCAGATAAATCTTTTGTATATATATAATGAAGAATATAATGCTGATGTTTATAAAAATTCAAAATTCATTATTTAGCAATAAAAATTCAAAAGTCAATTATAAAAAGATTGATCATGCATAAACAAAGTTAATAAAGCTAATGTGTTAGGGATGTTAATACCACTTTCATCGTATATCCGCATAGTTTATTTACTAATGTAAAGGATACAATTTAGATGTGAACATATTAACAACTTAATGAATGTTGTAGAAGAAACTAAACATGTGTGTCTATGTGTGTACATTAAAAATATACAACAACTTTTATTTTAGTTTCATCCTTCTTTTGGTGATGCACATTGCAAAAAGGGCTTTGCTGTAAAAAAGAAGGAAAATGTTACTAATTTAAAATTTTGTTGAGTAATGAGCATACATCTATAAATTAAGGCAGATCTTAAAAGTCATTTTAAAATAATCATAGAAAAATCAAATTACCTTAGGTTTAATATATTTATGGAGAAATTGAATTACCTAAAGTTTAATGTTAATTTTTACCTTATTGGCAATGAAAATGATCAAATATTAATGTATTACTCAAAGCACACATAACTGGGCAGGAACAAAAACGGAAAAAGGCTCTTTAGTAATTGATGCAATCGGTTAGAAACACGTTAACGAATACTATTCTCAAACTCAAAAACAGACAATTAAGTTAATGGTTTACGGAGAAGGCATGATGGGAGGTTAATGGTCGACGGAGATCTGAGATCTAAGAAGGTGGTGGCGGGCCAAGATATGGCGATTTAGCACAGAGGAAGGGAGAGAAGAGGAAACTTGTTTTTAGATCTTAGTAGCTCTGAAAGGCATGGAGAGGGACAAATTACAACTAGGGTTAGGATTGAATTGAGGGATTTTTTTTTCTTTTTTTGGCAATCTAGTCTCCCTAACTTTTTAAATTTATAATTTCAGAAGATATTGGCTAGTATTTTGGGTACTAGCTAGTATAAAATAAAATCTTTTTGTACAATTTTTCAATCCATACAATATAATATCCCATTCTTCGGTGACATTGTTAGGAAATTAGATTGGGATCTAATCTCACATACAGCAGAATAATTATCAAATTTTTTCTTATTTTTGATTTCCCGTAAGTCAAGATCACTTTAAATTCTACAAATTGATTAACATATAAATCATAATAAAATTTGAATCTTAATTCGTATCTTATTTTAAAGCTTAATCTTTTTTTATCGTATCCCTTGACTGTTTTTAAAATTGGTCGTTCTTAATCACTATAACCAGACAATCAAGTCCAACTTGATTAAAATTTCTTTTCTCTATTTAACCTTTTCTTTATGTGACCCATTAGTTCCAAATGTGTTAGAAATGAATACAAATTATAACCTTAAATTGTATTTAGGATTAGATAAATTAGGCTCTTTTAATTTATCTGTAATTCCCTAATTAAACAATTTATATCCATAAGTCAAGATTGCGACTAGCAATACATTATGAACATCCAAATATTTAGGAATATAAAAATGATTTTGACTAATCTTTTTTTGCATGATTTTTTTTTGTAAAATTCAATTCTTTCATTATATAATGTTCTGATTAGACATAGAGTATGAAACTAATGTCTACTCTATTTTAAATCCAATCATATTAGTTCTCTATTATTAGCTATTAATTCAATTAATGGCATTTGTAAACTATTTACAAAGTTTCATTTTACCTTGGTCAAGGATTTTTCCAATCAATATTAATCGAAAATAATGAAAGATTCCCTCTAATTATATTAGAGTGTTGAATTATGTCTTGATCACTTAATTACTTCCATAAAATCATACTACATCTAATAACAAAACATCAATAGTATCAAAATATAATAGTCCTTGTATAAGATAACTTTATAAATCTCAGGTCAAAAAATCACTTATATATTCACCACAATGAAAATTTTCACATATATAAAAGTAATGTTTTAAATGAATTTCTCATATGAATCATTTCAATGAACTTATTCTATAACAAACACTCACATTATTGTTTAAACATCTCCATATTAGTCTACGAGATCGACTATTTTTTTCATAAGAAAAAAATAATATGTGCTAGTCATTTTATGTTCTAT
>JANKYF010000002.1:38959707-38971392 GCA_029829435.1 Erythroxylum hondense | reverse complement strand
CTAGTCATTTTATGTTCTATTAATGCTCAATCTTAATAAAATAATGACTAGGAACAATTTAGAGGATAATACATAAATATAATATAAATTTCATAATTATAATCTCATTATAATTTTATTTGTAATATATAATTATCATATAGACTTTATCATATATATCTAAGTATGTACAAGACGAAAAATGCCTTTAAATTATTTTATCACTAAATTATAACTAATCAATTAACAGTAAAGTCATAAATCAATAGACAGCTTATTTGAGAAATTAAGTATGCCTTGTGTAAATGATTTTATTTTTTGTTTCGTATCCATATATCTTTACTTAATAACTTTATTTCATTATAATTAAAAAAATTCAAACCATGGTCTACAGTCAGGTTTGGCCGTTCCAGGCTTGCGTCGGAGGGGTCAAAAGTCAAACGCTTGCAAGTGAAAATGCGGGTCTTTACTTTTAAGTAAACACATATTCACGTCACCTGCATTTTTATTTATCTTCCTTGATCCCGCTGCCTATAACAATTCCTTTACACGGAAAATCTGCGGCTTCATTTTCGCTCAGGATTTTGACAACCAACATGGTCAATCTTCTTGTCTCTCTGTTTCTCATTTTTTATAGTAAACACGTCGCACGAATTGATTGCTAGCTACATCGTGTGTGTAAATTTGAGGTTTTTAATTGCTTATTCACTTCATTGTGGTCGTGTTTAGCGTTTGTCAAATTGACTGCTTTTGTAAGATCTATTATGAGTTTTACTTGGCTGAACCTGATCTTGATCTTTGCAGTAAGATCTACCCTTGTAGGTGCTGATTTCGTTATCGATTTGTAAATGTTAGATTTCAGATCCTGGTGTTTGTCATTAGTGTTCAACTTCTTCAGTTATTGAAGCGTATTATCATTTTGATTTGGCAGATCCTGGTGTTTGTTATTAGTGTTCAACTTCTTCAGTTATTGAAGCGTATTATCATTTTGATTTGGTTAAACTTTTCATCTAAATTGGCAATTAAGGAAAATATTACTGAAATGTTAATGGGCCATAATGTTAAAACTTTGTTTCTGCATCATCGTGCTAAGCCAATTATTTAGGTGATTGGAATAAGTGTGCAGAATTTGTTTATTTATTTAGAAGATCTCCTGATCCTTTTTGGTTCAAACGATAATTGACGATAGGAGCTGCCTCCTTCAGTAAAAAATATCCTTCTGTTGGACTCTGAAGGACAACGTGTAGCTGCAAAGTACTACTCTGATGACTGGTCAACAAACAGCGCTAAGGAGGCTTTTGAGAAGGCGGTATTCACCAAGACACAAAAGATAAATGCCCGCAATGAAGGCAAGTTATTAGCATTCTATTGATTTTGGTATTAATGCTTTATCTTTTTGTCCTTGTGCCTATAAATTATTTTTTCTGGTTCAGATCTATCTTGCGGTGGAATGTTATGTGTGGACTAGGTTTAGTTTTGAGTTAATATGATAGGCATGAAATCTTCGTTGTTTAATTATTTTTAGTAATCAGTCTTATTCCTTTTGGCTTTGTGGCTGCGGAAACTGATTATCAGTGATAAGCACCTGTCATCAAAGTTTTATTGGACATCTTACCATTGGTTAACTACTGCAACTATGCTCCTAACTCTATGCATCATGTTCCTTGCAGCTGAAATAACATTGTTTGATGGCAATGTAGTTGTTTACAAGTTTGTTCAAGATCTTCACTTTTTTGTTACTGGAAGTGAAGATGAAAATGAGATCATTTTAGCCACAGTCCTTCTTGGCTTTTTTGATGCCGTCAACCTTCTATTCAGGTTTTATTCACATTCTCCGCATTTTATTTACTTCAGCATAAACTAAAGACTATTATGGTTATTAAATCTGATACCTATTAACCAATCTACTAAGGTTTAACGTATCCTTATTTCAGAGGCAATGTGGACAAGAGAGAGGCACTGGAGAATCTAGATGTCATTCTCTTATGCATTGATGAAATTGTTGATGCCGGGTATGCAAATTTCATGTTAAGTAAATAATATAACTTTGCCTTCCATTTACTCTATGCACAGTACCTTAAATCCAGTGATTATGTAAATAAACCTCTGTTTTTGTAGACGAGTAGAAAATGCCAGAAGATTTAGGTCATAGGTACAGGGTACTTGTTTTGAGTTTTATTCCTTCCGGTGTATCACTTTCCTTGCTTTATTTCTTATCCTTCGTGCTTACCCTTGGACTTGATACCTCTTAAAGTTAAAATTGTGTTACTTATGGGTAGTAGTCTTTACGTTCAGAACTCAAAGATTCGAGTTTTGTGAACTGGTTATAGTATAATAAGTAGTTTCAAGTACTTAAGGATTTTGATTTTCAAATTAAATGAGTGTTGAATGAATGGAGCTTTTTACATTTGGAAGTATGAAGAAGATTAGTGCATCCCTGTAAAACATTATGTTCCATTGCTTACGTAGACTGTTGTGGTCGATGTCTGAATATTTCTCCAAATTTCCAAAGAGAAAAGCACTACACTGTTGTTGGACCAGTAGAGCTTGTTGGCATATTCTTAGAGATCCAATTCATTATAAGTTTCTCCAACCATTATACCAGATTTGACTTTTTCATGCCGTGTGCAGCATCATTCTAGAAACTGATGCAAATGTCATTGCTGGGAAGGTTGCAAGTCATGGTGCTGATACTGGGGCTCCATTGTCTGAACAGGTTCACCTCACTTGTTTTGAAACAATCAAAATAATTAAAAACATGGCACTGGTTCAACAAATAACTTTTCGTTTGATGATTTGTTAACAAATGAATAATTATTCGAAGGCTTTTGACAGATAACTTACCTTTTTTGTTCTTCTCTTGCAGACATTAACACAAGCCCTAGCTACAGCTCGTGAACATCTAACAAGATCTCTTCTTAATTGACACGTGCTCAAAATAAAAGAAGAAAAACAGACATGGTAGCATTTAATTTCTAATTTTAGCTATTTGGATGATATTGCTAAATTGGCTGAAAGCTACCTCTTATGTTACTTCTTTTTAAAATGTATACAGTAATTGCGTCGGAGATTGAATGAAAATGGTGACGTGCAAGTGAAAAATGATATATATCACCTACTCATTATTAATGAAAAGCTTAAAACATTCACTTAGAGGCCTTAAATTCAAAATATCTGTGGCATGCTTACAGACTGACGAAGCCTTCTGGCTTCCTTTTTAAACGGTGAGTTCTTCAACTCTTCTTGTGTAAACGCTATCAGACCTTAAGTTCTCCCCATTCCATAGTATAAAATTGTTTGGAAAGGTTCCTTATTCCGAAAGCATCCTTTATTACTTGGTTAGCTGACAGAGAGATTAAAAACCAATGATAGGCTTAAGGACATCAATAATCAGATCCATGTCCTATGCAACATGGTGCCTGAATCTATAAGTCCTCCTTCGCTAGAATGCAGCATGACATGAATCTGATTTGCTAGGATAGGATCTTGGTATGGGCTAAAAGGCAATACAAAAGAATGGGGAAAGAAACCAAGAATCTTTAAAAATACTAAAACTGAGAAGCATACACTTGCACATATGACCGACTGCTAGATTAGAGAATGCTTGATGTTCACAAAGCCACCGGAGACTTAGCTATTCACTCAAAAGTACATGGAAGTTCTGGCTATTAGATTTCTAGTAATTTCAGAGATGATAGGCTGAAGGTTTATTTATTTTATTCGATTCATCCTTGTTAACACAGCCTTGTAATATTACCTTATTGCTGCCTTTAAGGGCTAATCAATAAATTCATTTAAGTCTCCGAAAAAAGAAATCAGCCAAACTCGAATGCAAATTATTATGTACACACTTGAAATACTAGTATACACATCGTGCAAAGAAACTTGACAATTTCATTCTTCCCCATATAAATAGGTGGTGGTTAGGCGATCAGATTTAAGCTTTTTGATTACAGAGGGCTAAGCATCCGACAAAAACAAGTTCCACTATAACGAGCACAGAACAAATGAACCAAAAAGGAAGACGCAGTTCACTACTGGAATTAGCAAATCTGTTCCTACGTTAACCAGACGTCAATAAAGCACAATAAGTTTCTAATACACCGCATGGCACAGGGCAGCAACAAGTTTAGGTCTCTTCAGACCACGGATGCCACTGATTAGATCACTCCCGAGCTTGCTACAAGACCTTTCAAATACCGGAAAGCTACAAGACAAAGGTTTAGTAGCCATTTTGCCACAACTGTTGGGTCTGCTTTGAAGGTTGGATTTGAGAGCCCAAGGACCCCTCCCTAGAGTTTTGCTGCTGATGTTCCAGGGATATGCCTGCTTGAGAATGATAATAATTTGGGTACCCAAGAGCTCCAAACTGTTGGGATGGTTGCTGACCTTGTCGAAATCCACCAAGTTGCTGATTCTGCCCTTGGAAGCTGTAATAGTTGCTGGCAGGAGCAGCAGACATAGTTCGTGAGCCAGGTCCATGAACCCACGGGGCTGAGTTTTCGTTCTGAGAACCAAAAGACACAAACAATTGAGTTTCAAGGGGTAAAAAAAAGTTATGGAATGCACAAATCACATCAAGAAATGAGAAATCACAGGAAAATTATCTATACTAGAAACAAATGAATAACCTAGACATATTTGTCCAAAAGTCTTGAATCAACTCCAATTATCCTCAAGCACAAGTAGACTATAATATTTCCAGTGTAGAAACAGTTTGTAAGATTACTTCCCAATTCACCCTAAATTACAAGCACATATGCAGAACTCAAGAATTGCATTCATGATAACTTGCAAACTCTTAGAAGACAAATTACCTGTTGAAGTGACACCAAATGGTTACTGTCCTTGTATTGAGAACTCAAAACATCATCATAGCCAATTGTTGTACCTCCTGAAGCAGTGGGTGCATTCAGAGAGAAATTTCCTGCAGCGATATTGGTTGAACTTCCAAATCCATACCCAGAAGCAACAACAGCGGACTGTGGCAAGCTGTTAACAGAAACATTGTTCTTGTATTGTGGAAGAACTGCTGCCAGAGATTGGTGATATGCACTATTACCTGCAAATGTCTGCTGATAAGCTGATGGCATATAAGGGTAGCTTTGTGGCAGGAACGGATAGCTAATCATGTTGGCAAAATGTCCCAAGGGAAGAGTAGGCTGCGAATAAGGATGCACAGCAAGGTGCTGAGGAAGAGCAGGCCCTGTGGCAACACTTGCACCAGGAAGCGTTTGTGGGGTTGGCTGTGGGGCAGAAATGCTACTTGCTCTTAAAGCCTGGCATTAATGGGAAAAGCAAACTGAGAGTTATAGAAGATCAATTACTGATCTACCAACATCCCTATAGAGAAAATTTAGTATTAGAAAAATTGGTTACAGCCAATTGATCACTACCAAGCCTCAGATAATTCACACAACTCAGTTTCTAGGCTTACCAAGTTTTCTTTTATGTACTTGGAACCATACTCTATTAAAGTTGGTAATTGCAGAAACATTTCAATGTTGACCAATGAGAGCAATCGTTTAATAGTTGTACTACAAAGCTTTTAATATTTCCGCAAAGGGATTCTTTGTCAATTGAATTATTTTCAAGAACCACCTCTTCATAATCATCATACTCAGAAATCTATTGTTCCCAACACAAAATTTTTTTTAATTGCATACCAAAGGTGAAAAGTGAACACAAGCATTATCCAATTCAACAGATTTTGATAAGAAAACTCAACAATGGCTTTCTTACAACATTATATGAAACCAGTAAAGCTGTCAAGGAGGTAATATGATACACTGCACCAGGCCCAAGATCTCACATTATCCTAAGCAACTTGATGTTTGGTTATAGATTGAATATAAATTAAACTTATTAACAGCAAAAGGATCAAGTAATAATGTCATACCTCTGGCATGGAAATGCTTGGACCACTGATGGAAGATTGTGCATTGCTGTATTTGGTTGTCAGTGATTGGGTCACAGGGAATGGCGAGTACGGGAGGTCAGGCTCCTTCACAGTTTGAACATTTGAACCCAACAATGTGCCCGACAACGAGTTGCTATATGCATGCTGTAATAAGACCATGTCAAAGGGCAAATTCAACCAAACAAACGATCTAATTGGTTGATAAAGTTCAACTATGATAACTGAAAATTCACAAATGTGTAACTGTAGACATGTCATAGATACATGGCAGCACACATGCACACAACCAAAAAGACAGACAGCAATACATACAATAGGATTCCTGCACGAACTACTTCCATTTGAACTTGCAAATTATCCAAAAAGCCATCACAGAAATTGAAGCTTTTAACACCCTTTCCTCTTCTTTCTTGAAATTATAAAAGTAATTTGGTTATACAATTATTATTGAGATAATAAAATGGATATCCAGAAGAATACACGAGTTCGGATTTTCTTGAAAACATAGTCATTTCAACAACATAACTGAGAGCTGCTAACAGATATTTCCTGTTATTATGACAAAGATCAGTGTACTCCATTCATATTTGTGCGTAATGTCATATTCCATTAAAAAATTAAACTTCAAGGAACAAAGTGCAGTAATAGTTTGAAATATTACCATCACACTTGATAAAGAAGCAATATTCTGCATCTGGGAGCTTGTCTGTGGGTTATTGAACATAGCATTCATCTGTTGTGGGTTTTCATAAGAATAACTAGGTGCAGCCGAAGGAAACACATACTGATTCCCTTGCAGAACTTCTGCAGTTTCCTCCTTTAACCCCTCTGGTTGTGAAACTGTAGGAGAGTCAAAAGTCCTGGTATTCACACCTTCTCTATGGATTAAACTTTCATCTGCAGTGTTTCTGAGATGCTCTTCCCCACAATACTCGGGATTTCTGCAGGGAATGACCTTTAGACCAAGAAATATTGTAAATAAGGATGCAATAGTATTGTGGAGAAAGGAATACCTAGCATCTGATTGTCCAGTTGATGGTACATCCACCAACTCAGATGTCTTCTCCGAGTTATTTTTTGTAGGCATTGAGGCAAAAGGACTAGAAAAACTAGAACCTATTGCGGATCCAAAACTACCAAAACTCAAGTGTGAGCAATCTTGGGCATTAATTTGGAGGTGATTAGGAATTATTACAGAAGGATTATCATCTTCAGTTGATGCTCCTTGATCATCATTATCCAAATTCAAGTGGTCGAAATTCGCCGTCACCGATGAAGGATCATTATCAACTATTACAGAACAAAATGAAATACAATCAGTAACATGGACTGAAATTAATAATAAGTTTGTTGCTTGAAATGAAGTTTATATGATTAAGTACTAAGAGAAAAAAATCAAGTCCACAAACCACTGGCCACTCAACAACTGTAGTATTAAAGAAGTATTCAAAATTTGTGCTGAAACAAGCTGGTCCAGATTGTGAAAAATGTCACTAGGCTACACAAATATGCCTTGATTTCCTAACATTGAAACTGTAACATCATTATCTTTCATTGCAAGTAGATTAGTATAATTTATAAGACGTAAACCAACACAACTATCACGAAGATATTTGAGAATCCAATGGAAAAAGCAGATGCAATTTGAATGCAATTTTTAAAGGAAAAGTAAACTTAGAAAAGTCCATTCCAAAGAAAATAGAAACAGATGCATCAACGTCACCTTTATCATTGTCAAACGTATGACTATGGGGTTGGTAAGAACTCAAGTTCCCATACAAATTATTGTCAAAATGTATTGAAGCTCCAGAACCTTCCTCTTGTGTATTTGTACTAGATACAGATGCAGATATAGCATGGTCCCCACTGAGAGTGTCGACATGATCATCTTCTGTTGGCTGAACATCATCTACTTGGGACCTCATATACTTACTACCTCTACTCAATGGCAAGTTAGCAGGATCCATATACAACTCAGAATCTGCAGGAATCTCCAAAACAGAGGGCACACTAATAGATGGTTGGAGCTCAATGGATGGCCATTCATCTATGGAATGCATATGCTGCTGACTTGCAACAACTTCTGGCATTGAATTTAATTCTGTCACATTTGAAGCAAAATTATATGAATGCACGTCCTGCTGTTATGCAGCTAAAGAATGCTCTGCATCACTATGGTGAGATGCCATACCAGATCTTTTGTTGTGTGGCTTGCCCATCTTAACAATGTCAGCCATGGACAATTGGCCTGGAACCCCTAGCCATGCAGATTGAAATCCGGAAGAAGGCTGTGATGATGAAGAAACTCCATCACCTGCACTTGTAGCTGATATTTTACTTTCTGTGGCCACAGAATCACTGAGACAAAGGTAAAATAACAATAAGAAACAACAAAATCATACATCATATGTAGATTGATACAGTCAAATATACATCACATGTAGATTGATACTGTCAAATATAACTCAAAAGCAGGAAATTTGTGTCCTGAGAAAAATATTGCCCAAACTAAAGAAGGCAATATGAAAAGCAACTGTCTAACGAATTTAAAGCCACTTGACACAATACCAGGAGACACGGGCACAACAGTTCATAGGATATACATACCAAAGGACCAAGCCAAGCACTTAGCCCTAATGCCTCACAACTATGGCTAAACATCAGCAGTTTTAGCAGTTGTTTCGAATGTGATACTATTTGCTTAAATGGTAATTTCAGAGTCCTAGATTATAACCTAGAACATATGGTTTAAGTTATCCTTTTTAATATTTACTTTGTTAAGACTATCTAATCTCCTCTCTCCCAAGAATAGCCATCAACTTCAAAAAGAAGTGCATCAATGTTGTAAATTTTGGACAAGTTCTGATTGCTTTGTCTAATCACTCTCCTCTTCCCATTTACCCTACAATAATAAATGTTGAAAAAAACTGGGTGCTTCATATGTATGCAAATTTATAACCTCATCCACAACGAGTAAGGCTAGCAGGTCATTCCCTTCCTTGATCTAATTAGAAGGCATCCAGTGTGAGTCAGAAGATTGCCTAAAATTTCCAGCTGTACTCAGAAAAAAGATCCAATATAGTTCCAATTGTTTCCATTTAAGAAGTATATGGAAATCAGTTTGCATAGATTACATGTCCACAGGCCAATAAGCTGCATCCACTGAGTCAGAAGATTGCCTAAAATTTCCAGCAGTACTTTGAAAAAAGATCCAATATAGTTCCAATTGTTTCCATTTAACAAGAATATGGAACTCAGTTTGCATAGATCACATGTCCACAGGCCAATAAGCTACAGAACATCTATTTCATGTGAACCAAGATATCGATTAATTATTTTAAAAATAAATTGACGCAAGGTCCCATAAGTCATTAGTATGATAATTTACATTACTCCTAGTATGAAAACGTGGAAAACTAAAAGGGATGATACTATGCACAATAATTCACAGGTTCCATCCTACAAGTCTAAAAAATTGTAGAACATCTCATATAATTCCAGTGTCATCACCGTGTGAAGTAATCTGTAAAAAGGGACAACCTAAACGATGGAGGTCGACGGTTGCTGTCACTTCCTCCTGTACCAGAAGCTGAAGGAGATAAACCAGCATAAGCATGGGTTCCATTTTCCTTCTTGTATGCTGGTTTACCATATGAAGTACTAGAATCTGAAAGAAAATCATTAAATTAAGTGGAAATCCAGGGGAATTAAATGCAAAAGAACACCTTAGCGGAATGATCAAGATTATGAGAACAGCATACAGCAAAGAATAGTCAAAAAAGTATAGCACAATACTCAAAATCAGAGGTGAGCTAGGCAGACTGACCTCGAACATAACGATCTGCACCACCTTTACTGCCTCGGGTTGTCATATTAGCACCACGAAACCTAGGATCAATTGAGTCCTTCGTCTAAAGCAACATCAGAAAGGCATATTAAAGAAAATGATTGGACCATTTTGTTACATGAAGATGCCAAAATGAAAAATACAAAACAGCAGCACAGTTACATATCGTGATCATATGCATAGAAGTAAAGAAAACATTTGATGTCACCAGAATTCAGCTATTTTTTCTACACACCTCTTTTTTCTTCTCTCGTTTGCTCTTTACCTCATGGAACGGATCTGCAAAAGATGATGTGAGCGTTAATAACAGGCGCTTCTCAATGGAATTAAACAATGTCTAACAGAACTGTAGCAACTTAGCTGGAGCATATTTCACAAACTAACATAATACAAAAATAGACTAGCCAATGCGCATAGGATCAGTTGATCCATAGTGCAGAGAAGTTAGGTATACATGTACAGACACTGAGGATAAACTAACAAACCATAATAGCACCTTGGAAATCATAGAATAAAGTAGTAATGTTGGGCAAATCTAAGCTTATAAAGTCCATGTATATCAAATATACAATACACTAAAGTAGACAGGTACATTCACGCAGTTGATGTACTAGTTTCAAATTAATTCCCTTTCATGCATTGCCATTAGCTGTCGGAAAGTAGAATTGAATCACAAAATGCGAGGATGTGAACACCAACACATTGATCTATCCCATAACATACTGAGGCAAGTGGGCACACAGGTCTTGCAGTTAAGTTCAATCACTCAGGAGCTACCAGGCCATAGACTTCACCCATTACTAAAAACAAGTCAAGCCCTGTCATCAAGTTCACTCTAAAAGTCCACAAATTGAAGCTATCACCAGAAGACCTTCACTTAAAACATCCACTGTCAGGTTCTCAAACAGCTTAGTACAAAAAATCATGTATTATAAAGAAGCAAGTCAAAACAGGTACTAATCCCACAATTCAAAGACAGGATTCCATCTTACAGCTACAGATTTCAATAAACCAAACTACTATTCTCCCTTATACTAACCACAAACTTAAAACAAAATAAGTCCAGCTCCTTCGACGCTTAAAGAATAAAGTTCATAATCAGAATAAATTATAAACCAAGCAGCGTCCATTACGCTATCGTCTCCATTTCCATGTCTTCTTCCTTTAAGAGAGAAGATGAGAATCTACTTCAAGTTACAAAAGAACACACACAAAAAAAGCGCACTTGTACATGCTAACACACAAAAATTTCAAGATCCATTGAATAGAAATTTATTTACTTTTTCATCTAAGTTAATAATCTGCTTCCCTTTACTCGGTACCATTCAGAAAGAGAGTAAACTAGGAAGATACTTTTTCTTTTTCTTTTTCTTGAAAAAAAAAGGACCTTGAGATAAGAGGCGATTAACGGCCTCGTTCGGGTCCATGTTACACTCTTTAAGCATAGCATAGATCTCAGACTCCGGACAGTTGACAATCTCTTTCAAGCTCTGTACCACTTTCCTCGAACCCACCGGAATCCCTGAAATTCCACTACTACCCTTACTGGCGCCGTTGGTACTAGTGCTGCCTCCTCCTCCGCCCTTGCCACTCATTCTCTTGCTATCTATTTCTCTCTCCTCAGATCTGAGAAGAAACGTTGGCGTTATGGACGCTCGATAGGACTCTCTGGCTATCTCTCTCTCTGGAATTCAAGAAGAAGAAGAAGATATTAAGGTGTCCACTACCTGCTTTAGGCACCGAAAACCCTGTCTCTTCGTTCTTTTCATTTCTATCCCTTTCTAGTTTTTTTTTTAATCAATTCTATATATTTTTATTCAACAAGCAATACGATAAAATTCTCATTATCGTGTAATGAAAATTTATTAATTAATAGAATAGAATTAACGGTTTATTAAAGAAAAAAAATATAATATGATAAAAAGTTATTTACGATAAA
>JANKYF010000002.1:38938224-38949287 GCA_029829435.1 Erythroxylum hondense | reverse complement strand
TGTTATAATGTGTATGTGTGTGTGAAGGAAAGAAAAAAAAGTTAATACTGAGTTTTGACTGACTGAGTGATGTAGCATGCCACCCTCGTGGGACACGGACTCGGATATCACCAATGATATCGGGTTCGGGTCACTCGGGAGTGGGGTGTTACATGCAGATCCCAGCCTTTAAAGGAAGGAATAATGTAGAGGCTTACCGGGAATGGGAAAGGAAGGTGGACTTGGTTTTTAAATGCCACAATTTTTCTGAAGATAAAATGGTAAAGCTAGTTGTTAGTGAATTTACATATTATGAACTAATATGGTGGGATCAGTTGGTCACATCTAGGAGGAGAAATAGAGAGATGACAATTACTACTTGGGATGATATGAAGGCATGCATGAGGAAGCAGCTTATGCCTTCTTACTATTATAGGAAGATGAACCAAAAACTTCAAAGACTCACTTAGGGGTCTAAATTAGTAGAGGACTACCACAAGGAGATGGAGGACGCTATGATACGAGCTAACATAAAAGAGGACCCAGAGGCTTCAATGGCCATATTTTTTAGTGGATTCAATAGAGAGATAGTCAATGTTGTGGAGTTGCAGCACTACTTATAGATTAAGGACATGGTGAACATGGCTATGAAGGATGAGAGACAGCTCAAAGCTATAATGACATCAAGGAGTGGAGCAAGCTCTAGCTACTCATGGAACTCCAAATGGATTAGAAAGGAGGAGAAGTTCGAGGACAAAGGAGTGGACTTTAAGTAAGCACCTAAGAAGCTGACTGGGGGATTTGAACAGAAAGGTACTTCCAACACCTAAGCTACTTCTAGTAAACATTCATCTATAAAATGTTTTAAATGCTTGGGTACTAGCTATATTTCATCTCGATGTCCAAATAAGAAAGTCATGATTATGAGGGATAATGGGATGATTGATTCAAAGGATAGTGGTAATGAAACTGAACTTATTGTTGATAATGATTTTAAGGATGATGGTTGCTTTAATAGAGCTGTTACAGAAGAAGCACTAGTAGTTAGGAAGGTACTGGGTGCTAGGGCCACAGATGAGGTTGTAGATTATAGAGAGAATATTTTCCATTCGAGGTGATAGTTGGTGGGAAGTATGCAATTTGGTCATTGATAGGGGTAGTTTCACTAATGCAACTAGTTAGACTATGGTATAGAAATTGAGTTTGACATGCAGAAAACATCCGGAGCCATACAATTTACAGTGGTTTAATGATGCTGGTGTGAAGGTGATTAGGCAGGTTATAGTGCCATTTTTAGTAGATAGATATGAGAGTGAGGTGTTGTGTGATGTGATACCAATGGAGATTAGTCATATATTACTTGGGAGACCTTGGTAGATTGATAGGAGGGTAGCATATGATGGGTATACCAATAGGTACTCCTTTAAGTTTAAGGGTAGGAATTTCATTCTACTACCTTTATCACCTCATGAATTGTACCTAGATCGGAGAAAAGCAAGTAAAGGTGAGGAGGGTTCAAGTAGTGAGAGCAAAAAAAGTGAAGAAAGAAAAAAGGCCCAAAAGAAAAATGAATTTGGCCCAATAGTGATTGACTACACAAGTGAGAAAAAGAAAGTGGGATGTTCAGGAGTGAAGAGTTCACAAAGAGAAAAGAAGAGAGAAAAGAAAGAGAGAAAAGTGAGCTTGTTTGTTAAGGAAAAAGACTTCAGGAGAGTAACTAGAGAGAAAAGAGCACTATTAGTGGTGAGATACAGAGAGTGTTTAGTTTCTAACCCTAACCCTCTTGATGCTTTGCCTAGTGTTTTTTCTTCTCTTTTGTAGGATTATTCAAATGTCTTTCCTAAAGAGATGCCCAAAGGGCTACCACCTTTGAGAGGCATCGAGCACTAGATTGATTTTTGTGCCTATAGCTTAGGTTCCAAACTGCTTAGCTTATCAGAGTAATCCTGAGGAGATAAAGGAGCTTCAAAAGTAAGTAGATAAGTTACTAGAAAAGGGACAGGTGAGGGAGAGCTTGAGCTCGTGTATGATGCTTGTGTTGTTGGTGCCTAATAAAGATGGAACCTGGAGGATGTGTGTGGACTACAAAGCTATTAACAAAATCACTATTAGAATGAAACCTTGAGATTGGGTTTGGTTGCATATGACGAAGGAGAGGTTTCTTACCCATTGGAAATCCAAGCTGGATCCTAGGGGTGATGGTCCGTTCCTAGTGTTGGAGAAGATAAATGACAATGCCTATAAGATTGACTTGTCAGGTGAGTATTCTGTTTCTGCAACTTTTAATATTACTGGTCTTTCTCCTTTTGATATAGATTTAGATTTAAAGATGAATCTTCTTAAGGAGGGAGGGACTGATGTGAGCAAGAGCAAGGACCACCATGAAAATAGCGTGCATGATGGAGGCGAGCTTGTCATTCCAATTAGACCTATGTCTAGAGCTAGGATCGAGAGACTCGAAGAAGCTCTCTATACACATGTGGGCCAATTTGCGGAGAGGATGGAGTGCACCAAGCTTATTAGAGGAGACCTATCTGAATCACAGCCCAAATTGATTCATTTATCTCAAATCCTTGGATTGGACTCACTTGGGACTTAAAGACCATTGTATTGGGCTACACATCATTAGTTAAGCCTAAGAGGAGGGACGCACCTATGATTAGACTTGGGAGCTTGTTGGACCAAGCCTAGGCTTGTTTTTATTATTCTATTTTGGACTTGTTTTAAGTTATATTTATTTTGGGCTTCCATGTATTATTTAGCCCAAGTCTTTTATGATTTTACCTAAGTATAAATACTCTCTTAGGGGTAGGGAAAGCAAACTTTGATCATATTATTTCTTGTGTGTCGTCGGCCATATTGAGAGGAGAAACCCCTCCTGTTCTTTTCAATTTAGGAATTAAACATCAATTATCAACCGAATCAGATTATGGTGTGATTTTGATCCTAAACAACTTTCTTGGTTTGTTCTTTACCCATTATCTAGGTTGCTCGAGGCAAGTTTTTCGTGAGGTCTAGTAGGCAAATTTGAAACCTACGTATAGAATTTAATTTTGGTTAATTCAAATCTACCCTCTTCTTATTTCTTTGAATTCAAACTTTTCAATCCTTCAATTCCATGGTTTTCCATCAAAGGCGACGCTTCCATCATCATATTAAGGAGTTTTGAACATCCCTCTTCGCTCCTTCCATGTGTGCGCGTTACCTTGTCTTTTTATTTTATTTTATTTTTATGTGTTTCCTTTTATTTTGTTTTATTCCCACCTTACGTGTTGTTTATTCTTCTTACATTGAAGACAATGTGTTGTCCAAGTGTAGGGAGGTTTGCACTGTATTTTTATTTTTTAATATGAATTTTGCATATTATATGTTAGTTTTTCCTTAGGTTTTCATGGTGTGAATAGTGTGGATGTGTTAGTGGCTAGGACTTAACGAAATTAGTTAAGCTTTGAGCATAGTCTTTTGGGTTATAAAGATTTATTAGCTTGTAAATTTAGTGTCCTAGGTTACTTTGGTTAAATATGCATGTTAATTAGGATATGATGTTAGTTCATTCACCTTAAGAATTTTCCATATACATTTATAAATTTAGCTCAATTAATTAAATTGCTTCGTTAGTATCGTTTAATGAGAATGATTGGCTAAAGAAATGAGGTAGGCAATATAATATGATAAAAAGAAAAAAAAAGAGTGTGTACTTCTTAAATAAATAACTATTCTGCTAGCCCTTAGGTTGTAAATAGAGCTAGTAGTCAATCGAGAATATGATCTAGCTGAGTAACCAGGGGATATTTATCATAAATGTTTGCCTTCTTGTTAGAATTACATTCCAACCAAGCCTATGAATAAAAACATGTACTAGTTGAATAACTAGAGGACATTCATTACAAATGTTTGCCTTCACGTAAAAAAAACTAAGTCAATGTCAATGAAAATTAACAAAAATAGTGTTATGATAAATAAAACCTATCGATCTTTGTTAATAGCTTGAATTTTCATGAAAAGCTACTTAGGGATAGTTACAATTTTAATTGAATAAATAATTATCAATGTGTGTGTGCAAGTGATGAGGGTGAATGAATTTGATATTAAAGTCTTGATTAGTATGTATATTTAGTTCGAAGTGCTTAGCCATAGATTGCATAAGTTAATAAGTTAGAACAACTTGAATATTTATGATTGAAGTTAAATTATTTATGTGAAGTTCAATACCATTGTACCATTATTGCATATGCGTGCTTATATGTGTTATTGCTTGGTGTGTTTGTATTCGTGTTCATGTTTGTGTTGGTGTTTGTGTTTATGTTTGTGTTTTTTCTTTGCTTATAAACAAGCAAAAGTTTAAGTGTGGGAATGTTGATAGTTATAGGTTACATTATGTTTTAGTAGGTAATTTAGTATGTTTTTAGTTGTCAATTAGATGATTTGTGCATGTTTAGGTTTAGAATTATGTTAGTGTGATTATATGTTTATGTTTTTTAGTGTTATGTGATTTAGGGCATGATATTAGCTTTAATTTTGTGTGTTTGAGGTGTTTTGATGAGTTTGTTAGTGTTTGAGATCAGGTAAAAAAGGTTGAAGAAGATTTGGAGAAAGCTCAGAGGAGGAGCTAAGGCCACGATCATGACATACCAGTCATGATCGTGACAGAAGCAACCTAGCATAGGCCACGATTGTGACTCGTTGACCATGATCATAACAAAATCCAATAGGACAAGCCGCAATCATGATAGAAGCCAAATTTTAAGTGTCACGTTTGTAACTCATTGGCTACGATCGTGACAAGCACGATGACAAACAAGGGGACTGCTTCTAAACTTAATTTTTTAAAGGTTATTTTAGACATTTGGGCCCTGGTAAAACCTAGTCTTTACCCTAAAAAGCCCTAGGACTATAAAAGACAAAAGAATGACTTAATCTAGGAGAGCCTCATTTGCTACATTTGGAAAGAACTAAGGAATAGAGAGAAGAGGATAGAGGAAGAAGGAGTTGTTGCTGCTGCTGTTGCCACTTCCAGTCCACTCCAAGTGAACTTATTCATTTCATCTTGTTATTTCTTTCATTTGATGTATAAGATGGATATAATGTTGATGATGAATTTGGGTTTAAGGATGTTTTAAACTCTTTTAGGAATTTGTTCTTGAATCAATGTTAAATTAATTTTGATGTTAATGTGTTGGTTATTGTGATTGTTTATTGTATTTTCATGCTTTGATAATAAATCGCGAGAGTAAACTGGTAGCAAATGATTACGTTGGGTAATGAGAGTTAAACAATCTAACGTATCTCCCAAGTAATCAAATTGGTAACTTATACAATGAGAGATCTCGTGTGAGGACCCGATTGTCTATTAGAGTGCTTTAGATCTAATTAGATGTGTGGGTTGTTTGCTAATTAAGAGATTGCAAATTCTTTAGTGTTAAAGATTAGAACTTGAGAGATAATAATCCACCCTTCAAAGGTCTAGGACTGATACTGAATTAACTCAAAAGTGATTAAGTTAGCATTAGATGATATAATAAATCCCCTTCTTTCATAATTGGTTAATTTTCCTTGTGTGAATTTTCAATTGTTAATTGGTTGTGCTCAATTTTGATTTTTTTGTGTTTACAATTTCACTTTAAATCAATCCATATTCAAATGCTTAATTTTATGCTTATTTTGATTTTCATTTTAATTACCCTTTTAGGCCTTAGACAAATTAGGATTCGATTAGTTCACTAATTCCTTGAGGGATCGACACCTCATATACTATGATTTCCTTTAAATGTATAGCACTAGCTCAAAAGAATAATTGGCTCTTATTATCATTTAGTTCTAGCCTTGATAACTATTTAAATAATTGGAGAGTTACCATCAAAAGATTCACAAATCTATCATGTGCTTTTGTAAATAAAAGGATTTCATTTACAAAAGATAGATTCACCAACCTAGGCCTTCAATACTTGCTATGAAATTTGAGAGATGGTTCTAAGGCAATGTTATGTTTCATTAATTTAGATATAGCTTCCATATAAAGAATGAGAACCTAGGGGAAACAGGTTCTCCCTACCTTAATCCTTTGCCTCCCTTGAAGATATTAGTAAGTAGATTATAACCATCACACTAAAGGATGTATTAATAATGCATTATTTCAACCAATTCTTAATCCTTGCTAGAAATTCAAAGGCTTCAAGTAGTTATAGGATAAAATCCTAACTTACAAAGTCATAAGCCTTATTAATGTCCACCTTTATAACATAGTTCAGTGGAGAATTTTTCCTTATGTACCTTTTAAAGAGTTCTTAAGCTATTAGGACACTATCTCCTATATGCTTGCATTCAAAGAATGCTCATTATGTTTCACAAATTGTTGGTTTTAAGACTTTCCTTAATCTAGTAGTCAAGAGTGTTGTAATGGCTAATATTCCTTAAGTGAGTTTGGTTTGGGAACTAAGCTTATGAAGGTTTTGTTAATTTCATTTAATAGCTTTCACCTCTCAAATAGCAACATTTCCTTAATTACCATATTCCCTATTAATAGCAAATCTTTTTGGAAAAGGATAACCATTAAACCTATTTGGACCTGAATCCTTATTGACATGTAACTCAAAAACAACCTTATAAGCATTTTTGTGTTATAAAAGGGTTATTTAGGAATACCATATCCTTATTGTTCATTTGATATCTTATTAAGAACATGAGGAAATTCCGTATAGACCTACTAGGAGCTAGTTTCCTCATGAATTTATGATGAATACAATATGCCCCTATACAAGCTCCTCTTATGTTGAAGTAGTAGAACCATCTTGCTTGGTTCATGAGTTGATTCTATTCTTATTCCTTCTGGCTATTTTGGAGTTATAAATTTTTGTGTGTGTTTCTTTCCCCCTTTTTATCTAATGCACCTTTGCTCTTTGCCATAAGATGGATTTGTACATCAATAAAGCCTTAACATAAACCTTAACTGTCAATTTTTCCTTTTCCCTTAATTTAATATCACTGGGGTTACTAAATTCTAAACATTTTATCTTTAATTTGGAGAAACTAAGCTCAGTATTAGAAGCTTTTTTGTTATTCATTTTCTCTAACTCTCATTTTATCTAGTATAGCTTTTTGACATAGTTAAAATCTTTTACTCCTTAGATATGGACTGCCATACCTTTAAGAATATCTTTATTAAATCCTTTCAATTCTATAACTAAGTTGTTGAATCTATTATATGCTCCAAAGATTTCTTATCCAAGAATAGGTGAGTAATATGAGAATCTTAGTTAAGTGTTATACTCTTTAGGAATCTTGATAACCATTCATCATTAATTAGAGTTCTATCTAGTTTTTTTGTTAAGCACATAGAACTATGCTTATTGCTGCATGAATAAAAGCATCCTTCAAACCTTAGATCTGTTACTCCTATTTTTCTTAACACGTTCGCTAAAGTCTTCTATATGGGTTCTATCACAACATTTCCTTCAACTTTAGACATATAAATGGTGGTATTAAAGTCCCTAAGGATGATCAAAGTGTCCTAAATTGTTGCTTGTAAGCTTGAGGTCCTTCTCCATATAGTTTCCTTTGAAAGCTGAAGTTAAAGCCATACGTATAGGTAACTATTACCTTGATATTCTCTCAGATAAACTCAACTGATAGGTGAACTTACTAATCACTTGTGTCTAGCTCATTTGCCCTCACCTTCCTTATATCATTGGCTATAATTATTTGGCCATAGTGATGGTGCCTAATTATATCCTCTTAGCTTAGTTTTGTTTACAAAAAACCTACGATGACACATTTAACTTTCATTACAAAATCTCTTAAAAATTTTGTTTCTTTAGGCAATTAATGCCTTTTAAATTCCAAGCTACTATTAACATAGAGAGGGAAACTTACTTAAAGATGTCTTGGACCTTTTCTTTTTCCCATGCTTCCTTCGATTATCAAGCTTGAATTTGTTCTCTTTTATTACCAATCCTATTCCATTCAAAAGTGAATTTGGAGATTATGATTGTTTTGGAATATCATTGCAAATTTCTTGCTTTATTGACCTTGTCTCCTTATTGCTAATATGGATTCCCTTGTCATTTTTTAAAGCTATTGACTCCTTTATTGATGACTCAAAAATCCATTTCTCCTTTGGAAGTTCCTTACCCTTTCTCTTTACTAGCTATCTTTCATTGACTATCTCCTTTTCTTGAGCTATCTTATTATGGTTCTCATCCTAGTCTTTTTCCATTCCCATTAATTTCATGAAATCATCTATAGAAAATTTGTGACCTATTGGCCTTTATTATTTCCCCTATTATTTTAAGAAAGGTATCCATTAACAGGATACCATCCTTGCATTTTTAAACATTATTTCATTCTCTACAAGCATCAAAATAGGATCAAACTTAAGTAAATCCTTCGCTAGCTCCATGCTCAAATACATTCTTATATACACTAAACTCTTTCTTTTTGTAGTAGTCTCATCTATACATATAGTCTTACCTAAGAAGCTTGCAAGCATGCTCAATCCCCTAGTTCATCAGTATTCCAAAGATGCATTGTGTAAATTTTTCTATATTGGAACGCTCTCTTTTTAACATCTTCCAGGTTTATCGGTGGTTTCTAAATCTGAACGAAGATAAGGAAATTAGCTATATGCCATAGTCCAACCTTTATAACTCATTTGGCTTTAGCTTCTGTTAAGAATTTGAAGAAGATGAAATTCTCTTGTAAAAGGAGTACCTCCATTAATCCCTTATCTTTGCATTTTCTTTATGCCTTGCTACTTATTAATGGAAAAGTGGGATGTTTTCCTACGAAGAAACCCACCAAGATAGAGTTTTAACTTCTTGCACCTTCTTTTAAATAGTGTTTAGTGAGACCATTCTTCTTCCATTTACAATATTTAGATGGCAATACTTTAGTGAGAGATTAGTGTCTTCTCTAACATTATGTTCCATATTAGGCTCGGTTGAGGACAAGTTGATTTTTAGTAAGAAGGGTGATAGGCTAAGCCTTTGGTAAGAGGGTTAATGATAGAGGAATAAGGTGGTATAAGGTTGTCGAGGGGGAAAGGGTGGAAAGGAGATTTCATTTGATGGGTTAGGACAAATCTCTAGGTTGTTAATGGAAATTCCCAAGGCTAGTAAAGTTTCAATAACAAAAAAAATTAAAAAATGTATTACTTAAAACATTAAATACAATAATAAGCAATATTAAAACAATTTAAAGCTCAAATTCCATGCAATCCTTATTTTGGTCATCTGAATGTTATAAGGGTTATTAAGTGCATAATGTAGAAATATTTTCATAATCAAGAGGAAAATTGGTTCAAATTTTAAAGAAAACCTTTTGATCTTAAACAATATGTGGAAAACTTTAAAAATGGGATTTAAATCAAGTTTTTATAAAAGAAAAGAGTTTTTAATCTTTTAAAGAACTTGGAGAGTTGAAATTTTAAGTTTAGATTACTTAGTATGTAAATATGTACTAATTAACATTGCATATAGATTGACCTTTTCATAAATTTAATATCGTACATCAATTGCACTGTTTATTAATTGAATGCACTATTAATTTAACTAATTGAAGGGTTTTATGTTAGCTATCCATTAGTGGGATTCAGAAGTTATTAAGAGGGGACTATTTATCCAGCTAGTCAATGCTCCAATTAAAGGATGTCCAGCTAGCCAAAGGTTGGTGATCAACTGGTCATTATAATGAATAGTTTGTAAGTTTAGTAACTATTTAAATTGGTTTTGGAAATATATAGACAAAATGATCTTTGGGATATAAGTGGTAAAGTCATTTTGGAATAAAAGCAATCATATGGTAGATATGTAAATAAACATCATTGTAGAAGTAACCTTCATTCTCTAACAAACATTTCATCAAACAGTTAGCATGCTTTTCTTAAACAAGTATGGAAGGTTTTTAAAAAAATATTGTCGATACACTACTAACACATAAACACAATTCACCATATTTCTGGTTTTGACCATTTGACTTGTAATTGTTATGTGTAATCACATTCTTATTACATGTTAAAGTAAAGTCATTTTGATGGACACATCTGTATACTATAAGTGGTACAATCAAATTTAAATATGTACATGAACATTTGTTGTAGAAGTAGCCTTCATTAAAGCATTTCATCAAACAGTTAGGAGGCTTTCCTCAAATAGGCATGGAAAGGTGGAAAAAAAACATCAACCCATACACATCCAACACAAAAACACAATTCACCATCTTCCAAATACAAACACAAACAAAATGCATGCACCATAAACTGGACACAAAACTCATATAAACTCCTAAACGTGGTAGTAAATTAAACAGAGTATAAGAAGGAGGGTTTGAAAATAGAAAAGAAGAAGATTAACAACACAAGTAACGACACTTCTTCGACAATGATGACCACATCATAGGAGACAACTACAACAGAGAGGACAACACTTATTGAAGGGTGACTGAGGAGGAAATATGATGGCTAACACAAAAATGAAAGAGTTTCATTTTGATGTTAATAACATAGTACAAAATGACGTCATTTGTAGTTAAACAAAATGATGTCGTATTCGATTAATTCAGAATAAATATACCATTTGGCATCAATTCGTAAAACCATCGCAACCATTTGGCATCAATTCGTAAAACCATTGCAAAATAGTAGGCCATTAGCATTTAGCTTAACCTTTGGTAATGGCATTAATATAATATTATATTAATTACTAAATATAATTATATATATTGTGATGGGAATAAAAAATACTTACAATATTGTAAAAAATGGAAATCAATATTAAAAATTAATATGATATTCTTCATAATCAAATTAAATATTAGTGATAATGATTATAAGTGTAAAAATAAATTTAGTTAACAACAATGTTATTTTAAAAATTTATAAAAGAAACATCACAAAATTAATTTTTATTACATACATTAATTCTTTTTATTAATGACTTTTAAAATATATGATTTGGCAATTTTATGTGGAGTGATAAAACTCCAATTGCTATATATAAATTGGGTTACATTTTCTAGAAATTTTAGGTTATAGAAGGAAAATTCTATAAATATAAATGTCTTTTAAAATATATGATTTGATAATAAATAAT
>JANKYF010000002.1:38925125-38936167 GCA_029829435.1 Erythroxylum hondense | reverse complement strand
ATAATAAATTTGAATAATAATAAATACAAATTCTATAATACTAATTAGACATAATAATAATAATAATAATAATAATAATCTGAATAATTATTATTACAAATTATATAATAATATTAATAATAATATATTTGAATAATAATAAATACAATTATAGAATGATAATAATATTAATTAGACATAATGATAATAATAATACAAAATATTCAATTGCAAACCATTCATAATAAAAATACCATTGAATTACATCTTCCTAATCATATTAAAGACTAGGGGCATATTCGTCATTTGCACTATTTTCTGTCTTTGTCCCCTACAACCAAACACATCTGTCCTGGAGACGGAGATAAGATTCTCTGTTCTGTCCACCATAAACCAAACAGCTCACTGTCTTTAATTTCTGTTCCGTTCTGTCTCCATATTTCTGTTCTGTTCCGTCTCCAACTATTAGAGACGCTAACCAAACGCAACGTTATGTACTACTGTCTAATCTACAAAGCTACCTTATGATTCATGAAAGGACTTGTATTGATTAATAACACATGAGATTATAATATCATTGTAAACAAGATTGTGAACTTCATATAATGGAGAGATCAAACTTGATACATTAACAAGATTGTGAACGCTAATATCTTTGTAAATACTATATTTCATTTGAAATTTTTTCTTTTTTTCCCCAAGCCAAACCAAAGGCCTCAGTTGTGCCCTCCAATGCCTTTACTCTTAAGTTATTATCAGTTATGTTGATTGAGACATATTCACTAATAGTATTACTTTCAATCAAAATATAATGTTTAAATCCAAATAATAATGCATTATGCACAATGTTCCACATACTCAAACTTAAATAGAGGATCATATTGGAGATCTCTCATAGCTAGGTGATGGAACTTCATCTTCTTGGCTTGATAAGTGGTCAATGTTGCATGGATGATTGAACCTAAGTTTCCTATATCAATTGGTGACAATTTCATGGTTTTTATTATACTTCTTGGCTCTTAATTTCAAATTTTGTGTTTAATTTAACTTTTGAGTGTTTGTCTTGAATTTATGTAGTTTGAGGGTAAAATTTTCATAAATAATTAGTAATTGCACTAAAATGATCTTTTTAGAACAATTGATACTGCAAACTACTATTTTTCATTGTAGGAGATTCAAGAAGTAGAGCTAAGGAGTGAAGGCCAAGATGACAAGTCATCAAGTCATCAAGGGCAATAGGCAGTTTGCTACGGCAACGTTGATGTTTCGCCATAGTAAAATCTGAAGATTTACTGAAGAGACCTTTCGGGAAAAGTTCATCACAACGAAAGCTGAAGTTAACTTAATAAATCTTTTGGAAAAAACTTGCCACTGCAAACTTATCCTCTCACTGCGGTGAAACCTTCGAATTGGCACAGACCCGGATCATTTTCGACAAACTAACCAACCAACTGTGTAACTCAATCCATCAACCCATTTTATGAAAAAGACCTATTTTAGGCTAACTTATAAGAAGGGAGAGAGCCGACACACTCCATACTACTATTCCACCATCTCATACAACTCTACCTTCAAGCACACCATCGTCTTCTCTCATCCATACCATTTTTCTTCCACTTTTTCACCGGCAATTGCTACCATGGGTATCTCTAGTGGGTTCTTAGTTGTGAAGTCTCTTAGAGCTATGCATGGCTAGGCACCTCCCTCCTTTTGAAGATATAGCAATGGCTTGAGTTCAATGGGCTTAAAAGGGGAGTAGCTTAATCCATGTTTAGCTATGATTTATGAGCTCCTAGGTTTAGGATTTGTAATTTGTAGTTGAACATTCTTAATTAGAGTTTAATTAAGTGTTGGATATTCAATGTGTGGTCAGGATTTGTTGATGTAGAACTTTGAGCTTAAATATATGAAGTCTCGTATATGTCTATTTGCGATCCTGATGAATCTTTTTTATCTTGCAAAGTTGTGTTTGATATTGAGTTGATTTGAGATCCCAAAGTGACTTGTTGCATTGACTTACCCACTACACACACTAAAGGCATTTAATAAGGTCTTAAGAAATGGAGTTCATTGATTAAGACCTTGGGCTTAAAGATTTCTTTAAGGTTTACCCATTTGAAACTTAGTGATTTCCACTCCCATCGAAATTGATTTCGAACTATGATAGCCAAAGCTCATTTTCAAGAGGATACTATGACCATTTGATCATTGTCTTTATCTTTCGGTTTTACATTCCTAAAAATCCAAAAATACATTTTACACATTTTTCTTACAATTCCTTTTAATTCAGTTAAGGTTTCCAAAGATCAAATCCCCCTCCTTACCAATTTAGCTTACATTTCATGACATATAGGTTAGCTTAGGTCCATTCGTTTAGGTTCCGATTAAGTGAGACGACTCGAGTTTGCATCCTATATTACAATCCTTGGATTATATTTTTTATTTGACCTCCAAGGGTATGAACTAAGGTCCTTATCAATGGGATTACAACGTTGCATGTAAAATATATAAATACACAACTATTAAACAATTGTATCATATTAAATACGATTTTTTCACTTTTTTTGGCCCTATTTTATATTGAAGAGCGCCAATAAGCCTCTAACTTTCTCTGTACAGTTCTCCTTCCATCCAGGTAAGTTGTCTAACTATTGTGTATCATGTGTTATTCTTTATTAGCAACTCTATTTGTGTTTAGGTTTTATTGAGATATCAAACTTAGTTTGTGAAGTTGTAATTGATAATTTAAGGACTAATAACATAATGCACCTACAATTATGGACAATCCTTTGCATAATAAACCCATAGGATGATATATAGGTTAGAAATCTTTGACGCAGCTCCCATCAGGCTTATCGGTGAAATATTCTATGAGCTTAGGAATCACATTGAGAACTTGCTTTCTTGATTCATTTGGTGTAACTACACCACGTACCATAGTACTTGTTTAAATTCTAACTTTGAAAATGAACTGAGCATCAAAATTTCAAGCAAGGAAAAGCTTTTATTTTTTATTCTTCATGTCTCGGATTGCACCCTGGATCATTAGATAAAAATCCAGAGATGAAGAGAGAAATAAAAAATATCACTATTGTGTAAACAAAGAGTTTTAAAGTAGTGATTGAATAGAGAAGTATTAATATTAGATATTCATCTACAAATATGGACAATCCTTTAGATAATAAACCCATAGAATGGTATATAAGCTAGAAACGTATGATGCAGCTCCCATGAGGTTTATCAGTGAAATATTTTATGAGTCTAGGAGTCACAATAAGAACTTGCTTTCTCGATTTATGTGGTGTAACAATGCTACGTACCATAGTGCTTGTTAAAATTCTAACTTTGAAAATGAACTTGTAGTGATTAATCATTATGTTATATAGAATGTGCATTGCATATAATAATTCAGTTATTTACTTTTAATTGGATAGCTAGATGAACAAAAGTTAGATGTCTCATCAGAAATGGTTTGCTAAATACTTAGAAGGAGTTAATAGTTTTATACAATTCGTAAAAGATCACATAGGTGTTAAATGTTGTATTTGTTTTCATTGCATAGATTGCTTAAATGTGAACATGCAAAGTCAAGATGTGCTATATAGAATCACTTGCTAATATGAGGCATAGATAAATTCTATACTCCATGACTTTATCATGGCGAATCTTCAAAAGTAAGTTGTAGTAGAAGTGTCGGTACAGGTGTTGGTGATAGTAACAATAATGACGTAGAAGATTATGATATTAATGATGGCAGTGAGGATGGGATTGGTGAGATGTTAAAGGATTATGGGAATTATATGGAGACTATGAATCAAACTAGTTTGCCTAACATAATTGGTGGTATTACAAAAGATAATTTTGGGAAGTTATTAAAAGTTGTCAAAAAGAATTATATCCAGAGTGCTCAAATTTCTCACAGCTATCTTTTGTTATAAAGTTGTTGCATTTGAAGGTCTATGATAAATGAAATAACAAGTCTTTTGACCTTTTAATTGACTTTCTCAATAATGCATTACCTGTTAGACACAAATTACCCAAATCTTACTATGATGCCAAGAAATTGTTAAAGGACCTTGGATTAGGATATATATCAATACATGCTAATATGTATAATTATGCTATATTTTGGAAGGATAGTAAAGATCTTGAAGATTGTCCCATTTATGGTACACAAGGTGTTGAGTGGATAATGAGAGAGAAAAAAATACCACATAAAATCTTGAGATACTTTCCTATTAAACCATGTCTATAATCGATTTTTATGTCAACAAAAACAACCATAGATATAAGGTGGCATGAAGAGAAACACAATGATGATAACATTATGTGTCATCCAGTAGATTCAATGGCATGGAATGATGCTGATGGAAAGTTTCCATGGTTTGCATAGGATTGTCGTAATGTTTGACTCGATTTAGCTTTAGATGGATTTAATCCTTTTGGTAACATGAGTATTTCTTACAATATGTGGCTGGTAATATTATTGCCATAAAACTTGCCTCCACGGAAGTAAGTGAAGGAGCCTTTTATGTTATTATCATTGCTTATTCTAGGACCTACTGCTCTTTGTAAGGTTATCGATGTATACAAGCAACCATTAATTTATGACTTAAAGGATCTATAAAAGGTTAGATTAGAAACTTGTGATGTTGTTAAAGGTGAAACATTTATAATGCGTGCGACTATTTTGTGGATTGTAAATTATTTTCTAGCTTATAGGAATTTGTCAGGATGAAGCATTAAAGGGTGTATGGCTTGTCCTGCATGTAACCATCAAACTTATTCAATAAGATTACAAAGTAAAATATGATATATAGAACATCATCGTTATATGGAACATGGGTATAGATGACAAAGAAGCAAATTGTTTAATGACAAAGTAAAATTCGGTTAAGCTCCTTTGTAGTTGTCTAGTGATGATGTGATTATGCAACTATCACATTTGGTGACATTACACCTAATAAAAACCTAAGTAATAGAAAGCGAAAGCAAAATGTTGTTGAGCTTAATTGGAATAAAAAGTATATTTTTCAATTTGCCTTATTGGAAGGAATTGCTATTAAGACATAATCTTGATGTGATGTATATTGAAAAACATATTTGGGAGAATATTTTAGGAACTATGATGGGAATTGATGGCAAATTAAAAGACAATTAAGGTTAGACTATACTTGGAAGATATGAATATAAGAAAAGATTTGCATTTGAAAAGAATAGATGATTTGTCATACATTATTCTACTTGCTTGTTGCAACATGTCAAAAGAGGAGAAGCAAGTTTTTTGTTAATTTCTTCAATTAGTCAAGTTTCCTTATAGGTATGCATCTAATATAGCCCATTATGTGAATGTTAAAGAGGGAAAAGTATTGGGGTTGAAAAGCCATAATTGTCATGTACTTTTGCAATGATTACTTCCTTTTAGAATACATAGGTGTTTACCGAAAGATATCTATAACTTTGGGTCAATTGGGTTATTTTTTTAAGAAATTATGATGTAAGACACTTAAAGTTGAAAATTTTGACGAAATAGAAAAGGGCATAACTTTGATTCTATGTAAGCCTGAACTAGTATTCTCCCATCGTTTTTTAATGTTATGGTGCATTTAGTGATTCACTTACCATATGAAGCAAAACTTTATGGACCGTTTCAATTTCGATGGATGTTCCCTATTGAAAGGTAATTTATAATAACTTCTACAATTTTTATAAAGGTTATTAGTTAGTAACAATTGTTAATGTTTTATATTTTTTTTAGGTTTTTATGCTCCCTTAAGCGTTATATACGTAATAGAGCTCAACTTGAAGGATTTATTGCGAATACTTATATAGCGAATGGATGTTTGACATTTTGTTCGATGTATTTAAATGAAGTCGAGACAAGATTTAATACACAATAATGTAACTTTGATTTTGATCAAGATGGTGGATTGTTAGTTTTCCCCCAAAAAAGTTAAGCCACTTGGTGTCAGAAAATATGTGAAGTTAACTAAAGATGAATTTGAAATTACCCGTTGGTATATTTTGAATAATTGCGAGGAAATCGATAAATATATGGAGTACGTATATTACATTTCATTCAAAATTTCATATTTAAAATTTGTGATTTAATCTAAATTTCCTTACATTTTTTAAATAGAGAGCACAAAGATTCGATTTAAAGCAAAGGGATTGTTAATGTTCAAGAAAGACATAAGATTAAGTTCCCATCATGGTTTAGGACTTGAGTGAGTTATATCTTGATGGAATATTATGAACTAATGACAATTTGTATCTCATTTTAACTTTTAGTTATATTTTGTCCTACAAATGATATGGTTACATAATCTTAACACTTAAGAGGCGACAACAACATTATATTCTTCAGCATGTGGGCCTTATATGGTTGGGTAAAATATACAGGTTTCATTGTTAATAGAGTTAGAGTTCACATACAAGATCAAGATAGTCGAATTTAAAGCCAAATTTGTGGGGTTATTGTTAAGGGATGTCATGACGATGATTTTATTGACTTCTCCTGTGTCATCTATGATATAATAGAGTTGCATTACATCAAGGGTAAAAAGGTTATTCTATTTAAGTGCAAATGGTTTAATCTTGATGATATAAAAGTTAATGGCAATATTAGTAGCATTAATGTTAGTAAGAAACGATATGATAATGACCCTTTTGTCCTTGCAAGTTAAGTGAAGCAAGTATTCTACTCTAATTATACTATATTGGGCAACAATTGGAAAGTTGTTCAAAAGTTTCAGTACCGAATTCTCTTCAATTTTTGTGAAAGGGATAATGGTCTACTGAGTGAGGATGGTGATCAAGTATATCAAGAGATTGGATTAGAGTTGAATAATGAAGCCATTCAAATAGAAGATGCAGATATATCATCATTCCATTGGAGAGATGTTGATCCTAATATAGTACAACTGGATGAAGTAAAAGTCAAGTTGTTTGTAGAAAGAGATGAAGACTATATTAAGGATGAATTATATGACAATAATGATACTTTAGCCGAATATAATAGTGATAAAGAGTCGAATCATAATATAATTAATGATGATGATTTTTAGGATCTTGATCATGATGATTGAAGGTAATAAAAGTGTTACTTATATTGTTGAAATGTATTATACATGTTTAAGTTAAGTTAATGCATATTGTTGATATTTCACTTATGTTAATGAGTATTGATGATGTTTCATCCTTGTTTGATCCATACTGTTAATGTTTTCTTAATATCTACATATAAAAATAATGTTGAAATAAGCAAACATAAACTACCCTTTTGACACAAACATGTTTATACCATTTGACCTTATTTCATTTAGTCAATACTAAAATAACTAGAAACAAACTAAGTTGATGTTTGAGATATGTTTATATAGATTGTTGATTTTGACTTACGTTTATGAGGAATGTTGATGTTTGAGTTATGTTAATGCAAAATGTTGGACTTTGAGTTATGTTTATGTCGATTGTTGATGTTTCAGTTATGTTTTTACGTATTGTCGATATTTGAGTTATGTTAGTACAGTATGTTCATGTTTGAGTTATGTTTTTGCAGAATGTTGATATTTGACTTATGTTTATCTAGATTGTTGATGTTTGAGTTATGTTTATCCGTATTGTTGACGTTTGACTAATGTTTATGCATAATGTTGGTTTTTTAGTTGTAGATATTCTTGATAATGGTACCTAGTAGAAACAAAGGAAAGAAGGTGGCAATTAAAGAAATTGTTCCTCCCCCACAAAAACTAGAACAATACGAACCTATCCAATAACAATAACCAACTTCATCCACCAATGAAGCCAGTCAGCAACAACCTCTATCTGCCTCAACTAATGTTGAGGGATCTTCAGGTCTATTAATCTTTATCACCTATAATTATACTTATGCTTAAATATATATTTATATGTTTAATGTGTTTTTTTTATCCTTATTATTTTGTTGTCAGGTTCCAATACTAGCATCAGAAAAAGAGGGAGAGATATCACTAAAGGTTCTAAGTTACAACACATAAATGTTGTAATGAACAACAAGTTATCAACACATATTGACACCTTATAAAGTTGTCTTGTTAACAAGATCCTATCATTGTCAAGACTAAATTGCCTTGCCTTTAGCATGCCAAGTAGTTGAAGGAAGAAAACTCGATGCAAAATGCTCTGGACAAAGTTTCGGTAATTTTCAATTATTTAATTATATGCATTTTTCCTTATTTAAAGATAATTTCACTGTTACTTGTTGTTCACAGATGAAACTCAATATCATCGATATCGACAACCTTGAAGTTTCAAGTTCTGTGACCTCAATGTTGAAACAAAGGGCCAAAGGTCATTATTATCGACTACTTAAATACTATAAACTTTTTTCCTTCTGATGAGGAGGTAAGGAGATATTTTCTTGAGCAGATGTCTCCAGAAAATTGAAGCCAAATGTGTGATTATTGGGCCTCTACCAATACAAAGGTTTGACTTCTTTCTTTTCACATATAGGTTCCATTAACCTTGTTTCACAATTTATTGACTATTTCTTTTCTTTATTTAGGAAAAGTGTGAGAAAGCCAAGGTTAACAGAGGAACAATAAAAACTTTTTACAACCAAGGCTTCAAATCAATTGTTGTCGTACGAAAAGAATAAGTAAGTTCTTTATTTAGAAGTTATAATTATATTAGTAAATATAATATTATTTATTGTGTTTTCAATTAATTGTGAGAAGGAACTAAATGTACAAGAATGTGATATGATCACACTATATAAACTCACTCACTATAAGAAAGGTCAATGGTGGATATTAGAAGAAGCCCAAAATAACATATAAGTATAAAATTTTGTTTAAAATGTAAGCTTATTTATTTATGTAGTACTAGCGAATAATATTTGAATTCAATATTGATTTTTTAACTTTAGAATAAGATGCACGAGTTATTGCAAATATTATTGTCTGATGGAAATGAGCCAAATATAAAGGTTTAACTTCTTTCTCTTCACATGTAGCTTCCATTAACCTTGTTACACAATTTAATAACTATTTGTTTTCTTTATTTAGGAAAAGTGTGAGAAAGTCAAAGTTAACAGAGGAAAAATGAAAGCTCTTTACAACCAAGGCTCCAAATTATTTGTTGTCATATGAAAAGAATATATAAGTTCTTTATTTAGAAGTTATAATTATATTAGTAAATACAATATTATTTATTGTGTTTTCAGTTATTTTTTTTTTCATAAAACAATGTGAGAAGGAACTATATAGACATGAGTTTGATAAGATCACACTATATAAACTCACTTAATATAAGGAAGGTCAATAGTAGATATTAGAAGAATTGCAAAATAACTATGTAAGTATAATTTTTTTAAAATTTAAGTTTATTTATTTATGTAATACTAACTAATAATTTTTGAATTCAATATTATTTTTTAAACTTCAGAGTAAGATGCAGGAATTGTTGCAAAGATCATTGTCTAATGGAACTAAACCAAATATAAAGGTTTAACTTCTTTCTCTTCATATATAGCTTCAATTAACCTTGTTACACAATTTAACGACTATTTCTTTTCTTTATTTAGGAAAAGGGTGAGAAATACAAGGTTAACAAAGGAAAATGAAAACTTCTCACAACTAAGGCTCAAAATCATTTGTTGTTATGCAAAAAAATACGTTAGTTCTTTATTTAGAAGTTATAATTATATTAGTAAATATAATATTATTTATTGTGTTTTCAATTAATTTTTTTATAAAATAGAGTGAGAAGGAATTATATGGACAAGAGTGATAGGATCACACTACCTAAATTCACTCACCATAAAGAAGGTCAATGATGGATATTAGAAGAAATGCAAAATAACTATGTAAGTATAAAAATTTGTTTAAATCTTAAGTTTATTTATTTGTGTAGTTCTAACTAATAATATTTGAATTCAATATTGACTTTTTAAATTTTAGAATAAGTTGCAAGGGTTATTACAAAGATCATTGTCTGATAGAAATGAGTTAAATATAGGTGATATTTGCAACAACGTGCTTGGTAAAGATCTAGTTACATCAAAGGTCTTAGGTTTGACCTTAAGCCAACTACTTCATACTTATCAAAACCAGCATATGTTGCCCATCTTCAAGAGGAGAACCAATTACTTAAAGCTAAATTACAATGAAATAAAGAAAAATTATAATTTAATGAACAAAAGTTAGATCGTACTGAATGAAAGGTAGCCAAGCTTGAAAAGATGATTAAACTAATACTTGGCCTAAATTATGTAAATAGTAGTGACGGTGAAAACGAGTCTTAGTTTGTACATAAATATTTTTGTTAACGTTTGTAATTAACATTTAATGATATTTTATTTTTATATAAAATGCTTCTATTTTCTAGTTATTTTTAATTATATTTTTTTTAATAAAATATAAAACAAAAAATCTAAATATTACAAACAATTATATGGATTAAAAATTTTATCAATAATTATAATTATGGCGATGATTGGATTTATCCTCGCATATATGTTTTCACTACGTATTCATCTCGTAGCTAAATTTAATTTGCAGCCATTTAGTAAAAATGTCACCTATAATATTTTTCTACGGGATTTTACATTGATTTGAGCAATGAATTGATATCATCGCGAAATATTATTAACGACGAATTTAGACCTTTTACTGAGGAAAATTTTCATCACCAAAGGCCCCTCCTGTTGCGGTGCAAGGAGAGTAAAAGGGGACGACATACAAAAGATCAAAAGAGCTTTTAAGAGAAGCATGCTTTATTCTGCAGTTCATTACAACACCCGTAGCATCTTAGCTTTGCCTTCTTGTAAAAATGGAGGAGGAGGCAACGACTCTTCAACTGGACAATGCTTTATCAGAGAGGTGGGACGAATTCGAATCGGAGGAAGGTGACCTTGACGGAGAGGAATTGCAAAGCTACGGACAATAACATTTAATAAATTTCATAAGAGCTGTCGTCTAGGATAGGCTCTATTCATTGGCTTCTTTAGCTAATTAGAATGCACAGCCAGTAAAAGGGTGCTAGAGTAGAAATTTTTAGTGGAGCATTGGCGTGATGGTGAT
>JANKYF010000002.1:38546013-38556086 GCA_029829435.1 Erythroxylum hondense | reverse complement strand
TTTATTTTTTAAAAATTAAATAGTTAATTATATAAAGAAATAAATCTAATTTAAATTTAAAATATTATACAATTATTATCCAAATCGTTAAATATAAATTTTAAGTTAACAAGTTAGGTAAGACAACGATGACCCAGATCCTTGAAGAGCCTCCGGAGCCCAACCGAAGGTCTCAAGCGATATTCACCCTTCCTAAGAACTGTAATACTTACCGGACATTTAATTTACCTTTTCTATGATATTTGCTCACTTGGGTTACGGTTTGCTTGGAACTAGTTCAGAAAATAGCATAGGAGATGCTTGGGCGCGCAAAAGATGACACCTTTACATACTTTTCCAGTTGTCAGCTTTTGAATGTATCTCCTTCATTTGACTTTGAGGGATTTTGGTTGAGAAAGGAGAAGTGAGGCAACTCTTTTGAAAGAACACTGTAGTCGTTCACTGGAATTGATTGAATCAGAAACCGAAATGTCTTTGTGCAAGGAGAGCCAGAGCCGTGTGTGCATGTAACAATTCTTTTTAAAGGGCTTCTTATGCTCAAGGACAGGACGTACATACACAGGAGATCAGTGTTCAGGCGAATTATTTTTTTGCCTTTCTGTTTCTTGAATTCCCTAACTTCGCATAAGATCATGTTCATACTGACACTAGTCATTCACTTCTTCTGTTTGCCTTAACCCTTTATAGGAAAAGAATCATCTTTCGTTTTGAGGATTTACTGCATATTAGAGAAAATACAATTTAGGGGGTTGAGAAATAGAGAGTTTGGTAAATGTTTTGGTAGTGAAAATGGATACCGAGTCATTCACAAATAAAGGGCCTACTTACTCCTGGAATGGTCAAATCCCCAACAATGACGGAGGAAAAAAGATTTGAATCGTGCTAAAAGTGACAAATGACCAAGTATTAACAGATCCTAGAAAAATGGTGCGATTAGATAGATGGGTATTTAACAAGTACAAAAATCGGATCTATGTTTTGGGATAGGTACAAGAACCTGCAACAGAAGAATGTGTACCATCTAAAAGCTCAATCCAGCTACACCCTGGTATCTTATTCACATTTAGCTGCTGCTTCGTCATCGTATCCCTAATACCTGACACCTTCTCATAGTCACCGGAAGCTACAAAAACATTTGACATGAGCACATTATTACCAGAGTGTCCAAGCTGAGGTTCAAGGCCCAAGACGTGATCTGCAGCAACCCTTAAAAGCTGTGCATTCTCATGGAGTCGGCATGCAGCCAAAACGGACATCCATACTATAGAATTTGTCTTTATAGGCATTGACAGAGCCAATTTATATGCTTCTTCAAGCTGCCCAGCCCGGCCAAGCATGTCAACGACACAAGCATAATGCTTTATTGTTGGAGTGATGCCGTAATTTATCTCCATTTGCTCAAGAAACTCACGACCTTGATTCACAAAGCCTGCATGGCTGCAAGCTGACAGAATTGCTAAAAATGTTACCTCATTGGGTCTAACTTTCCACTTGCACATGCACGAAAACATATCCAAAGCCTCCACTCCATAACCGTGCATTCCATAGCCCATAATCATTATATTCCATGATGCTACATCAGTAATGCTCATAATATCAAAAACCACACGAGCATCTCTCATGCTTCCGCATTTAGCATACATGTGTAGAAGAGCATTACCCATCAGCACAGTGTCAATATCCTTCCAGAACCCGTTAACAATAAAGCAGGCGTGGACCTTCCTGCCATGTGCCAACGAGGATAATTGAGCACACGAAGAAAGAACAATTCTTATTGTAACCAAATCAGGCTGAAATCCATGACCAATCATTCTCCTGTAAAGCCTCAACGTTGCTTTATGATCACCAGACTGCTCATTTGCTCGCATAATAGAATTCCAAGAGAGTATATCCTTCTCATCCATTTTCTCAAAAATCTGCAATGCCTTGTCATTGGAGTTGCACTTCCCGTACATATCAATCAATGCATTGCATACTGCAGCACTGGAGGCAAACCCCATTTTCATCACAAAACTATGAACCGATGTCCCATTGTCAAAGTCTCTAATATCAGCAAATACGGAGAGAACCCCTGTAACCGTATATCTACTCATCAAAACTCCTCCTTTACTCATTCTCCTAACAATTTCCATTGCCTCATTCAGCCTACCTGCCAGAGCATATCCATTTACCATGGAATTCCACAACCCAACATCTCTCACAGGCATATCGTCAAACACTTCATTCGCCTCATTTATCAATTCAAACTTCAAATAACTAGCAATCAAAGCACTCCCCACATACAAATCCAACTCCAACCCAAGTTTAAACACCAAACCATGAATTTTTTTAACCTCCATCACCTTACAAAACCCCTTAATCAAACATGGAAAGGTAAATTTATCTGGATATACACCCACTACTCTCATGTCTCTAAAAATTTCCACCCCATCGTATACAAGCCCATTGGAAACCAACCCAGAAATGACTGCATTGTAACAGAAAACGTTACGATGAATATGCGAGCAATGGTTAAACACCGCAAGGGCAAGGCTTATTTGGTGGCATTTTGCATACATGTTGATGAGGCTCGTTGTGCATGAAAGAGAGGAGGTGAAAAGGCCAGTGGTGAGCAAGTGGGCATGTAGTTTTTTGCCCTGTTGGAGATTCTTGTTGAGGGCGCATAGTTGAAGAGAAGCAATACATAAGGATTGACTATAAGGTGAGCCTGTGGGCAACAAGGTAGAGAAGTTGAAGCTACACGGACAAGGACAGCTTCCTCTTCTTATAACCAGGACTTTAGACAAGGTGGTTGCTTTTTTCATTTAACATCAGTACATCTTTGGTTCCTTCGATGGAAATGGTTTAGACTTACTATTAACTATCTTCAAGTCGATTTGATAGTTTTACATGGAAGTGGATGAGAGGACTAGCAGAAGAGGGCGTTCCTCTCATGGAAATGGTTTAGACGTATTTCATAGTTAAACATATCTATGGAGGTGGATGAAATGGTTTAGACCTGTTATAGCAGTAGGACTAGGATGAGAGGAGCATACTGGGACCCACCATTTTCGACATCTTCGCCTATCTCGTTAGAAAACATACGTGGCTTAAAGTTAGAGCCATGCAATTCATTTGAAGTAGATAACTAGTTTAGATTCGAAAACTACATCTAGGGCTAACTTGTACGCGCTACACACAAAAACACACAGAAAGCCAGGGATTGAGGGAGAAGATAAGAGAGGGTCGGGCCGGTGTGGGACAATCTGAAAATGGCGACAAAGCTATCAAACTGGTTTCTAAGTCACAGCGGATTCATGGGTTTGGATCGTAACAGGCAGCGAACCAGCTTACGGTTTCCTTTGCCAACCCAAAGATTACGCCCTGCTTCCTGCAGAATGCGACCCCGCCATTTTAGGTATTTCTATTCCTCTTCTTGTTGTTTGTTTATTAATTGCTCTTTGTTTCTGTGTTTCGTTTGCGAAATTTCTTGAAGGTGAAAGCTACTCATTTGTGGGTGATTTTTCTTAATGCTTTATTGACTTATTTGGATTTGAGTCGGCAAAAAGTTTTGATCTTTCATTGAATTCTGGATTTAGGGTCAGAAATATAAGTTCTGATGTGTTTTATTTATTATTTTTACTTTTTATGCGATCTTTACGAATTCCGCTTGGGCCATTTTCGATTTTACATATTTGTTTTTGGTCATTCTGCTTTCCTTTTTTTTTTCCCCCTTTCTTGTTGGAAATTGGTTGAACTAATTGTTGGGGATTGAACTTCTGTGAAGTAAAATGGGAAGTATTGCGAACATAAATTTTATGAAGGGAAAAAGTAAGGTAGAAAGCGATAGTCTTTTGTGTTTGGAAATGAACATCGGGTTATTGGTTTGGCTGATGCATTTGCTTGATGATGAGTTGATGGTTCAAGCTTGAAACAAAATCAAGTTGTAGTGAGAGTACTGTTTCCTTATTTAGATAGTAATAAGATAGTTAAACATGATATATTGATTCGATAATATCAGATGATATTATGGTGAGGTGGCAGAATTTGTTGAAAGAAGCAAATTAGTTTGCTATCAGACTTCAATTTGCGGATCTCTCATTGAACACAATTTTTTTATTTGCTAATGGGCATTCCAACAGTTTGGAATGCTTTTGATTGTAACTTCCTAACCGCCATCTACGGTTTTATCGTTCAGGACTGGAGTGACCTTATGATAACTCATGTTAATTTTATTTGAATTTTTGACTTTGTGCTTTGTATCTGTATGAATCAATATTTGGTCAATGCCATGCAGATCCGAGAACAAGAGACGACCGGTGAAAGAAGGCTCTCCCGAACAGCCTTCAACAAGTGCTGATTTTGAATCTAATGATGAAGAGGGTCCTGGGGGGCACATTGTTTTAGCTGATAGTGTCCCAAACTCGAACCATGATATTGCACCAAAAGATATTGCCCCTAGCATAGATGTAAATAATATACAGAATACCAACAGGAGAAGTTTGGACAGTTGTGTAGATATGGAGCATGTTTGGAAAACTGATGCAACATCTTTGGACAGCCTGGCAAATGAAGAAATGAAACCTTTGGTATTCTCCTTTACTGTGACTTTTGCAAGGAGATTGACAATAATTTCCGTGAATTTTTTTACTTTGACAAATGATTTCTTTGGTTGCATTCATCTTCCTAGTTTACCAAATGTTATGAGAGGAGAACAACTTTAGATATCACTCTTCTGCTTAAGGCATAACAATCCCTTCTATTATGAATATTTTAGAATAGCCATATTTTACAGTGTGCTGATTTGATGTCGGTGGTGTATCTCAATATTAATGTTAGAATATTCTATTATTATGGAAAATCTGCCATCATCTGTATAAAATAGGGACTTGTATTATGTAATGGCACAAACTATCCTAAAGAGAAATATGTGAGTTTTATTCTTGTCTCCGTGGATGTAAGCCCTTAAAACAAAACTGTGTTAATCTCTTTCTTTTCTCTCTCCCTCTATTCTGTTTCTTGTTATTTTATTTCTTTTATATCTCAACATGTATTAGAGTTAAGTTACTATCTTTCATTGTCATAACAAGTATGGTGGGAAACCTGTATTCTTCTTGGCTTTTTATATTCTTCTTGCCTTTCTATAGCTGCAGTTTCTTTCAATGACCTGTGATACAGTCACACCATTCTAAAGCTGTCAATTTCAGTAGTCATGCAAGCTAGAGTTGCTTATCATCTTGTAAACAATTATGTAACCTGAAGCTGCATGCCATGTTGGTGTAAATCACATGGTGCCACAACATCAATCATTTACTACTGTCGGCTAATCTCTTTTTATAATCAAGATGATCATACACTTTCATCCATGCTCATCTTAAGGGGAGATGTTAAAAAATATTAAAGAATACACATATTCAACAAATATGTTGATGTATATCAAATGTACACACCATTATTAATATTAGAATATTCTATTGTTACGGAAAGATTACTCATCCTCCCCATGAAGAGGGTGTTATGATATTATGTAACCACACACAAATCTAATGAGAAAGATGTGAACTTTATTGTTGTATGTATCGGTGGACATAGGTCTTTATGTCTGAACTACATAAATCTATTGTTTTCCTCTTTTTATCCTTTATTCTCTTTCTCATTATTTTTATTCTTTTATATTTCAACACCCTATGATCTTGGATGAGTAAGATTTAATGGGTCTACCTTGGTATAATTCAATTATACAAGATGCTTGAGGAGCAATATATGTGGAGAAAACAGTACACCAAAATGCTTTTCTTTATCTATCTCATCTAACTTATCTATGAATTTTGAAGAAAGCAGCGGTGCTTCATGCAGACAATATGATGCTAGAATTCTAATTAGTTTGTCATTTGCATTTTTTGTGCAGTTATAGTCCTAATAAGTATTGGCTGTCCTCTTGTTCATGCTATATTTTCAATTGAATTTTGTCAATGGGTGCTTGTTCTTTAAAAATTGACTCTTCAGACATATCGTTATACTATCAAACTTGGCAAAGCAATTGAAATGTAAAGTTCTTTTCTGTGTTACACAGGCTTTGCACAAGCAAGCAGAAGAGAAGCTTTCAGATGATCTTGATGAGGCAGAATCCTTGGTATTATTTCTTTCCAAATTTTCTGTGGAATGTTAATATTGTTCTGCGCTGAATATTTTGGATCACTAATTTTAAGGACTATGTAATTAGGAAGCTTCAGTTTGAAGCACTTGAGATTCAATGTATTAGTGTCTGCTTAAGTGTTTGGTGTTACTCTTTGCATCATTTATGACTCAAACTGGTTTTACTTATCATTTGTGTCCTTGCACTGTGATATAACAAGTAATGTATCAGAGAATTGACATTCAGTTCTTTAATTGTCTTTCTTATAGGCTGTAAACATGGATCATAAAGAACGACTTCCAGGTGTTCAACATGATGATATGATAGGGATGATAAGAAATGCAGAGAAAAGTAGGATGTCATTCTATTATGCAGTTTATATTATTTCATTTAGTTTTCTTTTCTTTTTATCATAGCCACAACATACTTAATAGTGCCACACGTCACAGATATCCTTCTTCTCAACCAAGCTCGTATCCGTGCACTTGAAGACCTTGAGAGAATCCTTAATGAGAAGGAAGGGTTACAAGGAGAAATAAATGTTTTACAGATGAGATTGGCGGAAACTGATGCCAAGCTGAAGGTTGCTGCTCAGCAAAAGGTGCATGTTGAACTCCTGGAAGACCAGTTGGAAAAATTAAGGGATGAACTGACTCACAGTGCTGCTGTTGAGAGAAGTCTGGTTGATCCTTTTGAGGACCAAAACAAATTTTTGACAGAGAAAGCCCTTCTTGTTCAGAATACAGTTACTCCTCCTCTCAGTGAAGAGCTTAGATCATTGAGAATGGAGAATATGTCCCTCAAGAATGATATAGAAAAGCTTAAGTTAGAGCAAAGTAATATTAAGGACACAGATGAGCGCATCATAGTGCTGGAGAAGGAAAAGTCATTTCTGGAGTCTTTGTTGAAAGACTTGGAAGTCAAACTCTCAGCTTCTCGAGAAGATCTTTCAAAAATATCTAGTCTTAAAATTGAATGCAAGGATTTACAGGAGAAGGTTGAAGGTTTGCAAGTACTGCTGGATAACGCTACTAAACAGGCAGACCACGCTGTTCTAGTGTTACAACAAAACCAAGAACTTCAAAAGAAGGTTGATAAATTGGAGGAGTGCATGGAGGAAGCTAATGTCTATAAGGTGTCGTCAGAAAGATTGCACCAGTATAATGAACTGATGCAGGAGAAGATAAAACTATTAGAGGAACGTATTCAAAGATCAGATGAAGAGATACATTCTTATATCCAATTATACCAAGATTCAGTAGAGGAATTTCAAGAGACACTTAATAGTTTAAAAAAAGAAAGCAAAAAAAGAGCTCTAAATGAACCTATAGATGACATGCCATCGGAATTCTGGAGTCATATACTGCTCATAATTGATGGTTGGATGTTAGAAAAGAGAATTTCTACAGATGATGCAAAGCTATTGAGAGAAATGGTGTGGAAGAAAGATGCACATATTAGAGATGCATACTTGGAGTGCAGAGAAAAGAATCAGCATGAAGCCATCACCAGATTTCTGAAGCTAACATCATCACCTAGAAGGTAAAGATTTTATCGCAAAATTCTCTGCTTATGGTTGCTTAATTTGTTCCTGTTTTTGGTTCTAGTCCAGGATTACATGTCATTCATATCGCAGCAGAGATGGCACCAGTTGCTAAGGTGAATTTCACATTGCTAAATATAAGCTTTCCTTTTTCTTTTTTGAGAATTTCCCATTGTTGATATGTTGGGTTGACAATTTTTGTGTGGACATGTTAAGTTAGGGATGTAACTGACACCATGTTTTCTAGCCTTTTATGACTTTAAGATAATCTCTTGTATGACCACAAAACACAATAAAGTGTTTGTGCTAAATATTTGAACAAACCAAGAAGAGTAAAATGCTTCAGCCATTAAGATAGATGTTGTGTATGTCACACTTTAATTCTTGAGTGGAGTTGACCATACCATTCAAAGGAATAAGAATGTGACTTTCTACATTGTTTACTGAGAGGAAGCCACTACGTCATTTTATTTCTTTACTTGAATATCTGTTGTAGCTAGTTATTAGACGTGCCACTAGCTTATTGGCCCCAACTCCTAAACGTTATGCGTTATTTGTGTATGAGAAAGAATTATTGGCTATAGTGATTGCTATTAAATATTGACATCATTATTTGAATGGGAAACCATTTATCATTCACACTGATCATAGTGAGTTTGAAACATGTACTGAAACAAAGGATATGTACTCCATTCGAACATTCTGATAGGAACCAGAAAAGAAGGAAAATAGAAGTAACTGAATAATAGAATTTTATTGATAAATTTGAGAGCAAGAATCTTAAACTCCCAAGTCAATCCGTGTGGAGAGGACTAAACTCCAAAACAATGAAATTAATTTCTCCCCCCCTCCTCACTTGCTCTAACTATCAGATATTTATAATGCTAGACTCTTAACAACTCATAATCTACTCCTAAGGACAACTCATAATCTACTCCTAAGGATAACCCATAATCTACTCCTAAGGATAACCCATAATCTATTCCTAAGGATACACAACAATAAAAGATAAAGCCAATCGGTAAAATAATAGAATAGCTAAAATAATGGGATGTGACTACTGAATATGTGTTAGAATCAATCATGTGCTTTTCTAAATTTCCTCCTAAAATAAGTCTTAAGAAGTTGAGGTGGAGGTGTCGTATCAATGCATCCCTCCTGGAAATTCGCCTTGTCCTCAAGGCGGAAAGAAGGAAATCTTTGCATGTTCCCCTGTTCTGTCACCTTCGGCTTCATTTTCAGCCAAAACCTCTGCTGGTGCGCCGTCGCCGTCGTCATCGACCATCTCTAGGAGATTGAGGGTCGCGACCTTGCAGCGATAGCCAGGAAAGAACTTCTCGTTGCAACGGAAACACATCCTCTTCGAAATACGCAGTTGTCTCTCCTGGTCCCAAGTGCGCAATGTCGCTGGTAGAGAAGAAGCAGAAGCAAATGTGGAATGTTGTGCTGTTGGTGTGGAATGTTGTGCTGTTGGGTTGCTAGTGAATGGACCTTCACGTGGCAAATTGGAAGTTTGGGCCTGTGAGGTATTGGGCCTATTAGAGTTGACCTATTGATTTGTTTTTGGCCCACTTTTAAGATTGGTCTTTTGCTCAAACTCTAGTGCCAAACTCATAGCTTGATAGACAGATCTAGGCTTGTGGATTCTCACATTAGATTTCAATTCATCTTGCAGCCCATTAAGAAAAATTCCCAAGAGACAATGTTCAGCCCAATTTTTGACTCGAGCTGAACGTTTAGCAAAGTCTTAACGATATTCTTGTATTGTACTCATTTTACGAACAACACAGAAATATTCATCGGGATTCTGGAATTCAGCAGGACCATATTGTTCTTGAAGCGTGTTCACTAACTCCTCCCAATACAAAATGGTTCTCTCGGAATTGATCCAAGCGAACAAATCAAGTGCATCACCTTCCAAATACATAGTCGCTACGCCAACTTTCGATTCTTCGGGTGTTTGATAATATCTGAAGTATTTCTAAGCCTTCAAAATCCAACCGCGTGGATCTCCTCCTTCGAATTTTGGGAATTCTATCTTAGTATAAGGTGGACGCGTGGTACTTCTATAACCCCTGTATTGTTCTCCTACGTCCTCTGTCTCATCGTTCCAATGAGATCTTCCCCTTGTTTGCCGATCATTACTACTCTCAGGTTTCTTCCCCTTGTTAACTTGAGCTTTCAAAACAGCTACATTAGCAATTAGTTGTCAAATATCTCAAGACGAGAGGCTATGGTAGCTAATTGTTGAGGTATTGGTTCCGGTATATTATCGTGGGTTTGTGGTGGTGGGTCATTGGTGAATGAACGAGTGATAGCCATGGCTCTGATACCAAATTGATAGGAACCAGAAAAGAAGGAAAATAGAAGTAACTGAATAATAGAATTTTATTGATAAATTTGAGAGCAAGAATC
>JANKYF010000002.1:38531742-38545813 GCA_029829435.1 Erythroxylum hondense | reverse complement strand
AAAGATAAAGCCAATCGGTAAAATAACAGAATAGCTAAAATAATGGGATGTGACTACTGAATATGTGTTAGAATCAATCATGTGCTTTTCTAAATTTCTTCCTACAATAAGTCTTAAGAAGTTGAGGTGGAGGTGTCATATCACATTCACTTCTGAAACTCCTAGGATATGATTTTGCAATTATAAGAAAGGCAAGGAAAATACTGCAAATGATGCTTTGTCTAGAAGGGTGTCTGGTGTGGAGATGTTTGTTGTCATGTTGACTCAAATTCTCAAGTAGAGTTGGGAGGAGGTTACTTTTATGAAGGATCTTATCACTAGGTTGTCAAGTGAATTCTTACAGTCTAGCACATATCAATGGCAGGAGGGCATTGATTAATGGAAGGGAAGAGTAGTTGTTAATGTGTCATTAAGATCCAGGATATTGCGAATGATACATGAAGAGTTTAGTGGGGGTCATGCAGGCATGCTTTCCACTTTCAAAAGGCTTCAAGCCTTGTTTTTTTAGAAAAATATGTAGAGGGATACCGAGAATTGGATTAGGCAATGCCAAACTTCCCAACAGAACAAGTATGACACTTTTGCTTCTGCTAGATTTCTACAACCATCTCCCATTCCTAAACGTTGTTGGGTCGGCATAAACATGAATTTCATCTAGGGATTACCTAACTCTAACAATCTGTGATCGTGGTAATCATTAATAGATTCACCAAGTATGCAAATTTTATAACTCTTGAACATCCTTATTTTGCTAAATGTATTATTCAATAATTCTTAGCCAATGTTTTCAAGCTTCTGGAATGCCTGAAACAATCACCAGTGATAGAGATCCAATTTTCTTGAGCTCTTTTTGGCAAGAATTCTATAGGCTATAAGGATTAGGGCTAGGCATGTCTTCAACTTACACCTCAAACTAATGGGCAAGTTGAAGCGCTGAACAGAACTCCGGAAACGTACCTCAGGTGCATGATAGGCGATTACCCTTCCAAAAGGAGTTATTTGTTACCTCTAGTGGAATAGTGGTATAATCCACACATCACATAGCCATTAACATGATACCCATTTGAAGCTTTATATGGCTATAGTCCATCCTTGCATGTGCTCGATTTTACAGGTGATTCTGAGACAATCTCAGTGGGCCAAGCTGATGAAAATCAGAATAGTGATTTAGGATAAATTATTTCCTAACCATGTTGGTGAATTACAAACCTTGTTTCCATCTTACCAACTCAATGGTAAAGACTACCTCCATTGGTCACAAATGGTGAAGACTTTCCTTAAGGGCAAGGGAAAGCTTTCTCACCTATCAAGACATGCTCCTGCTGTTTCGAATCCCAAGTTTGAGGCTTGGGATCTTGGGATGTAGAGGATTCCTTAATAATGTCATGGCTTTGGAACTCTATGGAATCAGACATTAGAGGTGCTTACATGTTCCTCTCATCTACTAAGGAGATATGGGATGCTGTTACTCAATCTTATTCTAAAGTAAATGATGCCTCTTTAATTTATGAGATTAAGACCAGAATATCATCTATCAAGAAAGGTATGCACTCTATCACTAACTATTACAATCTAATGAAGAGTCTTTGGCTTGAGTTGGATCATTATCAGAATTTTAAAATGCAGTGCAGTGATGACTTTGTCAAATTACAAAAGTTTGTAGAAAGGGAAAGAATTTTTGAATTCTTAGCAGGTCTTAATGTTGAATTTGACCAACTTCGAGTTCAAATACTTAGTAAAGACCCTTTACCGTCTTTGAATGAGGCCTTTTCACTCATCCGGGTAGAAGAGAGCCGGAGAATTTTAACCACCACCATCATAATCCTCAAAATAAATCTAAATTTCCTTTAATTTTGATTCATTCTGATATATGGGGACCTTCAGGGATACCTAATGTGTTAGGAGCTAAATGGTTTGTAACCTTTATTGATGATTGCACAATGGTCACGTGAGTCTTTCTCATGAAAAACAAATAAGAGGTTAGTGAGATTTTTCCTAATTTCTTTCATATGAGGAAAAAAACCAATTTGGGGCGAGCATAAAAGGGGTCAGGGGTGATAATACTCGGGAATACTTTAATCAAACCTTATCTTCTTTCTTTCAACGTGAAGGCATTTTCCATTTTTCATCTTGTGTTGATACACCTTAACAAAATGAGGTGGTTGAGCGTAAAAATTGACATTTACTTGAAGTCACTAGAGCATTATTATATCAAATGAATGTCCCTAAACAATATTGGGGAGAGGCTGTTTTAACTGGAGTTTACTTGATAAACAAATTTCCTTCACGATGTTTAGAGTTCAAAACATCGGTAGAAATCCTCCATAATTTCTTCTCCAGCTTTAATATAATAGTCCCCAAGGGTGTTTGGATGTGTTAGTTTTGTTCATATTCATGCTCACAATAGGGGAAAACTTGACCCACAAGCCCTAAATGCATCTTTGTTGGCTACTCTCCTACACAAAAAGGGTATAAATGTTTTCATCCTCCCTCACATAAATTCTTCATTTCCAAGGACGTGTCATTTGTTGAGAGTCAATCTTTCTTCCCTAATACTTATCTTCAGGGGGAGATGGGGAATTCTGCAGAAGATAAGTATAGGGAGACTAACTTCTTACTTGATTTATCTTTTCCAAATACACATACGGAGTCAGCCACGACTGTCCCTACACTACCTAGCCAATCTGACCAAAATAAGGCAGAAATTGCCCAGTCAGATACCTCAAAAAATACTGCACCTATCCCTTGCAAGCTTCTCTTCGTCTACTCACGAAGGGATACCGTCCAAACCTTACCAGAGAAGGCTCAAGGATCTAACCCAGAATTGGGTACTAATATACAAAACCCTAAACTTGATGATTTGTATGCCCCTATAGCTCTTAGGAAGGGCACACGAACATGCGCTAAATACCCAATTTCACCTACACTTCACTTGACAAATGTTCTCTAAGCCGTAAATGTTTTCTTACAAAAAGAAATTCAAGTTCCACACCACAAACACTTGATGAGGCACTTAGGTACAGGAATTGGAAAAATGTCATGGATGTGAGATGAATGCATTAATTAAGAATCAAACATGGGAAATAGTGGATTCACCAAAAGGAAAAAAACCAGGAGGATGTAAATGGGTATACACAATTAAATATAAAGCAGATGGTTCATTGGAAAGATATAAAGCAAGGCTAGTAGCTAAGGGTTATAAACCTTATGGGGTTGATTATCTTGAAACTTTTGCCCCAATAGCAAAAATGAACACTATACGTATATTGTTATCCTTGGCAGCTAATTTTGATTAGCCTATGTAGGAATTTGATGTAAAGAATGCCCTTTTACACGGTAATCTAAATGAAGAAGTGTACATGATAGCCCCTTCTGGATTTGAAGATAAGTTTGGGAATAGAGTATGCAAATTAAAGAAAGCCTTGTATGGCCTTAAACAATCTCCTCGGGCATGGTTTGGGAGACTCACAAAGGCTATGCTGGAAATGAAGTACAAGCAAAGTCAAGGAAATCACACTATTTATTAAATTTGCTATAGAAAACAACATGACAGCCCTCATTGTTTATGTGGATGACGTCATAGTCACAGGTAATGATCTTGAAGAGATGAAACACCTCAAACTTAAACTTGCTCAAGAGTTTGAAATCAAAGATTTGGGAAAGTTGAAATAGTTTTTGGGCATAGAAGTAGCTCGTTCGAAAGAGGAAATTTTTCTATCCCAACGCAAGTATATTACGGATCTTCTAGAAGAAACTGGAATGATGAGGTGCAAACCGATTGATACACCTATAGAACATAGTCATAGACTAAGCGAGCCAAAGATGATGAATTTGTTGACAGGTGGAGCTATCAAAGACTAGTGGGGAGACTAATTTATTTGTCACATACCAGGTCTGACATAGCATATGCAATAAAAGTAATTAGTCAGTTCCATGCATGACCTTAAAAATGTCCATCTTCAAGCAGTGTATAGGGTTTTGAGGTACCTTAAAACTACCCTTGGCAGAGGGATTATGTTTAAGAAAAATGACAATGACACAGTTGAAGCTTATACGGATTTAGATTGGGCAAATTCAAGCATTGATAGAAGGTTGGGCAATATGTTTTCGGGCAATCTTATCACCTGGAGAAGTAAGAAGTAGTCAGTTGTGACTAGATCAAGTGCTGAGGCAGAGTTTAGAGGTATGGCTCACGGTATATGTGAGCTCTTGTGGATTCGTATCATCCCGAATGATTTGAAAGTTAGGTGTCAAGGACCTATGAAGCTCTACTATGATAATAAGTCGGCTATTAGTATTGCTCACAACCTGGTACAGCATCACAGAACTAATCGCATTGAGATTGATGGGCACTTCATTAAAGAAAAATTAGAAAGTGGGCTTATTTGCACCCCACACGTTTCCATTGCCAAACAGATGGCATATGTATTGACTAAGGGGTTGGCAAATGCACAATTTCAAGATGTTATAAGCAAGCTGGGAATGCAAGACATCTATGCACATATCATCTTGAGGGGGAATGATGAAAATCAGAACAGTAATTTAGGAGAAATTATTTCCTAATCATAAAATAAGGAACAAGAGGATATCATGGATATTTGCTTTAGGAAATTGCTGTAAATAGGGAATATTGCTATAAATAGGGAATATTGCTATAAATAGGAAATATTTTAGTTACCTACATTAAACTAGGACTTGTGTATCCAAAGGCACTTGTTGTGCAAAATAAGAAAAAAGATTACTTCTTTCTTCACAAGCTATTAGGGACTAAGAGACACCCATTCAAGTGATACAATTTCATCTCCAGAGGGCTTATAAAAGAATGCAGGAATAGGCCAACTTGCTAAACTGCTACCTTATTGACAAGGATAAATGGCAAGAAGTAACCAAAAGTATGGACCCTTCAGTATTGGGACAATGTGACATACAAGCTTGAATTTCCATCTAGCACTCAAATTCACAACTCATTCACATGTCTTAACATATAAATTCTGTTAGGATCTACGGGGTTGAGAGAGAGAATTGTTCTAGAAGGAAGGACAGGGGCTAGGAGGGAAATTGGTTATCGGGGGCTAGGAAGGAAATTGGTTATCGGCTGAGGTGGCTAAGTAGTTAGAATAACCGAATGTACTAGGGGGCAGATGGGGATAAAAGGAGGGCAGAAGAGAGAGTGAGAGGCAGAAAAGAAAGTAAGAAAACTTGTGACAGCAGAGAGCAATACCTGCTGAGGAGCGATTTGCTCTGGTTTAGGGAAGACATACGGATATCATACTGTAATGAGCTATATGCATTACATTTTATTGAATTAACACTAAAAACTCTAGTATTCTAAGACTAGAGTCCTAACAAATTCCAATAAGGAAGTTAGCTCTTCCAATTTGAGGTCAGAGTTGATAGCTGAAGAAAAGGTTCCATGTGCTAAACTGGAAAGGAGGTTGTTGAAACACCATAACAAGTTAGTCAGTGAAGTTTTCGGCAGTCAGGAGACAACGTAGTCCCAACTTGGGAGTTTTTGTCTGATTTTCGTCAACAGTTTCCTATGACAAGGTTCTATAAGAGGGAGCTATTGTTATACTTCAACTCTGGAGTGGAGTGGACTGTTGCGATCAATGAAATGAAATTGTAGCTTGCTATGTCTTTTACCGAGAGGAAGCTGCTATGTCATTTTATTTCTTTACTCGAGTATTTGTTGTAGCTGGTCATTACACGTGCCACTAGCATATTGATCACTGTTTAAAAGGCCATTATCAAGTTGTTAATCCAACATATATATATGGTGCAACAAACTCTTAACAAATCTATAGAATGAAATATAAATCTCAGTCCCTTCTCTTTCTTCTAACTTCTTCCTTGATTTTATTCTTTTTACTTAAGTGGTATCAGATTAACTAGTGTTCTGTTCCTTACTATTTCCGTGGTTATTTCTACCTCCAGTAATCTTGGTTCAGTTTATAAAGTGACCTTTTTCCATGAAGTTTGATAGGATGCTTATTTCTCCTTAGAGCTGAACTTGTCTCATATACAGTGCATTGATTGTAACTTATTTTAATAAATGTATTTCTCTAGCCATTTGATTTTTTTAGTCATCTTTATACTATTATTATTATCATCATCATTTTTATCCATGTATTTTCAACACACAAAAACATGCTTTTTATTAGGGTAAAAAAGACTGGAGTTCTTAAGTTAAAAATTGTTATGATGTGGGAGATCATCCTGTTCTTCATCATTGTTGCCCTTAGATTATCCCCCACCTAATCAGCACTCTATTTCTTCATCCTGATCTGCCTGTAACGCCGATCTCTTATTCACTTTCTAATCTTATTTTTCCTTTTATCTGTCGTTGCCAACTACATAGAAGTCATAATTGTTGCTTTTTTTGGGCATGAAAGATTTTAGCTGTCACATGTTTATGACAAGTGTTCAATGAGTTAAGTTAAGCTGAATAATTTTAGGTTTTGCATCTCAAAAGTGAAGTACACTGACATTTTTTAATTCATAATTTAACTAGAAAATGGAGTAATCTTCAGAATATTTTTTGATAGTTTTTTATTTCCAAATGGAGGATTTTAGCTGTCATATGTTTATGATATGTTTTCAATGAGCTAAATTAAGCTGAATAATTTCAGATTTTACGTCTCAAAGGTGAAGTACACTGATGTTTTTTCATTCATAATTTAACTAGACACTGGAGTAATCTTCAGAATATCTTTTGATAGTTTTTTATTTCCAAATGGTTGGAAATTAACTCCTGGGTGCAGCAAAGATAATGTGTTTTGTTCATATTATTGTCCTTTCCTTTCTTTTCCTACATTCTTTTCCCTGTTAAAGTCTTGATAATACTTTTACAATGCTCATTTATAGGTTGGTGGCTTGGGAGACGTAGTAACTGGTCTCGGTAAAGCACTCCAAAAAAGAGGACACCTCGTCGAAATCATTCTTCCCAAGTATGATTGCATGCAGTATGAGCGCATTAAAGACTTGAGGGTATGCCCTCCATTTGAGATTTGGGTAACAGACAGAACAGTTTTGTGAATAGTTGTTTCACATGATTGGTTGTGCAGGCCCTAAATGTTGTTGTGGAATCATATTTTGATGGCAAGCTGTACACGAATAAAATCTGGGTTGGCACAGTTGAAGGTTTAGAGTTCTTTATGTTGCTCATTCAGGGTTATCTTGCGGCATGCATTTTTATTGTATTTTGATTGTAATTTTTATTGCATAGGTCTTCCGATTTACTTTATTGAGCCTCATCACCCCGACAAGTTCTTCTGGAGAGGACAGTTTTATGGACAGCATGATGATTTCAGACGTTTTTCATTTTTCAGCCGTGCAGCACTTGAACTGCTTCTCCAAGCTGGCAAAAGACCAGACATAATCCATTGTCATGATTGGCAGACTGCTTTTATTGTATGATTACCTTTTGTCTGGTTGTCTGTTTGTTTTTCTTTTCCATATCCGCATTTTATTTCACTGAAGTAAAGAAACTTTCTATTTGCTATTTTAGGCACCACTTTATTGGGACATCTATGCCCCCAAAGGACTAAATTCAGCTAGAATTTGCTTTACATGTCACAACTTTGAGTATCAAGGGACTGCACCTGCGTCAGAACTGGCATCTTGTGGACTTGATGTCCACCAGCTAAACAGGTCAGATAGAATGCAGGACAACTCAGCGCATGATAGAGTGAATCCTATTAAGGTATTCCAATTGTTTATCGAAATATCAATACGTTATCGAAATATCAATACCTTACTGTTTAGAACCAGTATAAGCCACATACCATTATTCCTTTTTATTCAGGGTGCGGTAGTCTTCTCAAATATTGTGACCATGGTATCACCAACCTATGCACAAGAGGTGCGGACTGCTGAGGTATGGACTTGGTGATCTGGCGTAAGAGCCACAAACATTTGACTTTATCTCCTCTTCCACGTATAGGGGATTAGCCTATCTAATAAATGATGTGACGGGCAATGTTGAATGGCTGACCTTCCTGATAGCATGTCTTGGCTAGAAAAATTCTAATTTATATTAATATTTCCCCTAGAGATTGTTGGATGTTCTGGTGTCAAGTGGTGTCTGTCTATGGTGTTATTTTTTCAAATAACTGCTGTTGCAAACCTTGAAGAGTTGGTCATTCCACTTGGACCCTGGCAGTAACATATTGGGATCGATTTTTGACTGGTGTGTTATTGTACATGTCTATAATATGCTAATCTCGAAGAGCTGTTGTGTGCATTATGTTAGTGTTCTTTGTAAATTTGGCTTAGTGAAATAACATCAATTAGAAGACTACTTTTGCATATGTAAAGACAAAGAGAGATTGGAGAAAATTTGGCTTAAGCTTATGATTAGCTTAGCCCTAGTATATATACATATTAATATCTTACGACTATATTTACAAGTTTTTCCTTATTCATAACAGAATTTAACACATTTATACCGCAACATAAATTTCTTCAGTTCTATGGAACAACAATATAATCAAAGTTTGCCAAGTCACTCATCCAAGGCTTGAATTTTTTAAACTTGTCATGCTCATTCTATGATACGTATAATGCTCATTCTATGATACGTATCCCATATGGTTGAGGGAAAAGCTAACAAAGGGCAAGGTAAACATTCTAGATGAGCTTTGGCTGTTGTACCCTATTTTATCTTTGTCCTTACAAGATAGACTTTCAAGGTGTTAAAAGTCAAGTCACACATAATAATCCTCTGCAGGCAAAGTTCCATGCATACTGTTCATAAATTTCTTGAACTGTTTCTTTAAAATAGTACTTGAGAGGAGACCATACCAGTGATTTACAATGGATGCCAGGGTGCAGATGCTCTGATTTGAAAACAAGAATAAACTGGATAGTCAGGTTTGAGGTCTCCTTAGTGAAGATGTTAAACTTTGGAAGTCATCTATTTTCTGGGAGAACATGTGTCCTATTTGTATAGGATGATAGAGTTGGTAGACTCTGGAATAGAATCATTTGTGTTCCAAAGTACTTAGAATGTATTGTATTGTTCCTGCTGTTAACTCAAGGCTTTGTCAACATGTATCGATTTTTTCCTTGACAGGGTGGGAAAGGTCTCCATTCTACCCTCAACTTTCATTCAAAGAAGTTCATTGGCATTCTCAATGGAATCGATACAGATGCATGGAATCCTGCAACTGATTCTTTTCTTAAAGTTCAGTACAGCTCTAATGATCTTCAAGGGAAAGAGGAAAATAAAATGGTTACCAGAAGGAACCTTAGGCTTTCGACTTCAGATGTCAGACAGCCATTGGTAATTTTAGTCGAGTTTTTGTAGAAATTTTGAAATTTGTTTAATCTTCCTGCATTTTGTTGTCAATTGGATCATTAGTGTCTGATAGATATAGCTAGTGCCAAGTCTGGCAAATCAATGGAGCTATTCTTCATGCAATTCATCAAGCATGAATTACGAAACATTGAACTAGGTCTTTTCCTTGGGATGAACTTTTTGCAACCTTTTATCATCTGCTTGGAAAACAATAAATAGTATAGGGCCATTTTGAAAACCCTGAGTAAACTGGGACAAGATTTTCGGATTTTATTCCAAATACTTAGTATGACAGAATATGATAAAGGTTTGAAATCCTGTTTGTCTATATAGTTTATATGTTGCATCATATTGACCATCTGATGGCATTCCATTTAATTCTTGTCTCTTCATGAATAATGAAAGATTTTGTAACGGTAGATCCATGACAAAAGTTTACCAGTATACAAGTGGAGCTAGCTGATGATTGTTGTATTCCATTCTACTTCTGAGAGAATCTTGAGCACTTACTATTTTCTGCAATGCTGCTCTATTTGTTTATCATTCTCTGCTCTCTGTGTTTGTGTGTGCATATGTGCGTCTTCACATGATTTTGGTAGGTAGGCTGCATAACAAGGTTAGTGCCACAAAAGGGTGTACATCTTATTAGACATGCAATATATCGAACACTGGAGTTGGGAGGACAGTTCGTACTTCTTGGCTCAAGCCCAATCGAACATATTCAGGTAATAGAAAACAGTTCTTTTTGCACCTTAAGTTGGATATAATCTTTGCTTCTGCACCTCCAATGCAAAAGCATGTAGAGCCTTGGTCAATGCTTGTCCCTGGTTGGCCATTCATTCACCAGAGGTGCATTTTCAAATTTATCGAGTGTATCTTTACCTCCTTTTTCATTTTTTTGCAGAGGGAATTTGAGGGTATTGCAAATCATTTTCAGAATCATGATCAAATTCGGCTAATATTGAAGTTTGATGAATGCCTTTCCCGGCGTATTTATGCAGCATCTGACATGTTTATCATCCCGTCTATCTTTGAGCCATGTGGCCTAACACAGGTATAACCAACAAGATTCCTCGGGCAAATTTTTTATATCGACAGACTTCCAGAATGTTGACACTAAAAGAGAAAACTGAAAGTAGTAAACTCGAATATAGTTGTAAACCATCCTTTTGGACTACCTTTTAGTGACATAAGGTTGCCTCGGTTGTATATTGGATCTTACAGATCCAGTGCGTCATATGAAGTGATAGTGCCTGCTTTCGAATTTTTTTTGTATGTCTGCAGATGATAGCAATGAAGTATGGTTCCATACCCATAGCAAGAAAAACGGGTGGGCTAAATGACAGGTAGCAAACTGACTTTAGATGCATTTGAGATCAATGGTTAGAAAATAGTTTTCCAACTCTAATTCTTTGATTACATTCATGTACAGTGTTTTTGATATTGATGATGATACAATCCCTCTGCATTTCCGGAATGGATTTACATTCCTGAATCCGGATGAACAGGTGAATAATGATTGACAAAGTTACTATTTATTTACTTTCAGCTTGATATTTGAGCTAGCAATTCTACTAAAACAAGTAATATCTGTTTTGCAACCACTTTTATCTGTTAATGTTGGACAGGGTATGAACATTGTTTTAGAGCGGGCATTCAACTACTACAGGAACAACCCTGAAGTATGGAAAGAACTGGTCCAGAAAGACATGAGTATAGATTTCAGTTGGGAGTCTTCGGCATCACAGTACGAGGAGCTCTACGCCAAGTCAGTGGCAAGAGCAAGGGCATCCGCATTGGCAAATCGTGGATGGTCATGACTCATGAGGGCATTAGAAAGAGACCAAGACTGCAGTTTGATGACTAAACAGAGGTTGGAACTGGAAGCTGTGTGCTGTGTGGTCAATCCAATTCGTTTTTTTTTTTTCTTTTTTATACAAGCATACAGGGTGAATAGGCATATCTTGCTCCGTAACACATCTTGTAAAAAGGTATATGGCATAGGAATAGGATTCTCTGTCCAATTTTATGGTGTTTTATTCTGTCTTATAAATTTCAGCCATTTATTTATGCAGGATTCACGTTCATTTATGTGGGATCTATGCGAGACTCACATAAATGAATAGTTGAGATTTATGGGACACAATAAGATGTCATAAAATTAGATAGGAGATTTGGATTCATGACATAGTAGTCATCAATAATGAAAGTTGCAACAATAAAATTTGCAAAGCACTCAAATTCAAGTCAAGATTGGATTTTAAAGTTATGGTTTTTACTTAACCAAATAGAAATAGAACTACTAAGTAGAATTGAACAAAATTAGTCAATCAAAGAGGCATCGTATTCACACTCACTATCTTCATCACATTCAGAGAGCAGAAGTTCGTTTTCTAGGCACGAAGTTAGTAGCAATTGTTGTTGCCGATCAGCCAAGTTCTGGGGAGTATTTTTACAACTAACAACAGCCCGAGCAAAGTATTTAAACAGTCGGAACATTATCAATCTCCCGTTCTTAATCTCCCTCATCTTCAATTCTGCAAAGGCCTCTGGGTCATCAGCCAACTCTAATGGTTCAAAAACTCTCACCCGAGAAAAACGGGTTGCTCACCTCATCCAGTGGTTCGATAGCCACCTAATGGGCTTGTTTAATAAAAAGTTCATAAGTTGTTTTTTAGCTGAATGTATCAAGTTAACTATTTGATTATATTAAAAATGTGTTTAATTATGAACTGATTGAAACGGCTCATTTCAGTTAATTTTTGAAAAGCTCCTCTATAAGAGCATTTGAACCCTTCATCTAATTTAGTTGTTTATCTGATGCAAGGCATCTCTTTCTTTAGGAATGTTGAGAAAACGATGGCTTATCTTCTGTCCTACTCTTGCATAGGATGCCCATCTAGATCTTTACGTTTATTTTGCTGTAATGTAAACATGGACCCACTAATACCTTACCCTAACATGTCTTCTATTGTCTACTAATGTCATAATATTTATATTTTTTAATTTTTTAATAATTCATTTTAGACGTCAATAATTAATACTAAATAATATATTTAATAATAAGTTGATATTACATGCCAAGAACTCTCAACTGCGCTTATCAACTCTGTTAGGATTTATTTAGATATATCATATTTTTATTTTTGACATTTTTATTAGATTTGGAACATACCATATATATTGAAGATTAGCTTTAAATTCGTAATTAGATGTTGGAGATAATATTAGTTGGAGTGAATCTTTGAGAATCCAAGTTTGACTAGGATTCTATTAGGTTTTGGATAGCTGAAGTGAGTTTGTGAGTTTGTGGGGCGTGTGCTGTTTTTTGTGTTGGCTGCGCATATGCTCAAAGGGGGTTCTTGGCTTCTGTGAACAGTGTTATGTACTGCTGGTTATTTTGGCTGCTGTTTGCGTTTTTGTTTTTAATCTTCATTGAGCTACCGATGGTGATGTTTTGGTTCAGTTCTTTATAAATAGATTATCTCCAACAAGCAGTCCAAAGGTCATGCGCAGTTGTTGATTTTGTTGGTTTCTAAACTGATGTCTGCAACACTATGAAGTCTTCGTCACAGATGAGTACACATATAATTGGTGTTGCGATTTGGTTGTTTTAGTGAAAAATTTCAGATCTGAAATTATTGCGTTCCTGTTTTATTTGTCTTTGTTTTTTAGTAGAAATAATTAGAAAAATCCTCTTATGAGGTTAACACGAGTTGGTCGTGTTATTGGGCGTGAAGATATTTCATGGGTAGTTAGGTTGTGGATTGGTTACATAGATTGGGTCTTAAGGAGTAGATCAATCTTGTGTAATTTTTGTGGACTACAGTGAAAGAATTTAATCTGGGTGAGGGCCTCGCAGACGTAGGCAAAGTGTGCCGAACTGCGTTACCAAACGTCGATGTTTTTGGTGTTTTGCTTTTACGATTGTTGATTTACTCGTATAGAAAAATTAATTTTAGATAGTTTGCAATTTTATTGACAATTTAATTTTCTCAAACTCCACTAAGTAGCCCAAATTGCCAATATATTCTGTGCAACAATCAAGCTTGGGTTTCCCCAAGTAGTCAAGATCACCTTCGTTGAACATCTGCTCCAGCCTTGAACAACACTGCATTTTCGAACTCCATGCCAATAGCTAAGGGAACGCGTTACACACACCCCAGAGCTCCTAACATACCTCATCTATAGTGGATCACCTCAAGCTCACGGTTCTTGGAGAATGTCACCGGGTTTGTTGAGAGTCCAACGGTGTTCTACCCTAAGTCGTCGGGGAACTCTCAGGTAGGAGCCAAGGTATGGTCCTCTACTTTACCTGGTTTCTTTTGGAGCAAAAAGCCAGCTTTTCTGGTGATTAATGCATGGGTGAAATCCAGATGGAGTAAGAAGGGACTGGTGAAGGTCTTGTTACCTGAGGATGGGACTGTCTTGTTTAAATTTTTAGATGAAAATGGGCTAAATGACATCCTTGAGCAAGGACCTTGGCATATAGGACAACAACCTCTCTTCCTACGAAAACAACAGCCAGGTATGGAAATTAATGTTATAAATACCGTATCGACCCTGTCACTAAATTGATTTATAGTATGATAATGTATCAGTTTCGGTCAATACTAACCCGGCTAATTTTTAAAATTTATGAAATAGTTACTAAATTTTTTAATATATTTTATTGTTTACTTTATAATTTTATATCAACATTGTCTTAAAAAATCTTAATAATAAAATTTTAAAATAACATCAATTTAGTTATTTTTATTAAAATTAATTTGC
>JANKYF010000002.1:38520476-38531392 GCA_029829435.1 Erythroxylum hondense | reverse complement strand
ACAAAAAAGTCATTACACATAATTACATTATAAAAAAATAAAGTTTAGCGACAGACATTACCGACAAAATGTGTAGGTTTTCTGTTAGTAAGCTAAATTAGCAACGGAATTTATCGACAGAACATGACGTCGAAAAAACGGTTGTAGGTAATAATTTGCAACGAAATACAAATTTTCTGTCGCTAATTTACCGATGGATATTTTGTATTCTGTCACTATAATTAAGGACAATTATTTTGTACTGTCGATAAGTTTGGCGACAGAATAATTGTTTCGGTTGGTAAATTTACCGACAGAAAATGCTATCCATCAATAAATTTATCACAAATTTTGTAATTTTGTTGGTAAATTAACAACTAACTATACTGACGGAACTTATTTATTTGTCGATAAATTGATTACATTTTATAGATAGACTTTGGTTTTCTGTTGATAAATTTACTAGTATTGTTATTAAATTTTTTTCCTTGCATTTAGATTTATTTGATAATCTTATTATTGATGCATAATTTATACAGTTGTCAGTTATCTATTGATAATATTTTGATTTGTTTATATATTTAATTTGTTAAAACAAAAAGTTGATTGATGATATAAAGTAAAAATTATCTTAATTGGTAATAAAAATTATTTTCTACTACAATAAGTATTTAATTCATACAAAATGACTACAACTATGCTATTCATTTGATGAATACGGATGCTCTGAATATTGCGATGAGGTGCTGTCTTTCCCATTTAACTCATCCATCTCATTACAAAGATGTGTTATGTACTCTATCGACTATTGCAACTGAGTTGCTAATGCTTGTAATAAAATAACACACAATTGAAGCACTCTAATAAAAATAGAGGATTAGTTCTGTATGTTGAAAGCATTATTTATTCCTACCCAACACTTCTCATAAATTATAAATTTCTAACATTTATTAAATAACACAAAATTGAAATATTCTAATAAAAGCAAAGGATTATTATGGACGAGATGGGAAGGGGCATTTCATTAAATTTACAACTCAAGTTTCCCTGCCATACATATTTCAAATTTGCCACTTTAGTTGGTTTACATTTAAGTTTTCATAAAATTTTGATCTAATCGTAAAGATTGGGAGTGTGATCTTTTTGTCAAGTATGAAGGAGCAAGAAATGTTTATGCGTGTTTCTAATTTTTAATATTGCTAGATCAAACCAATCCCAACTTGCTTGGCTTAAACTATTCGTAAAACCATACATAATATTATAGAATATTTTAATTATAATTTTCACTTTGATAATGGACACGACTATCATTAAGAGAATTTGTAATATTACACATATTCAAAAAAAAAATTACACCCTTATGACAAGAAGTCCATATCATGGTTATATATATTTTTAACAGTTGTCATTATATCTTAGAAAAGTTTCAGATAGATATTTGTGACCTCTTCAACTATACATATTGAGCTTATTTCATATTAAGTAGCTATATCACGATTTGTATAGTTGAAAAATCTCATTAGAGTGTTGCTTATGGTTGATTCAGTTACTAAACTCATAAGTTTGTACTATGATAACAAAATAGTAGTGTAATTTAGCAATAACAATAAGAATATCATAGTGTCTAAGAATTTAAAAGTTAAGTATTTAACTGTTAAAGAACTTGTATGAGCATACTAAGTCTAAGTATATGTTTTTTACTTCATTAACTTAGGGATTGCACCATAATATTTATAATGGACATGTTAATACCACAGGTATGTTAAAGTCCTTTAACACTAATAGTCAGACTGAAATTTATTTTTGCTCCAATTTCAATTTTCATTTAATGTAATTCAATTATGATGATCATTAGTACATAATCATAAAAGATTATGCTTTCTTTTTATAATGAATGATGACATGTCATAAAGATTAAAATTTTTAACATTTGTTTCAATCTTGAGCAATTAGATCAAAACAGGCTTAGAGGCATGTTTAAATTTAATATAAGACCTTTTATGACTTATTGCATATAAAGGTATCTCCAGATACCAAGAAGTCTTTTTAGACATATAGAAATATAAGGGATGTATCTTATAAAAGATTTCTCTATTGTTTAGCACAAAAATGATAGAAATTGAAAATGGCAATAATATATGCTACAATCAGATCAAAGGTATTGTCTTGTGTTACCAAGTTTTCATATTCCCATTTATGTCAATAAAGTTATTAGATATATGTGATTATATTAGAACTATAAAGTATGTTGACACCGCTTATGGTAATTTTTGGTATCAAAAAATTTTACTAAACTAAATGATGAGTAATGATTTAACTTTGAACCAAATTATTTTTATAAATTNNNTACTAAATGTTTTCATAATACAATTTGTTTAATTTTCAAAATCGGTAGTAAATAATATTGTTTAAAGAAGAGAATACTAGAACATTTTCTTAACTGAACAAATATTATTTGTGAATTTTAAACTTAAAAGTTTTCTTAAAGTTAATATAAGGATTTAATCCATAATAAACTATAAAGGGTTTGATAAATGGTCTAATTAAATTTGACTTAACTAGTGAAATCCAAATTGGATTATGAAAGCTATTAATAATACATAAAAATGGTAATTTATTGTTTCACAAATATCACCTTCCATATAATTGTCCAATTTCATTCTATTATATGAAATCCTATCCCTTTTTCTATATTAACTCCTTTAAACTGATTTTAGGCTAAGCTCGGGTCATATTGCTAATCCTAAATATGATGACTAGTTCTAGTTTCAAAGGACCTTCCATATAATTGTTCATTTTCCATTTCAAGTCTTATGTAACTACTTTAGGCATTTTCTTTAGATTCCAAGACATTAACCAAGTTTAGGCATTAACCAAGTCTCACCAACATCCCTAAGAGACATTTCATCAAAGAATTCATAAGCAACCCGAATTATCTCTAACTAATAACAAAATCACCACATTTTTTCATAGGCTGAAATTTTGATTTCTAAAAAGTTTTAAAATCTACCGTTTTATCCAAATCATGCATGCTTTATTTTTCTGATCCAACAGAAGGAAGATTGGCTATAGAGAGGGTTGAAGAAAGATAAATAGGGTCACTTAGTAACATATTCATAGCCTTTTCTATATATGAAGAGATTAAAAAAAAAAGGCTTACCACCGAAGAGAAAGAACTCAAAAAGGTGAAAGAGATTCTTTAATGAATGGAAGTTCACATGCAAAAAAATCAATCTAAGATTGTTTATAGAGCCTAACCTACATCTTTTCCATTTAACCAACCTATCTATCCTTCACTAACATATCACATGCCACCAATCTATTCTCCACCCACATTTCCTAAAACTATTGATTATGAAAAGGAATTTAACTATAATTATTGTTTAATCAGGCAGTGTATTCATCAAATCAACACTAAGCCCAAATCAACCAAAAACCGAAACTTGAAAAGTCTCCTAAACCTTCACCTTTATACACTAAACCTACTAATCCATGGACTAAACTAGCTAATTCATGGAATAATTTATAGATCCACACTCCACCTTCTACAAAAGCCTCAACCTACTCCATATACTGGGAAAGACAAAGCTCTTCAGACAGAGTTCATGACAACTCTTACACCAGCATCTACTCCTCCTATATCTGATGAATAATGCCTCTCTAAACATTCTGATATTTCTTAACAAACCTCTGATGTACAATCCTCTAGACTATCAAATCCATCTTCAGATGAAAGTGTAAAGTTTGCTAACTCGATGAATCTAGTTAAAGTTATGATGACCATGCCTGAGCCTACGAAAGTAGAGCCAAAAATAGTAAAGTTGAGTCCACAGGAACTGAACCTTTTAGACCTTCACCACCACTAGCATAAGCACAACCAACCAAACCTACTTATGGACCATGGTTTACATTTGATGATCTTCCACCTAAAAAATGGAGAGAGCGTCTCCATCACTTCGACGTTTGGATTGATTTGTAAATGACTAGACCAAACAGTCCTTTAAGGGATATTTTGTCTAAGTTTACTTCTCGTTTTACTAGTACATTATGAGAATGGTATCAAAGTCATGATGAATATCACAAACTTTAGTTTATACAAGTCACATCTACTAGATTACTTCTTGGAGTAATTCATTAAGAATTCATTGGTGACTTTCGTGACAAACAAGTCAAACAAAAATATTTTGAGATGAAGTATTCTTCTCTAGATAAAACAGATTTACTAAAGCATTTCTCGCATATGACGGAACATTATTCTCCTCTTAATGGATTCAACAACGTTACTCTCCGTTATACTTTTATTTCCTCTCTTCCAAAAGAATTACAACCTAAGTTACAAAGTATTATTGCTACAACTCGAAGAGATATTAAAGATATATCTTTTGGAGAAATATATCAGCTTGCCTTAGCTTCTCTTAATAAGCCAGATGATCAATGAATGTTTTTCAAAAAAATGATTAAAGGCGGTTCTCTGTTCAAGAAAGCATGTTAAAAGCCTTATTTACTTTTACTTTTATTTTTATCATTTACGGCTTATATGTATATTTTATTTTCGTTCACTTTATTTTTTGCTCACATTTTGTCAAATGTCTCTACAATTCCAAAGAGCACACCAATAGAAGATTGAATTTAATTGAATTTTATCAAAACTTGGCCATGTGTCTTATATCAAGGGACAACAAGTCCTCTACCCTTTCTTCTTTCTCTATGTTCCCTTATTCTTCTTGTTCTTACATGTTTCGTACATTGAAGACAATGTCTAACGTAAGTTTGGAGGAGGGATTCTATATGATCACTACGCTTATCAATTTTTTTCATGAATTTCTTAATAGAAAAATACTCTTGAAATTTTTCACTTTAAAATCATACCAATAAAGACAATGTATTATGAATTTGATTGTTTTAGTAACTTGAAAGGTCTAGGTAACTAGTTATGAGTGTTAGTGACAAAGTAAGTTTAATTTTTTTTATAAATTTTGAGAATGAATATTTGATGAGCATTATGATACTCTTTTGTGAAAAATGTACATGCAACAAGTAAATGTTAATTCTTTTGAGTATTTTCATTGTCTAAAAAACATTGTAAATAAATGAGCATAAATAATTTCACTTCGTTAGTTTCATACTAATAGAAAAGTTAAAGATAAAGAGTGGTTCTAGTAGCCCTTTAAGATGGTGGTAACCTAATTGAGTAACCAAAAGTATTCATGATAAGGTGTTTACTCTTGCATGAAAGCCCAGGTGACTTTACAAACAAGCTTACAATGCTCTCATTTTTTAATTTTATATTTTGCTAGAAATTGCTATAAATATGTTCAAGACTTAAAACATTTTTATCTTATATTTGTTCATTTGTTACATGGAGTCTCATTTTAAGATTTCGATTGAAGTTTTAAAGATATAAATGAATTGAATTAACTTATGAACTTATACAAGTAGTTAATTTCCTAGCGTTATAATGAACCTTATGAATGGAAGAGTGGTGGAGAATCTTGATTAATGTGTTTGATCTATTTGATTTTTTTAAATTATTTTTTATTTGAGTTGGAATGATGAAATTGATTTTCTTAAGAAAAAACAAATTCTTAAGTTAGGGGAAGTTTGATGTATGCTAAATACGATATCTTTAGAGGATTTAATACTCAAAATGAGATATCTCTTACTCCATATTTTGTTTAGTCCTCTTCAAGAAATAGAAGAAAATTTAGAGAAAACGACACTTATATGCAATTATGTTCAGTTTGTGTTCCAAAAAGAGTCATTTTTTATCCTTTGTCACTCAACATACCCCCATGTTCGTTATTTTCAGTAACATGTTGCATACATGTCTATGTTTTTCCCATGTTTTCCCATGTTTGTAGTGCTTATTAAATCCAAAAGTTATAAAATATGGTGAAAAATAACACAAAAATGTATATGGAGGGGTGCTAGTGCCATGTTGGGCATTAAAAACTAGGATTTGAATTATTAAAAGAAGAGATAATAGGAAAGAAAGGGGTTTTTTCTTATCAAAGAAGATTTTAAAAGGAAAAAAGAGTTAGTAAAAGCCAATTGCAATAGGGAAAGGGCAATGAAAAAAAAATTCAATAAGATTCATCAAGAATTCAGGATTCAATACTCATGATGATGACTTCTTTTTCTTATGTTCTTTCTTGTTTTTATATTATTATTTATTTATTCATAAAATAGTTAAGATATAGATTTAGGTGGGATGAACCCTAGGATGAAATGTTTAAATTGATCTTTTGATTTAATGAAATATCTAGTTTTCTTAAGTTTTATTCTTGTTCTTATAATTGATTAAATAGAAGGAATAAAAATTGAAGGTTCAATTATTTCATTCATACATTGAGATCAAGGGATGATGTGTATGGTTAGATCATAACATAGGTAGTGAGGGTTAAGTGAGTTACCCATAAGAGAACCTGGCAATTTTTTGGGTTAGGATAAAACCATTCACCAAAGTTCACAATTTGGATTAATGAATTCTTAGGTTGTCTTGATTAGAAAAGAGATTTCAATTAATTAGATCTAAGGATAGGAGTTATATAGAGAGCATAATTATAGCATAAGAATTCTTACCATTGTAAGAAGCTAAAATTGTTCGTTAAATCAAGGTAAACTTGAAACATAGTGAAGTCTTAGGGATATCTTACATAAATCTAGTTTACTCATAGGTTTCTTTCTTCTTAATTATTGCTTTGTTTTGGTAATCTAAATTGTTTATCTATTCTCTTTTTTCCTCAAATCTCTGAATTGTTTATCTATTCTCCCTTTTCCTCAAATCGTATTTGATATTTTAGTTAATTAAGTTTATGAATAATTAGTAATTAATAACTAGTTCTTGTGGAATTGACCGATACTCACTAGTACTATCTATAACAACTAGCTCTAGTGGGATTGACCTATATTCACTAGTATTAGCTATAACTATACTGTGCATTTGTGGTATAAAAAATATTACTAGGATGATTGTTTATATGAAGGGAGAAGAAGTCCTAAGTTCCTCAAATTTAAAGCATATACTGGTATGGTAAGTTCAATTGATTTAAAGGTTGGTATATTATTTAATTCAATTAATGCATTTAGACAAGTTTAATATAAAGTTGAGAAGGGATTATCTGCATGTGAAGTGTGAAAAATCTAGAGCAAGTGTTGTTTGTAAAAAGGGCTATGGGTGGAGAATACATACTTCTTTAACATAATATGGTGCTGCATGGGAGGGGGGACAGAGGATTTGGGATCTTATATAACCACACAAGCTGTATTCATAGTTAGGTATCGTGAAGTGTGAGCATGGGACCATCATCCCTCCACTCCAGTTTCTTCGTATCCCTCAAACAGGTGATAGTTGTATTCATATTCATAATCTACATTCAAACCGTGCGCTTCTTTTATTATGTTTGAAAATCTTAAAAAATAAAAAAAAAGTTTTCGCAGGTCGAGAAAAGATTGAAGCTTGAAAACACAGCACAGCAACCTGGGAAAGCATCCCCCCCATTGCCGCCGCCACATGAACAACACCAAAATCAACTGCCATTAACAGGCCCTAATCACTCTCCAGCCGAATCTCTCAGCTTACCTATCTATCTCTACTCAGATCAAGAGCCCAGTACCAACAACCACGGAAGAAGCTCGGCAGTTTTTCAAGAAAGCAGTGAACCTCCGCGACCATTCATGTCATGCTCTCTGCAATTATCACCAATCCAGGATAACTCACCTCGACAATCTTCCCAACTTCAAACCGGAAATGTCAGTGAAGAGATTAGGGGTGACGCTAAAGAGATTGAACTCTTAACGCAGCTTCTGGGTTTGTCGGATGTTATTGGAAAAGAACAAGAACAAGGAAAAAGAAGGAAAGAAAGTGTTGTTGGTAGCGGCGGGGTTTGTGGATGCGATTGCGATGGTGGGTTTCATGAAAAGGTTTTAGGGGTTAAGGGGCATAAATGTAAGAAGGAAGTGGGAAGATTGGAGGCTTGGATCAAATACTTTTTAGAAAGCGGAGGTGATGAAGGAGAAGAGAGGAGTGAGGATTTGAAATTGGTCTATTTGCTTTTGGGTAGGAGTGCAGTGGAGGGCGCTGATGGTGATTTTGGTGGCTTGGAGTTTCCTTCAATAATCGAGGAGTTTCTGAAGTTTGATCCACCCAGAAAATGTGGAAGCATGAAGGTTTGGTCTTTTGTGTGATTTCAATTTCTTTGAGCATTCTGACAAGTCATTATGGATTATCAATGTGAGGTGAAAAGATGTTTAAGATATCGCGTCAGGTTGTTTTGAATTTTAGCTGATTAAGTGGACATAGTTCCATCTTCTTCTTTTCTTCTCTTTTTCCCTCATCCGTTGAATCTAATTTAATGACTGAAATAGAGCATCCGATTTATTTCGGGTACAAAGCAGCTTAAAATTCATATTCATGGGCAAGTAGAAAAATATTGCTAGTTGTAAATAGAGCAGATGAAATAAGCTTGTTTTACTTTGTCAACCTGGAAATTCTTTGCTATAGTTGCAGCAATCAAAAACTTAACCTTCTGAATTTAGCCGGGTCTGGGCTACATTTCTGCTAATTTTTTAATTTCATATTTAAGTGAAAATAAGCATCATTGCAGAAGCTGTCCTTAATGGGATGTTTGGTTGACAGGAATTGGTATTTCATTCCGCATCTACTCTTGGTAATAGATTGGTACTTTGTATGGTTGAAAAAATTATACGATAATCTTAAGATTTAGTTATTCTTGAATTTGCAGAATATCTAAAGTCATTACCCCATGTCTTTAGGGTGAATCTGCACAGGGCGATGATGAATGGAACGCATTTTGTGTGGTTGATTGAGAGGATGATTGAGCTGCGAGTACCGGATTGCGCTGTGAAGGAGTGGAGCAAGCAGGGGATGTTTACTGCCGATCTGCAGTGAGCCTTTTGGGACGATACGTGGACGAATATCGTCCCCAGCCTGCCTGCCATTTTTCTCCGCTGTACTTGTAAGCTTGTGAATGCGGTTGCTGGTGGAACTATTTTGGCTTCTAGGCAAGTTTGATTTTATTGATTTCTGCTTTTTGGGTGCTAACAATTGGCTTTACAGCATGGGATTTGGGTTGCCTTATTATAGTATTAGGAATCAATGTTAATTAATGTATTGGGTCAGATGATTCATTGAAGATTTTTGTTTTAATCAGCAATGATAGAATTTGGTGTTGCTAATTAGGGGTTTTTGATTCTGAAAATTGTTAATGACCGGTTGATTTAGCATGTTTTGGGTTGGTTGCTTAATTTATAGGTAAGGAAGAAGCTTGTAAAAGACTGGCTCCCAGTTCTGATTGTTTGCAAAAACATTGTATCTTGTGCTCTGCCCATTAATGAACCACTCTACCTGGAACTGGAAGAGACATTCCTCAGAATTATCTCCACATTTCCCATTTCAGATGCCCAGGAGTTGTTGAAGCAGTGCCTCAGCTTCTCAACTCGCAATGTTGAAGATTGTCCACACGTGGTCACTGCTTTTAACGCCTGGTTTCGCCGCCCAACTCGTGTCCATGAGATTGATTGGCTGTTTATATATATATATGTATGTATGTATGAAGTCTTATGTTGGTTCTGATCTTGGGTTTCTCTTTTTTATATAATTCCACTTAGCGCGATCAGGCTGTATAAACCGTACATAACTCCATCATGCCCTTGCCCTTCTTTTTTAAATAAAAGGAAGCCGAACAGTATAGTTACACAACTAATCTAGGGAAACAGATTCTCGATAAATTCTCTAGCAGGATAAGGTGACACCTAATCATTGAATGAGGAAAATACATAACACCGATAGCAAAATGACTAGCATAGTTAGCTAGTTAGTTGACGCATCTGTTATTCTCTCGATAAACATATCGATAAATAACAATCTAATTTTAGGAGAACAGCTCATGTATGCTCCGGACAAGAGTATTAAGCGTCCTGGATCACCAGTCGGAAGAGGAGAGGAGATCAGACGCCGCTTTAGAATCAACTTTCAGTTCAATCCGACGGTGACCCAGATTTCAAGCCAATGTCAACCCAGTATAAATTCTCCAGAGTTTCGCGGCCAGAGGCGAGCACTATCTAATGTGTTGCGAGAAGCCACCCAGCTAGTGTCTTGTACTATCACGTAGAAGGCCCGTTGGGGGTTTGCACCATCCTAGGTGCCTCTCTTGTCGAGGTGAGAGTCCAATAAGAATCGCGCGACGTTGTCACCGGATTGTATTGCGGAGAAGACCTGCATAAGACAAAACAATGAAATGAGATGAGGAAGGCCAATTAAAATTAACCTCAAAGAGGGTCTTGTTCTTCCATTGTCAGAAAAACCAACACGTAATTTCGAATAACAACGCCCAATCGTGCCCGAGCACTTGCTGGTGTTGTTGAAGGTTGTGGAGATGCCCTTTTTCCACTCTACAAATGTTTTTGATGCTCTTCCCATTTAAGTTTTTGTTCTTCCACCACTATAATGATACCTGTCATGATAGTTGGTCGTAACTTTGAATGCTTTTGATGTTGATCTGATATTTGTTGGTTTTATGCTGCTAATCATACACGATAGCAATACTCATGGTGGCTTTGGTTGTTCATTTATTATGTCTGATTAGGCAATGCATTAGTGATTTGGTGGCAAGAAAATCAGTTGGATTAAGCACAAAGGTCATCTTATCCTTTTAACTTTTGTTTTCTTGTTTAAATATAAAAGTGATCATGATTTGTTTGTATTCCAGTTTAATAATTACGGGAGGATCAACCAAAAAAAGACAGAAATTTTGTAAATTCGGTGATATTGACAACAACAAATAGTAGTGGTGAATAATAATAATAATAATAATAATAATAATAATAATAATAAATTAATAATAAGAAGAATAGGAAGAAGAAGAAGAAGATTAATAAGAAGAAATTTAATAATAATAAAGTTAATAAAAAATAAT
>JANKYF010000002.1:38332493-38346077 GCA_029829435.1 Erythroxylum hondense | reverse complement strand
CTGTAGTCTAATGCTAACTAAAATGCAAAACTCATTACACCAAGTAGTAATAGCATCAGATGCCAGAAAGTAATAGAAACAAATTACTATTTAATATTTAAGCAAACAAATTACTATTTAATATTTATCAGAATAATGCTGTAGTCTAATGCTAACTAAAATGCAAAACTCATTACACCAAGTAGTAATAGCATCAGATGCCAGAAAGTAATAGATATAATAAAGGAGAAAAAGAAGGTGAAGAGTTGAAGGAAAATGAAATAGAAACATAGATAAACAAAATGACAGCTGCTCACCATAACATGCTAATGACAATCCCAATAACAGCATTGCTGTAGCAAATATATCCACGTACACCTGCATGTGAATGCAAATTCAATAAGCCGCCAATAGTTTTACACTACTACTCATCTCAACATTATTCACCTCAAAATGCTAATTATGGTGAGTGATTGTTTCCAAAATCCCCATTCTTGGGTGATGGATATAAACCTTTTAGGTTATGCAGGGGCATCAGTTGCTAGATTTTCATCATTTATATGAAGAGATTTCATCTCTCTTTCTTTTTCATGTAAATGGCTTTGCAGATGAATGTGCACTACCTCGCAACCTAGCACTTTCAGGGTTTTACTCTAATTGACCTAACTAGAGGAACCAAACTCTATTGGTAAGGAAGGGGCACTCCCCTCCTTATCGACTAGTCAAATCCCAATGTTTGTTTCTTTTCATCCATCCATCCATTTTAAACCACAATCCTAGCAGTAGATTTAGGACATATTCTTTCTCTTCTATTTGTTAGTCCATGTGTTAGTTATAACGCTTGTTGTCTATGTAGATCATGTTTTCTCTTAACATAGAGCAGTTATCTCCTTGAAATGTGTACCTAATGTAGTTTTTAAAAGCAAAGAACCGGGAGGGGAGAAGTTATTCATCAAGAATTTGGTTTTTCGAGATCGTAGATTTCTCTTTGACGAGCCGTTAGTAGTCTTTTTTAAACTTAGGTAGCAAAGAAAGAAAGCCAGGCAAACAAAAATCCATTCTTAATCCCACCACTGATAATGGGACATAGTAGTGTAGCATAGAACCTTCTAGGAATTTATATACACCAGAAAGCATGTTGAACTACTGCACTATCTTGAACTACTGCACTATATAGACTAACTTTACAGGAATCTTGGTCGTAGATTCTTCAAGCCATGTATTCATTTTTGAGATCATGACCAAGAAACTAAATAAATAACACAAGTTCTCTGTGCTTTTTTTTCACTAAAGAAACTTATTGGCATAAAAATATGAAAAATGATGATCAACAATAGCTCTTTTCTCAGCAAGTAACATAGAGAAAGGATGAATTAATTGCATTGTAAATGATCAAAAGATTTTTTTAATTGAACCTTTGACTAAATATAAGTACAGAGAAGAAATCTTGTGTTTAGAGAGGTTATTCTTTATCAGTGACATGAATTTGGTATTACAATTTACTTGTGATCTTCAGGATTACAAGGTCGAACAATTATTCAACCCTTTTAAGAAAAGAAACCACAATACAAATTTATATCAATAAGAGGCAGAGGTTATAAATGATTATCCTTGTATACTTTAAAAATATTCTTCATTGTGCAAACAACTAAATTATAGCATAATCTTCATGCCGAAATGCCTCTCACTTGTAAGGCATTGTTTAATCAACTAGCTATAGCATGTTAACAAGAAACAGAGATGATATAAAAATTAGATGTTAATACCGTAGCCAATAATGATGACTTGACTGATTTGTTTCCAATTGCAATCCAGATAAGCACAGAAAATGCTACCATTAAAACCAACATTAGAAGAGTAACCTGGTGATAGTATAAAGTCATTAGTTTCATGAAGTACCTTCAATCACAGGACTTCACTACTGCCAAATAAGAAAATATACCTAAATTATTGAAAAAGAGATCAGCAAACCAGGAGAGTAAATTTCAGCATTTCCCATACCAAAATTACAAGCTTTTGACGGCTTTCAACACGGATTGATCTTAAAGGCAAACATATTCTATGACTATCTTCACGTGTTGAATTTGGTTCGTTTAATGCCCTGTCCAACAAAGTTTCCTGAAAACTAAAGTCTTCATCCTCATAATCTTCATCGTCATCCTGATGGAAGAGATCAATCCTACAAAATGGATGTACCAAAGAGCTGAAAAATGCCATGTGTATGAAGTGAGATAATCTTTTATAATTGTTTTCAAGTCAATGACGCTTCTCAAAATGCAAGAAAAAAAAAGCAACAAATAAAAAACTAAGCATATCATTGCAAAAATCATACAAAAAGGACAAATAATAATAATGTAACCCAAAAAATTTCGTAGATTCAGATGCAATATAGAGCTCAATCAGAAGATAGAAACAATAAAATGGGCATTCGCTGTTTCCTCCAGCCCCCTTAACACTTTTTTGAAGCTAAAAGGAAATTGAGTTATTTTGAAGTATACATACTTATTTACTTACAATACAACAACAACAACAACAACAACACCTAATATAAATTCCACTAAAGCGCGGAGTCTGGGGAGACCTAGTAATACGCAACCTTACCCTTAACTAGGAGAAAGGTTGTTTACAAATGACCGACATGATGCATTGATTTACTTAGAGTATGGACTCAAAAGCACGCTCTGTAATTAGGAAATAAAAAAGAAAATTAATATAACGATGTTCATTGAAAAGAACTCATCATTTTGGAGAAACTTTTGAGAAGAGGGTAAGCAGTCCTATATAAAGGATAAGCTATCAACGCTATTGGCACATCATTCAACCCCCAAAGTGATCACATACAAGTAGTAAACATAGAATCTGAAAATTTTCCAAGTAATATAGAAAACATACCAGAAGGATAGAATTAGAAGAAATGCTGCGAAAGACAGAATTTTTGGGAAAGCTGCAGCAAAATATCCATTGACTCAAATACACACGTCAAGCTTGTCACAAGAGTAACATATTATTGAGATAGCAACATACCCATGAGGATGAAACCACAAGAGTGCGACCAGCAAAGCCATCTCTCACAAGAAGCAGCTAGAGTTAGGACAAAATAAGCAAAGTAACCTGGACGCCACAAGTAAGTGGTTTAAGAGAGAACAAAGATCAAGGAAATACTATCTGTAGCTGCAAACAATATCAGAGGAAAACATCTTATCTTTATATGTGTATTCATAAGGTGCATAATTGACAAAATAGGTAACAACCATCCTTACCCCATCAATTTGTTGAATCAGCTAAATAATTAAAAATCCGTTGAAAATTGAAAGAGAACATGAAAAATGAATACAAGAGGCCTGTGTAAGATTAGTTTATCAAGCAAATCACGTACCTTTTTCTTATATGTAAGTATGTGTAATAACTACTTTTAATATTTGATCAAGTTATTTGGAAAAAACTAAGATTTAAATTGTGAAGCATGCATAGGTCTTGTTATGAAAGGCTACTTGCCTAGTTGTTAACGTGTTGCCAAAATAACACGCAATATAATCAATGTAGAGTACACAAATTCCATAAAATGCACACCTAAACTTTTAAAAGGAGAGATCATATTTTTTTAGGATATCACGAAGTTAAGAAATTGAGTATCCATATTCTCCTATAATTTATGCTGTTGCACACTGGAACACTTATTAAGTCAAAAAAGAGATGTAATTAACATCACAAAAATATAATAAATTAGTTTTAACTTGAACATTAACACTTGGTCACTAACATATATCTCCATTCTCACACAGAAACATCTATTACTGCTTCAGACCTTCCATGGAAACAGATGCACAAATTCACCATGTTCACGCACAAAGCAATGAGAAAAGCATTAATCTAGAAGACAACCAACTGATTCTAGCATCCGTAATTCCTTGTTTTCTAATGTGAGGTGCACAATCAATGATCAGTAATGACAAATGCAAGCAAGTCCTACAAGTTTCAAGGTCAGTTAACACTATAAATGTTCAAACTTATCAATTTTACACACCCCATTTCAACTGCCATCCACCATATCAAAAATTAATTTGTAGTACTTGCTTTAAGATGAATGAATGGTTAGTGCAATAAACTACCATTGAGAGCAGCCAAGAAGCTTCCTAGTTACTTACTCTTGCTCTAAAAAACGTCAAAACTAATGTGTCCTTATAATTTCATAATTCCATCTGATCTCATTTCACTAAAAAAAGAAAGGAAAATCTCATGTCACTTTACTATTTGCCACACAAGAAAGCTGAAAGATGTTCAATTCCACTCACTACACAAGCCAATCCTATACCTTCAAATCTTGTCAAATTCATATCTTATCCAACGCATGTCTTATTAATCAATGCCAATCCTAATACCAGGTTGCCCAAGCCCCAGTCAAACATTAACAAGACAAGCAAACATATTATATATGCACCATACCAAGGAGCTTAAACAAGCCAAACTGAAGCGTACATTATTCCTCTACATTACAAAAGTGATTCAAGGGCTACTTTTTATACATTAGGAATGAGAAGAAATGAGAGAGAAATTCATGAAATAAATAATTGCATCAAGTACAAGCATCAAATGAAAGATTATGGAACAAAATGGAGCTAACAAAAGAATTGGAGAACTGAAGCTAAAAAGTAGAGTTTTGCAACTTCAAATGTTACCTATATTAGAGCAGCCAATCAATAGATGAAGAACCTGTAATAGGTGATACATTGATCAAGACCTTGGAAATTAGGTCACTCGCAGTCTAAAACAATAAAAAGATATTTAATGAAACATGTATTGTTCATAAATTACATATTGAGTTCATATGTTTTAAACAAAGATGGCAAATGGACCATCCCAAAGTGGCTTGCAGAAAAGGTCTATCTGCCAATCCAATGAAATTTAACAAGATTGATTCTCCCATTTATTCTGCTCCAAGCATGCAAGTCGTTGCTTGACAAAAATACCTTAACTCTGAGATTTTATCTTTTTCCGATAATGACCACAGCCAAAGCGACAATCTATCAAAAGTTTTGAGCTCTAGTGGACATCATCTTTGTAAACAAACAGAAATGGGAACCGAAGTCTTAACTTTTAATTTATACATGAGCAGTAACTTAAGGGAAGTGAGATCAAGATACATGTGAAGGCCGAAAACTCTACAAAAAAAAACAGTTGAGTGGCACAGAATAGGATTTCTATACTTTTAATGGCACAAAAGATGATGTATTTACATTATTATAACTCATTTTATGCCATTGTAATATGAGTTAGCACAGATACTTTCATGGAGACTTGAAAATTGGAAAAGCTTAAGCAATGAATGAGAAGTTATAGAGCATGGAATGATCACAAACTGTTTGCAACTTGGGCTATTTACAAAGGTTTTGTAATTACTTTCTACGTATTATAGTTGTAACACCCACACCTTCTATAGATTCCAACCAGTTCAGGGCAGTCACCAGAATCCTTTAAGTTCAGATAAGATTCACCTGGTCTCTGCCTTAATTTGTCAGACAACTCAATCAGACGGGATCAAGGCACAAGTCCAAACCAGCTAGTCTGACAATAGCGGGTCAATCTAGCTAGCCAGTCAATTAGTTTAATCTCAACTGGAAGATCTGTGGCTATTTAAGTCCAACAAGCAGTGTATCACTTACTTTCTGTCGAGTCCAGCCAAGTTGAGCATTCCTTGAGTTAATCCTTATTAGCTGCACAGAATTTGCATGAAACAATTAAAGCCTTCACCTGATTAATGAAAAAGGGCATTATAAACTTGTTAAACTAAGCAGATTTACTATCATGCTTTACTAAATACAATATGAAACAATTAGATACTCGAGCAACTCAATAAAATTTATGAACTTAGGACAAGCAACAAATCTGAACTTGGTTTAGAATTCTCCACAAAGAAAATAAGAGTGGGAATAAACTTAGCATCTTTACTCGATAGATGAAGTATCATATGCTCCATCAAGCTAATATGAACACTTATCTAGATACACAGGCATTAATTATAAAAGAACTCTTCGACATTTGAATATGGCTGCATAACAAGCCATCAGGTTGCAGGCTTTGGTTCCTTCAGTGAAGGGCAATCGTGAGAGTAGATCAGTTATATTAACAGAGTCATCGGCCGCAAATGTCTACACCCGATGGTAACTAAAGAGAATTTAATTTTAAAATTTGAAGTGTAATAGATACTCGTTTGTGTACCTAGTGTTCTCATATGCTACACTACAACTCACAATCAAATTAAAAGACGGCTTCTGGTAAATGCATATAATACCTCACACATCCACTGAAGGATGATGACAAATGCATAATAAGCAACCATTTTTAACAAATTCGGCAACTATTAGTAGTTAGTCTTAGTCAACAGCGCGAATTCCATATGCCCTAGCAAGATTTAAAGCTTGATATACCAATTTGTAGACCATTGTAATTAATGGAAACCTTTTGTTGGTAAAATATATATCTCACGCTTTTTTTTATACCATTCATCCTTAGCTATAGCTTTCAGCATAAAACAAAATCCCCTGCCAAACAGAAAGTTAAGCAAAGTAGAGAAGCCAAAAACAAACCTGAATAAATGCAAAGAGAGCAACAATGCCATCAACAAAAGCAAGACCCACATTCACACCCACCACTTCTGATGGAAAGCAACAAGACCCTTTTCCCAAGAAAAACATCTCTTTCTACTCACCCCCTCCTCTCTCTCTCTCTCTCTCAAACTTGGTCTCTGCACAAACAAGGGGGAGAGAGAGAGAGAGATGGAGACGATGAACTATGATTTAAGGAAAAAATAAAAAGAAAATGTTTCTGGGTACTTTGTAATTTGATGAGTACGGACTAAAAGTTTGATCCCTTTGACCGCATATATCATGAAAGATCCGTTCTTTAACGATTTCAAGCTTCTCCCACCTCTGGATTTATGGAAGAGAAAGAGGAGTTCGTATAGATTTTGTCACTTAAGTTTACTCAGTGGTTAACGATAATAAATCCCAAAACTGTAATTGAAGAGATACTTCCAAAAGAAAAAGATGTCGGTTGAAAGTTACAGGCGGCTGGCTAACAAGTGTTGATAAAACTTAAAAGAAGGGAGATTCCATGCGAGCCCTTTTTGACCTTTCATGTGACCTATTGAAAACTTTTGGTCTTCTTGAACTTGTACTTTCTTCTAGTCATTCTTAATTCATTTGTTGGATAGGCCATTCATTGTTTAAGCCCATCCGTTTTGGGTAATGAGCCTCCATTTGTTTTTATTCCTTTCTTTTTATATAAAGGGAATACAAGCTAGACCATCATATGTTAACTCTCTCAGAGACACATGTTCATCAGACGGGGCAACTATTGGGCCAAGTCCTCCAGCTCTAAGCCCATCTGCTACCTCACCTCTCAAGATCACCGAATTCTTCTCTACACCTGTTAGCAGCAGAATATTTCATTCTCAACAAACTTCCGGATATAGATAACAATATGCATTCCATGCTGTATATTTCTGTTGTATTCGAATTGTCTAGAATCAAGCTAAACTGTATATAAAGCCCTTACAGTACACACAATAAAGTTTTGAGGAAAATATTACAATACAATCTCTTTTCATTTTACTCTACTTTTACATGGTATCAGAGCCAATTATTGACCAACGTCAGAATGGCTCATGATTCTTCATCTTCTACCTCCACTCACACCCGACAGTCTAGCAGCACACCCTTGCTAGACTTTCCAGCTTTGGCTAAAACCCTAAATTTCAATCTGCCAATCAAATTAGACAGAAACAACTTCATCAATTGGAGAGCACAAGTACTAGCAGCAATAAGAGCTCTTGAATTAGAAGATTACATTTCATCTGAAATTACTCCACCACCACAGTTCATTCCAGAAGCTGGATCATTCACCACAGAAGCTCCTTCACTTGTGGCAAATCCTGACTATCGATTATGGAGAAGATCGGATCAGTTACTCCTCTGCTGGTTACTTTCCACAATAGGTGAGGATGTAGTTGGGCAGGTAAATCACTCCACTTCCTCTCTTGAATGCTGGAAAATATTGGAAAGCTTATATGCCCAGACATCCATGGTTCGGGTTCTGCAGCTGAAACAACAATTATCAACCATTCAAAAAGGTTCTCAAACAATTTCAGAGTATATTCAGAAGATAAAATCAATTGGAGATTCTCTTATGGTTGCAGGACATACTGTGCCTGACCATTAATTAATTCTCAATGCCTTAAACGGATTGGGACATGAATATGATCCAGTGGTGGTTCTTTTAACCCATACAATGAAGAACTCAACCCTCCAGGAAGTACAATATAGTCCCATGATGCATGAAACTAGACTTGAACAACTTAATGCTATTTCTCACACTGTCAATGTTCCTACACTTTCAGCAAATTTTGCTTCATTTAACATAAATCAGTCACAAAACCGCAATCAAGGAAATCGTCATACCTTTAGGGGAAGAGGAGGTCGAGGCAGAGGAGGTAGATGGCATGGTGCAAACCGACTCTACTGTCAATTGTGCCAGAAACCTGGCCATGATGCTCTTCGCTGCTACAAACGCTTTGATCAAACCTGGAATGGAAATCAGCAATGGCAAAATCAGTCTCAAGCTTCAACCAATGGGCAACATTCATCACACAATGGCTCACCTCAAACCTTCCTAGCTCACCAATCTTCCACCAGATCTGAACAATCTTCCACCAGATCTGAACCACCTAACACCTCCACCTGGTATGTTGACTATGGCGCCACAAACCATGTCACTGCAGACCTGAACAATCTTTCCATTAGCTCAGATTACACTGGTAACAATCATCTCACTGTAGGTAATGGAAACTCTCTTCCTATTGCACATACTGGTTCTTCCTACATTAAATTTCAGAACAATCAACACACACCTATGTTTTTACATCAAATGTTACATGTTCCAAGCATTACCAAAAATTTATTAAGCATTTCCAAACTCACAAATGACAACAAGATTATTGTAGAATTCTCTGACAAATTATGTTTATTCAAGGACAAGGACACCGGGAAAGTGCTACTCAAGGGGATGCTGCGGGATGGCCTTTACAACCTTGATGTTTCATCCTACAATCACCATACCACTCATCCGAAGCCCTCTACACAACTCTCCTCACATCAATGTGCCTCTACTACTATCAATTCTCCTCCTAAAACCTTTACTACTCAGTTTTCTAAGAATGATGTTAACATTTGGCATGCCAAACTTGGCCACCCATCACCTAGTGTACTTAAACATGTTTTTCATTCAATGAAAATTCCCATTAATGTCAAAGAATTACAGTTTTGTGATTCATGCAAAAAGGGCAAACTTCATAAATTACCATTTCAGTCTCATGACATTTCTGCCAACCATCCTTTGGATATCATTTATTCAGATATTTGGGGTCCCTCTCCCTTTTTATCCACTGAAGGTCATAGATATTATATCATTTTTGTTGATGCCCATACTCGATTTACATGGCTGTATCCATTAAAACTTAAATCAGATGCACTTGCAACCTTTATTCAATTCAAAACATTTATTGAACTTCAACTAAACAGCAAAATTAAGGCTCTACACACTGATATGGGAGGGGAATATAAAGCCTTTCTCCCTTTTCTTGCTACCCATGGGATCCAACCTCGTTTCAGTTGTCCCTATACCCATCAACAAAACGGTGTCTCCAAGAGAAAACACCGTCATATCACTGAAACCGGTCTCACCTTATTAGCACACTCTCATTTTCCCTTACATTACTGGCTTGAAGCCTTCACCACCGCCACCTTTCTCATTAACAATCTCCCATCCCCAACATTAAATCACTCCTCTCCTTTTGAGCTCCTCTATCACAAAAAGCCCAACTATTCCTACCTTAAAACATTTAGCTGCTCCTGTTTTCCATACCTTCGGTTTTATTCCTCAAACAAATTCAATTTCCGCACTACCAAATGTGTTTTTCTAGGATACAGCTCGGTTCATAGAGGATATAAGTGCCTCAGCCCCAATGGTCAAGTCTACATCTCTAGACATGTTGAATTCAATGAACTTGAATTTCCCTACCCTACTCTTTTTCCCTCTCCCAATTCTGCCTCTCCTCCTCATTCTTCCAGTCTGCCTATGTCTACCCTACATCATGCAGTTTCCCCTCAGCAATTTCATTCTAGGCCACCTCTCAGCATCTCCCTTGTGCCATGTTCTTCTTCGGTGCCCTCAGGTTCTTCAGCCAACAATAAGGTATTATCTTCTCCTTCTCCTTCTCCTTATGTTCCTATTGCTTCATCCCCCCTTATAGATCGGTTAATTTCCTCTCCCACCCCACCTATTACTGTTATTCCTCCTTCCCTGTCTACCCATCCTATGCAAACCCGTGCCAAAAGTGGCATTTTCAAACCCAAAGTTTACTCTACTTCTCTCCACTCCTGTCCCTCACCTGAACCAGCTACTGTTTCCCTAGCCCTTTCCAATCCAATTTGGTACCAAGCCATGTGTGAAGAAATGTCTGCCCTACAGAAAAACAACACTTGGACTCTTGTGCCTTATGATTCTAACATGCATCTTTTGGGAACTAAATGGGTCTTTCGGACCAAGTATAATGCAGATGGCACCTTAGCTAAGCATAAGGCTCGACTAGTGGCTCAGGGTTTTTCCCAAACTCCTGGCCTTGATTTTTCAGAAACATTCTCTCCAGTGGTGAAGGCCTCCACCATCAAATTTGTCTTATCTCTTGCTGCCTCCTTCAATTGGAGCATTCAACAAGTCGATATAAACAATGCTTTTCTCAATGGTGAGCTTCAAGAGACTGTGTATGTTACTCAGCCTCCGGGTTTTCAAAACCCTCAATTTCCTGATCATGTGTGTAGACTTTCTAAAGCCCTCTATGGTCTAAAACAGGCTCCCAGAGCCTGGTATCATAAACTACGAAATGCTCTTCTACAGTGGGGTTTCTGCAACTCTAAGAATGATACTTCTATGTTTTATCTTCATCGGAATGGTTCATTTCTCATCCTATTAGTTTATGTTGATGATATTTTAATCACAGGAAGCAATCTCTCTGAGATCTAGTCCATTATCCGTAAGCTTAATGCTCAGTTTGCTCTCAAGACCCTCGGTGATTTAAATTATTTCTTAGGGTTTGAAGTCTACAGAAACTCAGATGGCATATATCTCTCCCAGACTGGATACATAAAAGATTTACTTACACAGGCTAATATGGCTCTCTGTAAACCGTGTTCCACTCCAGCTTCCACAGGTCTCAAGCTGTCTCGCAATGATGGCGAACCTTTTGCAGACCCCTCTCTGTACTGCAGCTTGGTTGGAGCTCTCCAGTACCTTTGCAACACGAGACCTGATATCAGCTTCATCGTCAACAAACTCAGTCAGTTTCTTTCTAACCCTCTCCAATCTCACTGGATAGCTTTAAAGAGAGTGTTGCGTTACCTGAAGGGATCCTCCGATCTAGGGTTACTCTTTCACTCTTCCTCTTTGCTCGATCTTCATGCTTTTAGTGACTCCGACTAGGCCAGTTCTCCTGACGATCGCAAATCTACAAGTGGGGGCTGTGTTTTTCTTGGCCGCAATCTCATTTTCTGGAGTTTCAAGAAACAATCTGTTGTCGCTCCCTCCAGCACCGAGGCGGAATATAGAGCTCTCTCTCAGCTCTCCACTGAACTTCTTTGGTTGTCGCCTCTTCTTAGCGAACTCGGGTTTTCTCCTTCTCGCCCAGCTGTTATCTGGTGCGACAACAATAGTGCACGGGCTCTCTCCCAGAATCCAGTCTTCCACGCTCGGACCAAGCACATTGAGATTAATGTCCACTTTGTACGTGAGAAGATCGCTGCTGGCCTCCTCGACGTTCGATTTGTTCCCTCTACTGACCAGATCGCTGATCTCCTCACAAAACCCCTTTACGTGGCTCGATTTAGGGATTTGTCTTCCGAACTCAACCTCGTACGCAATCCGAGGTTTCGTTTGAGTGGGAGTGTTAGAGACACATGTTCATTAGACGGGCCAACCACTGGGCCAAGTCCTCCAGCTCTAAGCCCATCTGCTACCTCACCTCCCAAGATCACCAAATTCTTCTCTACACCTGTTAGCAGCAGAATATTTCATTCTCAACAAACTTCCGGATATAGATAACAATATGCATTCCATGCTGTATATTTTTGTTGTATTCGAATTGTCTAGAATCAAGTTAAACTGTATGTAAAGCCCTTACAGTACACACAATAAAGATTTGAGGAAAATATTACAATACAATCTCTTTTCATTTTACTCTACTTTTACATGATATCATAGCTAATTATTGACCAATGTCTTCCCCAGAACCTCCGACGCCACTCCTTCACTCCCATACTCGAATTTTCTCCATCCTAACGCAGTCATGTCAAAATGGTTCAAATCAAACACCATTTCAATGAGCAGGACCAGAAGAGATCAGATTATTTAGTGATGCGTATCTTACAGAGCCAAGTTTACGAATAGCGTTAGGATCCAAGAGCAATTGAGAACGAACACCTGTTCTTTGACAATGGCAAAACACAAGGAAGTAGGAGTTAGGATCACAAACTTGGTTATGGTAATAGAATCATCGCATATGTCCAAAATCTTACGTACGTGATGAGATTGGTTTGGCTTCACTGTGTTGGACAGGTGTTACTAAAGTTGCGTTAACAAGCAACATTATTACAAGCGATGAAGAGACAAAAAGATACAATGTGATCCTTACGATAGAACAGATATTTATAAAGGCACAGATTGTTAGTGTTAAGATTGGATTCGAGGGGTCAATCCTGGGGGCTTCTGTGAACAGTATGGAACGAAATTGAACTTTGTTAACGTGGCTGTCAAATGCAAACGTTTTTTATAAAGACCCACGTGTAAAGCAATGAAATAAAACAAACGGTTTTTAAAAAGACCCACGTGCAAAGCAATCAAATAATTTATAGTTTATAAAAATATTTTTGATAATATTAACTAATTATTATTTGATATTATTTAAATTAAATGATGCTTCGAAGTGATGTCAGATGACTTTTGCATTTTGTCCTTATCTTTTGGTTACGTGATTATGATAAATAAGTGATATTTGTACTGTGAAGGCATTAATAGAATTCAATTTTAGATTCTATTAAACTTAAGTTATTTGAATAAGATATCATCTTAAGCATGAGTTAAATTGAAAGTCAAAATTTGAATATTTTCTTGAAGAAGAAGCCACGGACCGGACACAAATGCGATGGCAGAAGAACGATGTTTCAAGTACTTTTCCAGGTGTCCCTGTCTTTGCGGTACGTGGTAGGTGTCCAGGAGAGTCAAAGTAGCCGCCTGCTTTGCCGTTTTTGGTACTTGGCGTCTGGTACGCCTCAGAATTAATGAACATGTGTTGAATCAATGGATCTTTCAATTTTGGGTTTTAGATTCAAGGGGTTTAATACTACGTACAAGATGATCAAATCGAAAAAGCTTCAGATTTTTTTAATCTCCATAATTTAAATTCAATTATGTTATAATTTATTTTAAACTCGAATTTATTTTTTAAAAATTATATTAACTCCTTAAAATACTAAAAAGACCTTTATTCGCACAATGATA
>JANKYF010000002.1:38180595-38195208 GCA_029829435.1 Erythroxylum hondense | reverse complement strand
ACAATTGGCAAATAAGCCCTTATGTATATTTATTTTTCCAATTAAGCTTTCTAAGATCCTAATAAGTCTACAATTCATGTTTAATCATTTCTAAGGCATCAGAACACATTTAACTTAGCCACCATAGTTATATCCATCCAATAGACAAGGTATTATACAATTAGAAACTTATACGTCAGAAATCTCCAAAATTTTGCATACTGATAAACTCTAAATTTATGTAAAGGCATATAACATTATAAATCACTTATATATATACCCAAAAGGATTTAAATACATCTTTGAACTCATATACAACCATGTATATATCTCAATATGCAATAGCATTTCTAAGTATAGAACAATACAAAAGGGCTTAGAGAGTCCGACGTTACGTGGTTCTTCAAATTATGGATAGAAATATCTTAATGTCTCATTAAAGTTTCAGATGCTAATTTATTGTTCCATAAGATTTTGCTAATTATTTGAGCAATTAAAGTTGAGTGTGTTTCTACAAATTTTGAGCTTCCGTTTTCAAGTATTGATTGTTAAGATTGGTATGTTCTAATCAGGTTAGGATATAATTAGTGACATTTAAAAGACCAATAATTGGAGTTTGGAGGCTGTAAGTTGGGCAGGTCCTGCTCCAAACAACAATAGTTTCTAAATCGGAGTTTTTGAGATGCAAAAAGTTTGGAACAGACAAAGTACAACTCAACGGCCTTCAAAACGGATGTACTTAGCCCTGGATTCTCCGATATCGTCCACGTGTCCAGTCCAAGTCCAACACCGCTTAACAGTGATGACATCTTTGCTCATTCAACACAACACTCCAGACTTGAGTCATCAAAACCTTATTACTTAACTAATCACTTCACGACAAATGAGATTAGCGATCATCACCGGCACGGGACGCATGGCATCCGCAGTTCATAGGTTAATCTTCTGCTCTTCTTCCTCCCACAGACTTGCCTCCCTCACTGCCATCTCTTCTCTTCACCTCTGTCGCCTCGTACGTCCCTTGCGTTGCCTTTTGATTGCTTATATATGTGCTATATGTGATTGTGTGATTCCTGCTTATTTTGATGAACTGGACATACCCTTGGAATTTTTTTAGATGAGTACGAATCCTCAGAGTGTTGCTTCTCAGCTGAGAAGTTCCGGTCTATTACGGACTCAAGGTCTCATTGGTGGCAAATGGGTTAATGCTTTTGACTCCACCACCATTCAGGTTCTTTTGCTTTCCTCACTTGTATATGTGATTGCCCACTAAGCGTGTCAATTGGTGATATTGTCTTGATTGTTTTTCTGTTTTTGATTCTATTCTCTGTAGTTGTGTACAAATTGCAGGGACACAGACAAATTGGCTTATTTCTTTTGTTTCTAAGATTGTTCATTCAGAAATTGAAAAAGACAAGGCACCATCTTCCCATTTTTTATTCTATGTGTTCTGTTTCTAAAGACCTTGAACTCGACATGCAAACTTTGTTCCGCTAGGTCCACTATTATTTGTTTTGTTCCATGTTTGTAGTTCATGTGATGACAGGTCAACGATCCAGCTAGTGGTGAAATTATTGCAGAAGTTCCATGCATGGGTGCCAATGAAACAAATCAAGCAATATCTTCAGCATATGATGCCTTTCATTGTATGAATCTTTATACTGATTAAAGCCCATGAGTATTCCGATTTCATATAAACATTTGTATATGGATATCTGTGTGTGCATAAATAAACAAACACAGAGGTGCTGCATTTAGATATTTTTGTGTCATTAAAACTATAATGTGACAATTTGAAAGCTTTTAGGATGAATAATAAAACAGCCCTGCTTGTTCCTTTTCTGTTTTTTTTTTTTGTTCTTTACGTTTCAATCTCTTGCTCATAACTGACATACACAACTTTCCATGCGTAGACTGGAGCAAACTCACGGCTATGGAGAGAAGTCAACGTCTAAGAAGATGGTAAATGATTACCGTATACTTTTTGAATCTTTTGCTTCTGGAGTGCTTTCAAATGATCAAGCGCCTGAAACTAAACTATAACTTGTTTACATTTATTTCAAGGTATGACCTTCTGATTGCCCACAAAGAGGAGCTTGGACAACTGATAACCTTAGAGCAAGGGAAACCTTTGAAAGAGGCATTGGGTGAGGTATTCATTTTAAAGTTCAAACTGTCTACGATATTTTAAAACAAAGGCTTTGTGGTTATTTTTCTTATATGCTAGTCACTGAATGCAAAATGTCATGCTGAGACTCCAATAATAGGTCAATTATGGAGCCAGTTTTATTGAGTTCTTTGCTGAGGAAGCTAAACGTGTTTATGGCGACGTAATTCCACCAACTCTTGGCGATCGTCGGTTACTTGTTCTAAAGCAGGTGTTGCCTTTGAACTTTCATTCTGGAGGATCACTTACTTGTATATACAAATTTAGTAGTTCTTTGTAATATTTGGACAACATCTAATAGGTTAGGAAATATTTCTTTTTTATCAAGGTCCATTCACAATTTTGTATCTTTCCATAAAGTAGATGAATATTTTAATTTGATGTGATCTAAAGTGACACGAGGAGGAGGGTGGATTAATGGGCCGTATTGATGGAAAAGGAACTGTGTATAAAATTTAGAAGGATTGAATAATAGTAAGTGAAAAAAATGAATAACAGGAGATTAGGATCAATACAAGTGGGTGATTGGACTTTTAGAACTTGTATAAAATTCATTTACATAAAACTTTTGGTTAGGATATTTCCACTTTAAGACAACCTTGTCCAAGTAATGTCCTATAAGTGTTCTCAATAATAGACCTGTTTATAACTTTCCTTTTGGAGTTGCTAGAACTTGATACCAGTTACTATTCTGTGATTGATATACACATCTGTGATGATAAGTATATAAGCTTTTTGCAGCCTGTTGGTGTTGTTGGAGCAATTACACCCTGGAACTTTCCTTTGGCGATGATTACACGAAAGGTATGTTTGATGGCTTCAAGAATATTCCGAAAAGAAAAGGAAAAAAAACAACAGAAGAATGCACTACTTTTCCGTGGTCTGACTATATTAAGCTTGTGTGATGCCTATATGGTTTCAAACTTTTCCTTTTATCCACAGGTTGGTCCTGCACTTGCCTCTGGCTGTACAGTGGTTGTGAAACCCTCTGAACTTACTCCCCTTACAGCTTTAGCAGCAGCTGAGCTAGCCCTTCAAGCTGGGATTCCACCGGTAACTGTCTTCTAAAATTTTAATGTAAATATGGATACTGCAATAAAATCTCCATGCAGAATCCAATGTAAGAAATTGGAACCTTAGGATGAATTAGGGCCAATAGCTTCTCACCTAATGAAGGATAAAAGAAATGAATTTCCTTATGCTTTTATGATAATAGTCATCAAATTTGTCTAAATTTCTGATGCCTTAATGAGGCCTTTTATAAAGCAATTGCTCTTTAGGTCATCATTGCTTGGTGAATGTTTTTGTGGCCTTGTGTCTGGAAGATTAGTGAATGATGTGGTTTGTCAAGTGATGAGGTTCTTACTGCTCTGAATTGCATCATGTTGGAGGAGGGTGCTAACTTTCTTTCTAATCTGTGGTTTTACATACATTTGATAACATGAAAATAACCTATTCCTAATTTAAAAACCATTCTAATATTGTATTTCATTTTATTTGTTTCTAAGAATTTTGATCTCTATGTTGTAGGGTGCTCTGAATGTGGTTATGGGAAATGCTTCTGAAATCGGCGGTGCTTTACTTACGAGTACAAAGGTTTTTTTCTGCTTGGATTACTGGAAATGCAATGATTTAGGCTTTAAGAGCTTACCTGTTCACTGATTCAGGTGAGAAAAATAACATTCACTGGCTCAACAGCTGTTGGAAAAAAGTTAATGGCAGGAGCAGCCGAGACTGTAAAGAGGGTATGGGCAGTAAATACTAGGGATTCTTTTTGGAGGTTTTAGAAACCTTTCAGGACTCATTGTCTTTTCCCCTGATATGTTTAGCTCTCTCTGGAACTTGGTGGGAATGCACCCTGCATAGTATTTGATGATGCAGACCTGGAGGTGGCAGTAAAAGGAGCTGTAAGTTAGACTGGATTTATAATTGCTGTTAACACTAAGTATGTTGTGTTCTCCTGAACTGTTTCCATTACGAAGTAAACTGAAGTTACATAGCTTCCTACTGTGTCAACAGTTTATAAAACTTTTCTCCAGCAGCTAATAGATCACTTTCAGTTATTATCATGGAGTCAGCTATTTGTTTGAAATTATTGTTAGTACTACCTATAAGTGCTGATATCTTGTATAACTAATATTTTCTTTTATTTGGTAGTAGTGCTTACTTTTCTGCTGGTTATTAAAAAAAAACTAGTTGGTTTATAGGCATTATCATTATCCCGGTGCTATTCTTAACTCAGTCAATCAAATTATTGCAGCTTGCAGCGAAGTTCCGTAACAGTGGTCAAACATGTGTTTGTGCTAATAGAGTAATTGTGCAAGAAGGTACATGTGGAGTTATTTCCAAATATAGGGTTGTAATTGTGGTTTTTTGGTATGCTGTCATTCATATATTATTCATTCATGAGCCTTACCTATTAATTTAAACCTTTGGGTGGATTGATATTTGACATGATATTAGAACCTTGACACCAAAGACATTACAATTCAAACAACATGAAATACTTTATTGTTGGAACTTGTTGAATTTGTCCCCAACAGAAACATGTGAAGCATGGACTGTTGACCCTTCCTTGGTTTTAAACATTTGCAAGTTCTTTTCACATCAGTTATTTTCATTTGAGATGTCATATTATACTTTTACATGGCCCATTCCTATTCCTCACTTCCTTTGCATTTTTCATTTAATAAAATCATTGGAGTTGCAATATAAGATGCTTGGTTCTTGAATTCAGTGATGCTATGTTTCAAATCATAGTTACTTGTTTATACTTATCTTTTAAACTTGCTGCTATCTCAGGATGTATCACACTTTTTTGTGTAGGTATATATGACAAGTTTGCTGATGCATTTTCCAAAGCTGTTCAGAATATGCAAGTTGGGAATGGCTTTAGTGAAGGTGTGGTACAGGTAATGCTTGCTTTTGTTATCTTAGTAATTTATTGTTGTGGGTCAGTTTCATGCAATGCAAATGTTGTGTTATCTTAGTAATTTATCATTGTGAGTCAGTTTGATGCAATGCAAATGTTGTGTATTTGTAGTGTCGGCTGCAAATCATGTGATTCTGTATGGCATGCATCTGTTCTTTTTCCATTTAACCAGGAGTTGCTGAAAGCAATTATCACAAGAAACGGAGCCAGTCTAGTACTTGCAGCATATTTTATTTAAAAGTTCATTGTACTGAGAGTTGAGAATTGCTGAGCAATCTTTATGCACCTTAATGTTTGTTGTATAATTCAATAAGCTAAAGTAATGGCAGAAGTTCATGGGTCATTTACCTCTTTTGTTGTCATGGGATAGAAAATAGAGGAGTAACTTTTACATGTTGCGTACTTTGATGAGTTAGAAGTTATCCTTCATTTATGTGTTTTGGTCATTTGGTAAGAAGCAGCATTTCTAGTATTTACCCCTATTTGTACGCTAAGATGAAGCAAGTTTAGCATTGTTCCTTGAGGATTTACCATCTACGAGGTAGAAGAGGGGATGCTAAATGCCATTTTTCCGGTAACAGAACTGTATGCCATTTTCTTTCGTTCCATACCAAACTTGTGCATTGAGATATGACAATATTGGAATTGTTTCTCATCCTTAATTCTTCCCTTTTCCCATTCAACCGATGTTGCCTTGCATTGCAATGGTGATTCTAATCACAAATTCATTTGACTAATCATCTTCTTGTATTTCACATGCCTTCTTTTGATAAGTGATTTGATCTTTAAGATTAATTCTTACTTCCAGGGGCCGTTGATCAACGAAGCTGCAGTACAAAAGGTGAATATTTTTTTCCTTTGCGCAGTTTTCATAATATTAAATTGTGATAATTGACCATTTGGGTGACTTCCTCTATTGTTTTAATCCGTTCTTTAAATTCTTTTACAGGTTGAAAAGCTTGTTAAAGATGCGATATCAAAGGTCTGTCTTGTTTGCTCCATCTATCTGTATATTACATTATCATTTTATTTACACGCGATTTCTCATTTGAACCTGTTGCCTTGCATCTTTTATTTGATATATATACTTCTAATTTATTCAAACTACACATGAAGGGAGCAAAACTCCTTCTTGGTGGGAAAAGACACAGCCTCGGAATGACTTTCTATGAGCCCACTGTACTTAGTGGTGTGAAGAGTGAGATGCTTATATCAAGGTAAAAATGGAAAATGTTATAGTCATTATATGAAATAAGCTATGTAATCAAAATTGTCTGGAATGTCCTCTCCAATCAGTTAAAAGGATTGTAATTGCTTCTGTCAATCAGTTAAAAGCACACACGCACTATTAGGTTTCTCTGACCATTGCTCGTGTGAAACTGAAACAAATTCTCCCATTCACACTGCAATGTAACAAAGTCTTGAGATAGACTAGATGTCTAAAACTTCTTTGACAGTGGACTTATTGTAGAGACCTTTTGAGTATATGGATCGTCTTTCTTACTTTATCACATGATTCTTTCACTTCAAAATTATCACATGATGGAATTCTATCCTTATCCTTATTGCATAACAGCAAGATTTTCTGACTGGTTTTGATTAGATAGTAAACTGGTATTTCATAACTTCGCCTGCAATATGAGTGGAAAATTTGTAGCGTTGAACCATCAATGAATTCTCTGAATTACAACCTTGTGGGCAAAGTTGGAAGAAGGTCATGGAAAATGTAGAGCTTTCAACTATGAGCATCAAATTCTGTAAATTACAACCTTGTGAGCAAAGCTGTTAGAAGGGGAGGGGATTGACGTGTGTACCGTGGTTTTCATATTGGTAGTTTGGTCCTTTGTATAATCACACCAATTTAGCGCACTAGTTAGATGGTGTGAATGGGAGTAACTCTTCATCCATAATGGCGTGGTATTAACTACTCTCTGGATTCTTTTCTCTATCAATTTATGTTTAGTTATATATTCTTTTCTAAACTCTGTTTCAATTATCTCTGTCAGCTCTACTTATCTATGGTTCTATCCAATCCTTTTGAATGCATAGTTGAGCATAATTTTCTCATTCTGGTTTGTTGAGTGAAATTTTGGTCCATTTATGCTAGTGTAGAAAAACATCTACAAGTATTATATCATCCTGAAAAAATTCTGTTCTGCTTTATTTCAGAGAGGAGGTATTTGGACCTGTGGCACCTATAATGCGTTTCAAAACTGAGGAGGAAGCCATTCAAATGGCTAATGACACTAATGCAGGTTGTTTTTATCTATCCCTGCTTCTTTTTCCATGTTAGTTAAAAGTTGAATATTGTCATCTTTTCATGGTACATTTGTTTGATCTGCGCAGGTTTTTCCTCTATTTTGTATATTTATTGTTGATTGAGATGATTATATCAGATTCCCAATTAGAAGCTACATGATTTCTGTAGGCATTGCAAGTGGATTCACAACTTTTTGCACCATGTAATTTTACCTTATATTGACTGTATGATGTCACAGGATTAGCTGCTTATATTTTCACAAACAGTGTTCAACGTTCATGGCGTGTCTCGGAAGCTCTTGAATATGGACTTGTTGGTGTCAATGAAGGAATCATATCAACTGAGGTTAGGATTATTTTGCGTATAGCAAACAGAACAGCTTTAATTTTTACCATTTTTCTAAATTGTATAGATTCTTATGTTTTGATTTGTAGCATTTACCAAACAGAGCACTTGTTTTGCTCCAATACAGGTGGCTCCATTTGGAGGAGTTAAACAGTCTGGCCTTGGACGGGAAGGTTCCAAGTATGGGATGGATGAATATCTGGAGGTACTGATATAAGTACTTTAGTAAAGTGATTCTCCCCTTCCCCTCTACCCCACCTCTCTCTCTCTCTCTCTCTCTCTCGCGCATACATACATTTGCAAAATCACACGTGCTCACGCATTGGTTGGTCGAGTTATTTTCTTTTGTTCACTGATTGGTGCATTGTCTAATGCAATATGTTTGCATGTTGTTCCAGATGAAATACGTCTGCTTAGGAGATATGAATAGGAAATGAGACCCAGGTACCTCTTAATATACTTCTGAGCTTATAATGCTAGAATCTGTGAGTTGATTTATTTGACTGTGGTGACTAATTACAGTATATATGTGCAGTTTGATAGGCAGTCAGTGATTTTAAGGTGGGAGAGTCTTTAGTCTCAAAATATGGATATCTATGACAGAAGCTGAATCTCAACTGGATCTTTTGCTTTCTTCTGACTGGTAGTAAGTTCAAACCTGAATCTTTGTCTGGCAAGCATGAATAATGCTTTATGCACGTTGTATGTTGCATTTTGTTTCTTTTTTCCCCTTTTGCTTTTATGGTATCTTGTTCTGAATTTTTTTTTCAATAAAGTGTTGGTTTTCTGAATAGTGGATTTGATTGGGTATTTTGGCTTCTGTTTAATGTTCTTCCTCAATGCTCTCTCATAGAAGCAAGACAAGAGGTTAATGGGTTATGGAGAATGACAATTATACAAGTTAATCCGTACAATAATCTACACCCGGAGGTGATACTGAGTTAGTAGTAAACATCAAATTGAAGCTCGTGATGGTATTAATACTAGTAACCAAATGGGGGTGGTGTTATATCACGAATTTATAAGCCCATTGGACTTTAAACCTGTATGGATCTGATTTAACTTATAAGTCAGATCATTGAAAATACCTGAATCTAAACCTATGAGTCAACTCGTTGTCATCTATAATTATCAGGTTAGCGACATGATGTTAACGTTTTAAAATATCCTAAGAACAATTAAAAGTGGCAGCACAGATTTCAATTATTCACTTCTAATGCTTTTAATTAAGATCTACCTTAGTTAATTACTTCATCTGTCGATCACCTCATACCATTTAACTTACTGACATGTGTCATCTATATCCATCAATGAATTTAAGTAGAACTTTTGTCTAAAAATTAGTCATTTTGGTGGTCTCACCTTTTGATGTATAACATGAACAGTTTATATCCACATATTTCCTTCGTATAACATGAACAGTTTATAAAAGGCACAATCATTGCCTTTTTAAGGTCTCATATATCATATAGTCAACAATATTCATTCATTCACACATCATTTATGAATATGAGTCACCAAATATAAAAAATATATTCACAATTTATTACATAGTCATAATTGTTTATAGACATTCAAAATCACAATTCATATGTCTATTTGCCATTATATATTAAAAATAATCCAAAAACACATGGATACCTCAAATTTGTCATTATCATTTTGACAAAAAGCTTAATTTTGTTAAATAACTCAAATTGGGCTCTCCAACAATGTAGTGGAAAATGAAAATTAAAATATTCAAATACTTAATTAACATCCAATAAATAGGAATGGTAAAAATTGCTCAACTTAGCTCGATCTGATCTAAAGTCAACAAAGCTCAAGCTAAATGGGCATTAGGTTGAGTTCGAATTTTTTTAAATTCTGAGCTTCAGTTCACGCTCGAACTTTAGTTGTTTAGCTTAGTCTGACTCAAAGTTCAAAATTTTCAAGTAAAATATCATCGTTTTGAACAAATCGATGTTTTTTAATTTTAATATATATTTAATCAGGCTTGACCCAGATTTGATTGAACTTTGAGCCTTTAAAATTTGATTAGACTCGTACTTGGATGTAGGGCCTCAAACCTGATTAGGTTTTAAGCTAGGATTGGGCTGGAACTCAGAATTTTGAGATGGCTTAAACTTGGCTTGGGTCATTGTCAAACCTATCAATAAATCATTTAATATAAAATAATAAGTTTATAGAGTCCCAATTAACATATCCTGCCAATTTTATACAAAAAGTACTTGTGAATTCTTTTCTATTACAAAATTCTATTGTTATCAAATTGAATCTCTCTTACAATCATCAAAATCTAGTTTGATACCCTTTCTTTTGTAATTGAATTCACCCCTCTACCTCTTATGTGGAATTTCGTGTAAATAGTTATCTGTATATCTTAAAACAAGCAATACAATCGTTTATATACAAAAGGAAGATAACTACTAAAAATAACTGCTAAGCTGACTAGACTAAGCAACTAACTAATTAAGAACTAACTAATTATATACAAACATAAAATATAATTAGCTAACAGCCTTCGTATCCTTTTGTTAGCCATCAATAACATCCTCATCGCTAGCCTCCTCACCTAGATGACTATGAAAAATCACATAGGGCAACCTATGCCTTCGTATCCTTTTGTTAGCCATCAATAACATTCTCATCTCATCGCTAGCCTCCTCACCTAGATGACTATGTAATTAATATATGCAGTGATATTAGTTGAAACATGACTGCTTGTTTTGTTTCCATAAATGATGAAGCAGTTATGTATGAATTATATCGGATTAAAATGATAGAAGGAAGGATTTTATATAATTGGAAGAAATGAAACTTACTAGCAAATTACCTTAACTTGAGATGAAAGTGAATCAAATCAATATAAGTTATAAGACAAAGTATATCTTTAATGATGAAGTTCATCAATCCAAAATAGGATGAATAGAGAAGTTTATCTTTATTTTTTTTTCTTATTCTTTTTCATATAAAAGGCTAAATTGTTTAGTTGAAGTTGAGACTGCAGCAACAATACCTCACTTAACCTGGCAAACACTTAGCAGATGTAGCTCAAGTCAATGGTGCCTTATAAATATTGTAATGTTTGGCCAGCCCAGGATCAACAAAATCCTAGCCTTATACATTAAGCAACTTAAGTTTTATCAATTTCACAAAATCATGGCAGGAAATCCGTTAATGACTAGACCGAGATCTAATTTCTGTCAGAATATATTTTCTGAAAACCACTTATTAGCAATTCTCTTCTTAGAACGAGGACACTGGCTCTTTGGAAGGTCTAAGATCAATTATTTTACGTTATATGTGTCGTGGAAAGTTCAAAGTAGAGTCACATCCATAGGCAGGCCCATCTACGAAGTCCTTTACGTCAATGATCAACATGGGAAATCGAGAAAAGGACACGTTAGGTCTAAGTTCTGCTGCAACAAACAATATCTTGTCATTGATTTATGGATTTGAGAAAAGAAATTTGTCTGTTCCTACGTGTTTCAGTTTATATTTCAGTATTGCACCTAAACTCTGTTACTTAACTCGCCATAAATGTGTTTAGACAGTCATACACAATCTCAGGCGGCAACTTGACCTCACTCAACTCACCGGACTCGGCTGTGCATACCAGAAAGAAAGTTTAAGTCAGCGAACGTCATGAAGATCCACCTCCTTTAGAACCGCCAGAACCACCATATCCCCTAAGCTATAGTGTGACGGTTTCCGACCAACTTAATTCTGCTAGAGCTGTGAATAACTTACGAGGATCCAATTGAGCTTACTAATGGGGATATCAACCTTGTTCAAGGATCACATGACTTGGGGGTCGAATTGTCACCCACCTTTCGAGAAAAATTGGACAATAGCTGAGCCAATGCAGTTGTTATCAAGTTGTTGGGACGTCGATTGGGGTTCAACATGTTCCGAGATCGCCTCCTTACGATGTGGCATCCTCGAGACCCTCTGAAAATCGTGGATCTCGAAAATGAATTTTATCTAATCAATTTCAAAGAGGAAGAGGACTATATACATACCTTAACACAAGGACTCTGGATCATAGCCGGACATGTCCTCTCCGTCCAACCTTGGGCGTCGGAATTTCAGCCTTCCACCGGACGAATCACCCACGTAGTTGCGTGGGTTAGATTCCCTGAGCTTCCCATTGCCAAATACCACCCATCTATTCTCACAGCTCTTGGAAATCTAGTGGGGAAAACTATCAAGATAGATTCAAACACTCAACAGGCTTACCATGGAAGATTCACGCGTGTTGCTATGAACCTGGACATCAGTTCTACTCTCCGTTCGGTGGTAGAGCTAGACGGGGAACTCATCCATGTGGCGTATGAAGGACTCCCCCAAATTTGCTTCCACTGCGGAAGGGTTGGGCACGGTACGGTGGCTTGTCCCTCGCGACCCGAGACCACCACTAAACTCGCGTCCTCCTTCGGACCTTCACCACCACCAGCCCACGTTGACAGAACTGGGAGTACCCCATCAAGCTGCTTATAGCCCATGGATGCAGGTTAACCGGAAGGGATGCTGGCCTTCCCCAACACCCAAGGGCCCCCGTTGTGCCAATGCTACCCACGCGTCAACCACTGGATCCCGAGGCTCGTAGTTCTCCGCGCTATCCACGACTAAGTCACTTAATTCCCCAACGGCTTTTCGCCCAACGGTCGACTCCAGACGCCAAACCGACTCCCCAGGCTCGTCAGCTTTGAACCTCAACCAATCAAAATCCCTAACTAATTGCCATTGAGTGACAAAGGCCAACAGAGAGGAACAAGCGTCCCTCAAACTGATCTTCCAAGTCTTCCGCAAGCTACGACGTCGCTCCTTCTCTAGCAGGCTCACGTCTTGGGCTAGGCCACGCCCACACTAGCTATGGGCCTTCCCAGCCTACGCCCACATCAACAGCAGTCAAGGCAGTCGGGCCTTCACCCCCAAGCCCGGCCCAGAAAGACAACAGCCCAGCCCAAAGGCCCACCACACTCCCAAACCCAGCCCAGCTCATGTCGCAATTTCTATTCCCTCGCATGCGGAACTAGTTTTACCGAACCCGTCCTTCCCTATGCCTCTTCCCGCAGATTTGGGTAGTGGCGATATGGATGAAGATCCCGCCGATCCCAATGGCCCTCCAATCCCGACACCTCTTAGCCACCCCCATGACTCAACACCCCCCTAACCCCCTGACCCAGCTTCCAAGCATCGAGTTATTGAGACCTCATATGTTAAATCGGACTTTGCGATGGCAGAATTTGTCTTGACCCTCGAGCCAATACAATGCCGGGATTTGCCCGAGCAAGCAGTCAACCCTACGGACGGTTAGAGTTGGGTTCCCTTCTCACATTACGCTATCATGACGATTTTTATATAGATTTGCCAAGGGGCTGGAGGCAAGACCTTCAAGCCTATCATGAAGAACTATCTTCGTATCCATAAGCCTCGTCTCGTTGTTTTGATCAAGCCACGTATTAGTGGTGTCCATGCGTTGAAAATTATTCGCACTCTGAGCTTTAGTAATTCCTTCTGGATAGAAACGAAGGGCTATTCGGGAGGTATCTGGCTGCTTTGAAAGGACAATATCGTTGCCTATGGCTCACAAACAATTTGTTCATGCCAGCGTGAATTGGGGTCATTAGTCGTTTGATTTTACTGCTATCTACGCGAGCCCGAATTATATGCTTCAAAAATACCTCTGGCATTACCTGTCGACTCTTGCTACGACCACTACCGCACCCTGACTTCTGGGAGGAGATTTTAATGTCAAACTGGAAAGTGTGAACAAACGCGGAGGTTCCCGTCTTCAACCCATTGTTATTTATTTGAATCAGATGGCTTAATCTAATTGAATGTGATCTAGAAAAAGAGACTAGCTCTTTTCCTATGGAAATACCGGCAATCAGATCAAATTCCTATGAAAGGGGCTAATCTATTTGGCAAATCTTTAAGATAAATTCAAGTATGACTCATGCAAAGAAAGGAGAAAGTACAAGTATCAACAATCTGATATAAAATCTTTTTTTTAATAAGTAATTTAATAGAGAAATTATTCAATTAAGAGCGAAGCTTCAAACACTTTTAAAGTGAATTATTACAAAGAAGCAGTTACCTCGATCTTTTATGTGTTAAATAGCTGTCAAATTAGGTGTGTTCTTGATGAAATATAATAAAGTTCCAAGATGCAAAATCACATAGGGCAACCAATGCCTTCGTATTCTTTTGTTAGCCATCAATATATAGCATCCTCATCGCTGGCCTCCTCACCTAGATGATTATGCAATTAATATATGCAGTGATATTAGTTGTAACATGAGTGTTTGTTTTGTTTTCATAAATGATGAAGCAGTTATGTATATCGGATTAAAATGATAGAAGGAAGGATTTTATATAATTGAAAGAAATGGAACTTACTAGCAAATTACCTTAACTTGAGATGAAAGTGAATCAAATCAATAAAGTTATAAGATAAAGTATCTGTTTAATGATGAAGTTCATCAATCCAAAATAGGATGGATAGAGAAGTTTATCTTCTTCTTTTATCTTATTCTTTTTCATATAAAAGGCTAGATTGTTTAGTTGAAGTTGAGACTGCAGCAAGAATACCTCACTTGAGATAATTTGGCTATTTGACTACGGGCAAAAACTTGGCAAACACTTAGCAGATGTAGCTCAAGTCAATGGTGCCTTCCTAATTTTGTAATGCTTGGCCAACCCAGAATCAAAAAAATCCTAGCCTTATACATTAAGCAATTTAGGGGTGTTAATTTCTAGTTTTATTTTTTATTTTTATTTTTATTTTCAAATTCAGTAAAAAATCTTGTTTGTTTGAGTTTTTAGTTTCTATTTTTGGTTTTGGTTTCTTCCAATTTTTTAAAATTATGAAAATCATAAAAAGTAGTTTTTGTTTCCTGTTTTTATTTTTTAAATCTGATG
>JANKYF010000002.1:38148654-38159152 GCA_029829435.1 Erythroxylum hondense | reverse complement strand
ATAAGCCTAATACTATTCATGGAACGTAAATCACATTACATAAACGACATACATGTACATATAAAAGGAATACCTCAGAATATATTATTAACAAGTCATAATATTAATACATGAATCACAAATATCTATTGGCTTAGGGCATACTACTAACAACATCAACCTTTTTGACCTTTAGGGGAGGATAGACTACTAACCTATCGTTTGAATAAGAGGTTAGCTTAAAGCACAGGGTTTGAAAAGAAGCATCATCACTTACTTTTTTAGATCAAGAGAAAGTAGGAGAAGAGGAAATGATCAAGGAAGGAGGAGTAAAGGTAGAACTAAGGAAACGAGGAGCTAAGAATGGTCTTTTAGAAGGAAGCGACAATTAAAGGAACACTACCTTTAAGACAAAAGAAGAAGGAATGAGGGATGAGGTAAGAGGGGACACAAGCAATTTAATTTGCACTTAGGAAAGGAAGATAACATCTCTAATTAAATGAGCCTTAAGCTTAGAGTTAAGAATCACTAGAAGGTAATGAACAAGAAGAAGTTGATCAGTAAACATCACATAAAAAAAAAAAGAGGTGACAAAGATTTCACGCAAAAGACAAACTTTTAACATAAAAAATTTAAATAACAAGTAGAAACCTCAAGACTTATTAAGTTCCCTTTACAATTGATTAATTTGACTAGAAAAATTAATGTATTAAGAAAATAATAAGTTATAAGAGTCCCTTAAAATTTTATTTGTATATTTATACTACTAATAAATTATGAATTGAGAATTTTAATATAAGTCAAACATTTAAAATGATTTAGCATAAAGTAAATCTCATATTTTTCCCCATTAATGGTCCTTCATATGTTAAATCAAACCAATAATATCTTACAATCTATTTTTAAATCAATCACCTATGTTTAGGACTTAAATACTTCATATAAGTTAATTTACTTCAAAATAAATTACAATATAATATAATAAGATTGAAATAAATGAGATAATGAACTAAACATTTACATAATTTTGAATCTTAGGTGACACTTTTACTTTTTGACTTAATATTGTTTTATAAATTACTAGATAGTTACTTATTTGATAAATTGACTTTGATTAATAATAATAGAATTAAAAAATCAGTTATTTTAACATATGAGGGCAGTTTGGTACTGTAATTAAATGTTAGGGACTCGTTGGATGTTTAATTTTAAAAACATCATGTCTTTTGCATTGCATTGGACCTCGACGATTACACATAGAACGTAAAATGGGCTTCATTCGTGTTTTCAGTTAAATGCATAGGCCCGTGCCCAAATTTCACCTACAATTGATTTACTAGAGCTCATCTCTATTCTTGTCGTGATCAAGTAAAGGGGCTAAAGGCCCATATACGCAGAACGTATCATCATTCGGCTCGCAATTGAAATTCTAATGTCCAATTTCCCATACCAATTTCTGAATTTTGCCTTTACCCAAACTGAGATTTACACGGAGAATTTCTCTTTATTTTGGTACATAAATGGGGCAGGTTGTTGTTTTTCTTTTTAATTTCCTAGAATAACATTCATGGTACGTTACTTCTTTTTTTTTTTTTGGTATTTAAGAAAAAATCAATTAATAAGAACGAGATATGTACATAGCGGCCTTTTACAAGTGCCTCAGGGGCACACGACGTGGATTCAAAGCAACAGCTGATTAATATGTTACTTCTTGATGATTTAACACCATCACAAGTTATGATTTCTAGCACATTGACATTGCTTAGACTGGACATAGAGGATATATGATAAGAAATGCGCAAATACAAAGTTAATTTCTGTTGAGTTAGAATATGTAACCAAAACAAAACCTCTTATCCACCCAAGTTTTTTACCTTCATAACTTGAAACCAACTACATATTTATATAATGAACTTTTACAATACTAAATATATAATGAACCCACCGGTTAAGAATTAGTTAAGGAGAAGGCTCGGAGATGTCAGCTGGAGGAATGAAATGATCCATGGAAAGGCCAGGGACATTGAACACAGCATCATCAATCCTCCAAAGCTCCTCCATTCGAGTCCTACTATGTTGCACTGTCTCTTCCTCGAACCGAAACACCGTAGCAATGGACCTGCCTTGATGAGCAATTAACACACCATCCACATCTCTGTAATCTCCAATGCTGCTTCCGATTGTAGTCTCCCAGTAAATGGTGTCATTTTCTGGGGTCTGTACCCTGGTGAGATGTGAGTCCTCTAAGTATATTAGAAGTCCACTCTTCTGGCAGAAGTAGCCATATAATACATGCCTTAAAACTTCTGCTGGCCCATCACTTCTTTCTACCACGGCTTCACGATCTGCTGCTACTTTTAGTACAAAGCAGTCATCGTCTCCAATTTGCTTCTCTCCCAAGCATTGAGCTTTCGCGAATAAGCTGGCTGTACTTTTTGGATCTAGGCCCTGCAATTGATTAATTAATTAGCTAATCAGTATCAGTGCTTTGGAGAGTTTTCAGATTGGTCAATAACTAGCTAATGTTAATTTCTAGACTAATCTCCTTGCTAGGCCTTGCACAATGGCTGGCTTTGCTGGTGTGTGAATAAATTAGCAATGTAGGTAATTATGAGCTACCATTGAGTCAGTCTAATTATAGAAACATTCACATGTTTTCTTCCAAAGCCAAATTGCCAGATGGGTTTATCTAATACAATGTTTAGGACTGTAGATGAATCCAAAGAAGCCAGGATACCTAATGTAATAAAAAAAAAGAAAGGAAGATAGGGAAAGCTTTCGAAAATGCGCCAATAACAGAAGAATGGGAAGTCTATTGGATTTGAATAAAGTGCAAAACAAAACAAAAGATAAAGCAAAAGAGGATAACTAAGTGGCTTTGGCAAATGGCAATCCCAAGACGAAGATGAAGACGAAGATAATGTAGCAAAGACTCCAACTTTGAACAATGAATAAAACGTCAAAAACATTATCACGTGGCGTCCTAAGTCTTTAACTCGTAATGACCGAAACATGACGTCAAAAACATTATCACGTGGCGTCCCACTCGTCAAGGTTCAACAAAAGAAGCTCACTTGTCTGCTAAAGCACTAGACAGTTTCTCTATCGCTGTCCGTTCTCAATTACTTTTCACTTTTATGGGCTTTGTACGCTTTCTTTTGTTTTGTTCGTTCATCTCTTTCTTTCTTTCTTTGTTAAATTTACTTAGGGTTAGCTAGCTTACAAGAAACTTCACAAACAAAACATCCCAAGCATTTATGTTAAACTTAAGTTAGTTATACCTGGATTATGCGACGAAGAGGGCGTTGTGGTCCCTTTGCCGCATGCGTACCGAGCCAGGGTGTATGCCGCCACACGGTCTTACCGTCGCTTCCGGCAATGACTTTGTTTCCTCCGACAGCCAACTCAAGAGACCACATCCCTGGCAACATTTGCCATAAAACAAAGCACCCGTTTTCACCACTTCTATTCCCCAAACTCTTCACATTCTTCCCGGAAGAAATCTCTGTCTCACAACGCACCATCTTTACCATTCCTGTTGCGTACATGTTCTTCACACATTTTTGTTGTTTTAGACACCCTGTCGCCGCCAAATACTGTTGTATGATGTAATGTGCAATGGAGTTCTCCTGTCATAAACAACAACTGTTAATTGCCAAAACCCTCGTAACAGAAAAGAACCCATATTAGTTAGCGAACTTACTATAGGAGTGTCCTTAATGTGAATGCGATGAATGGGGTCGTTAACTAGCGGGATTGGAGCTAAAGGGCAACCCAAGACACCAAGCAACAGCCTCAAATCTTGTGTTTTGGCTGGGATGCTTCCATATGGTGTAGACATTGAAAAATGGTTGCCTGCTGATGAACCCTTTTGTAGACGGAACCATTCGCGAATGATTTCCCAAGAACTTTCCTTTTTGTTAGCTTCTTCTTGCATTTCAGGGTCGGGGCCTTCCATTAGAGGAGTCAAGGTTTGTGTGCACCATATCTGCTTCCTTCTAGATCGTGAACCCATGATTGTGTGACAATAGGGTATTTCGGTTAGCTGTATCTATGGAAGGAATGTAAGAAGATAGGATGAAATGGATGCTATTGTAGTGATGGTGATCAAAATGGTGGTGAGCTACCGATCATGACAAGGAGAGAAGAGACAAAACAAAAGAGACAGCTTATCTGTCCAACGGCAGAGGGTGGTGTTTTATTAGTATATAAAACCTGACTCATGTTTGTTGGGCCATCTTTTGCTTTATTCTTGTCTTTGGTTCTTTTCACTTTTAGACTGTATGCCTTGAGGCTTGAGCTTTTCTCCAAGTTGAGCGAAAGATCGAGACATGGGGATTAGGCCATCTCTTTCTTTGTGCTTCTTCTTGTATTTCTCTCCATTTCTCACTCCATTCAATAAGGCCTCTAAGGCTAACCTTTATTGGAATTTGATATCACAACATACCAATCAACAGATTAAGATCGTGCCGTGAGATTATACTATGTTAAATTTTGAGGGTCTCGGCAAAAGCAAACACATGACTTTTTGTTTTACGCGCATGATTCAATGATTATTAGATAGGGTACTCGCACCTCCATTTTCAAAAACATATATAATGCTCAAGGCAATCATTGTGTAAATAGGAAGAAATCGAACAACTTAGTGTGAGATGAAAATGGAATTATATATATATAGCTGGAAAACCAAGCAATTTATGTTGGAAATTTGTATAATTTATATACATTAATTTGTTTTCCTTCAATTATATAGTATCTTGAAGCTTAAAAAATAAAAAAAGAGATCCGTGATGCTAATAAACAATCTTTTGCTTATAATTACCGGGATTTGGCATCACAGTGTCATAGGAATAGGTTCTGTCCATCGCAACCAAACACATTCTGTTATAAAGACGGATACAATTTTTTCTGTTTTGTCTACCACAACCAAACATCCTACTGTCTCTAGTTTCTGTTTCGTTCTGTTATGTCTTTAGCTACTGAAGACAGCAACCATACGGATAGTAAGTACCCTTTTTGTTTGATTTGGAGGGCAGCACGCGCATGTAATCTTATTCTATGTCTCCAAAAACCTTATTATATATAGTAGTCATGACGCAGGACAAGAAGAGAAGTTCTCTCATTTTTATTTGAATCAGATACTAAAATTATGAACAAAACAACACTGATAAGCATCAAAGCCTTAAATTAACATAGAAAAGGTTGAACTGCAAGTAATAAAATACAACTAGCAGAGAAATAAACGGAGTTATATATGTGGTGGTGAGTCGGCGTCATGTTGGAGAGGCAGATGGATTTTGGAAGCCAAATTTATGACCTAACTCTACCTTACAACCCAACATCTTTTAAGTTTTATATCTGTATGTACTATACATATAATATGCTTTGAGTTGAAAGGATGAAGTGTGGCTTTCATAGCTAGGAAGTAAATGTTGCAAATGAATGAAGGTACATATATTTTAGCTATAGTCCTCATCATTCTAACCAACTGATTTGTACATTATGCTTTAGCTTTAAGAGTGCACAGTTACCTTATCTACTCCTTTAGTTACTTGTTCACGTTACCCAATATTCACACACACAATATGCATATGTTTTATTTTTCATTTCACTTCTCTTTTAAGTTAAAGATTTTATACTATAATTAAGATGGTAAGTGACTCTCTTTACAAATTAAGTTGGTTTTATAGGATTACTTGTACGTCCAAGCCTATTACTAAATTCAAGGCCAGTTATGGAGGAAAAATTCTCTAACTGATAGAAAGTTGATGTTTTCAGCCCAATTATGGGCTTCATCCTCACAATCCAAGCTTGCTTTGCGGTAGTTAAAGCCCTTAAATATGAGGTCCACTTCATTGAGATAAGAGTTTCAATTTTCTAATTTGTCTCATTAATGCCATCGACTTAGGTTCAGCCAATTATATAAATATCAAACCAAAATTTATCAGATAAATAATTTATCTTGAAGTTAAAAAATCATTTAGTGTAGTGGATCAAAAGTTGGGAAATAACTAAATTTTGTCCAAACATGTTTTGTCTGTTGTGAAACTTAGGTTAATCTCTACCAATAATAACAAATTTACTTTGAGTACTATTGCCTAGGCGAACAGAATGTGAATGAATGTACTGAAAAATCGTATCAGGTAAATTCTCAGGAAAGACTGGAGGGATTACAAATGGTTTTACTTAAAATCCAATCTCCTAGATATAATTTTCCTAAACATGTAATTTAATAGCACAATAATTCACTACAACTATACCTGTCAATAGCTATTAAATAAACAAATAAAGAACACCATAATTTAACAAAGTTTAGCTAATTATGCGTACTTTCTCAGACACTATTAAATTTATATTTCACTATTTTGAAGAAATAATACAAGTGAAATACTACAAAAAGAGAGAAGGATTTTTTGTCTTATGGAAATATAATTTTTGGGATATCTTTAACTAAGAAGGGGAGGCTCCTTTTATGATTTTAGGAACCTCCACCATTCCCACACATTTTCAATGTGGGATTGTGGAATGAGCTACAATATTTAACCACTCAACAAATTTCCACCTTGGCGAATTTCTTTTTCAAATCTCTCATAAAACTTATCTTTAGTAGTGTCTTTAAATGTGCTTCAAAGCACCCATTCTCAATTTTTGGCAATATTGATCAAGTCCAAACAATGTTAGAACTTGACCATAGTCACCACCTTTGTCAACATATTAGTAAGATTCTCAGTGGTCTTAATCTTCTGGATTATTACTCCACCTTCTTCCAGAACCTCTCATACAAAGTGATAAAGGACATCGATATGCTTCATCATTGCATGGTAAACCTGGTTCTTTGCTAAAAAGATAACACTTTGACTATCACACTGCACTTTGATGTGCTTGCTAATTCACCAAGCAATCCTTAAAGTTAAATTGCCTCCTTCGCAACTTCTATAGCGACCATATATTCTGCCTCCGTGGTTGACAAAGCAACTGTTGAATATAACGTAGACCTCCAACTGATTGGTGCATTTGCAATAGTAAACACATAGCCAATAGTTAATAAAAGTTTATCTAAATCACCGGCATAGTCGAAATCATAATATCCAACTATACATTGACAACCTTGCTTATCCCGCTGAAATACCAAACCAATATCTACGGTGTTCAGAATGTACTGTAGAATCCATTTCATAGCTTACAAATGCTCCTTGCCTGGATCATGCATATACTTGCTCACGATTACTACTGCTTGTGAAATGTCAAGCCTTATATACACCAGAATATACATCAAGCTACTAACCGCATTCACATATGGTACTTTAGTCATGTACTCTCATTTTGTATCTTTCTTTGGAGATAAAGATGCACTGAGCTTTATATGAAGGGTGAAGGGAGTAATAATAGGTTTTGACTTTTCATTCATGCGAAAACATTGTAGTACCTTTTTCAAATATTGTTTTTGAGTTAAACACTGTCTCCTTAACTTTCTGTCTCTACTTGTATCCATGCCGAAAATTTTCTTGGCTTCACCCAGATCCTTCACTTCAAACTCCTGATTCAACTGAATCTTCAAATTTTCAATTTCTCTTTGATTCTTTGAAGCTATTAGCATATCATCAACATACAGGAGAAGATAGATGTAGGATCCATCTTGTAGCTTGCAAAAATACACACAATGATCGTATTTGCTTCTTGTGTAATTTTTTTCCTTCATAAACTTATCAAATCAATTGTATCATTGCCTTAAAGATTGCTTCAATCCGTACAACAATTTTTCAAGCTTGCAAGTCATATTCTCTTTTCCAGTAACTTAAAAACCGTCGGGTTGAGTCATATAGATTTCCTTCTCTAAGTCTCCATATAAGAACATAATTTTGACATCCAATTGAACTAGTTCTATATTAAACTATGCTACCAAAGCTAACAAAATTCAAATAGAGAAATGTTTTACAACTAGAGAGAAAACTTCATTATAATCAATTCCCTTTGTCTAAGCATAGCCTTTGGCTACTAGCCTTGTTTTGTAAGGAACATTATCCTTATCAAGAAATCCATCTTTCTTTTCATTTACCATTTGCATCCAATTGCCTTCTTTTCCTTTGGGAGACTAGCTAGCTTCCATATTTGATTCTTATAAAGGGAATTCATTTTTTTATTCATGGCTATCCTCCACTTTTCTTCTTCTGAACTTCGAACTGCTTCTTTATAAGTGGTAGGAATGTCATCAATTTCAATTGGAGATGCATAAGCCACCTTATTAACACAACGAGCAGGTACTTGGATGTTCCTTTTTGGTTTTCTAAATGCAATTGGTAATTGTTGTTGTGGAGGTTCTTGGGTTGAAACTTCTTCTTCATCTAGCTCCTCTTCTACCACAGGATTTTCTACATCTGTTTCATCATTTGCTAGGGTAACAATTCTTTCCTCAAACTTCACCTATTTTAGAGTACCATCTGTCTATTTAATATTTTTATTTGTCATCTCTCTTAACATGGTAGATTTGTCAAAAGTAACATCCTTACTAAAAATTATTTTCTTTGACTCTGGGCACTAAAGATGATATCCTTTCACACCAGAAATCCTCCCATGAAAATTACTTTCTTTACATGTGGATCTAACTTTAACTCCTTAACGTGATAGTATGCAGTGGAACCAAACACATGTAAGGAATCATAGTCTGTAGTAGGTTTTCCAAACCATTTTTCTAAGGGTGTTTTACCACCAAAAATAATTGATGGAAGAAGATTGATGAGATGACAAGCATATGTAATAACCTCAACCCAAAATTCTCTGCTCAATCCAGCATTAGACAACATAAATCGAACTCCAACAATGTATGTTCTGCTACCCCATTTTTTGTGGTGTATCCCTGATTGTGAAGTGTTTGACAATACCTTCATCTTCGCAGACTTTTAAAAATGGATCACTCCCGTACTTCCTACCATTATCTGTTCGAAGACGTTTGATCCTTCTGCCTGTTTGAGTTTCCACCATCTTCTTCCATTTGAGGAAAACTCCCCACACTTCATCCTTAGTCTTCATAGTATACACCCATACTCTTTGGGAAAAATCATCAACAAAGGTCATATTATAGTGTTTTCCTCATAAAGAAGCTGGTTTGAAAACTCCCCGCAAATCATAGTGAACATAATCTAAAATACCCTTCATATTATGGATTGTAGTGCTGAATTTCACTCTTGTCTGCTTCCCTTTGACATAATTTTCAAAAAAGTCTAATTTATAGGCCTGAACTCCTTTCACCAATTCTTGATTTATTAATATCTTCAAGAATTTTTCACCTACATGTCCTAAGCGTATATGCCACAACCTAGTTGCTTTTAGCTCTTGATCATTATTAGAAGCTACTATTGTTGTTCCAATAATTGCATTACCTTGGTAATAAGACATGTTATTGTTTCTTCAAATTCCTTTCATTAGCACAAGTGTACCAGAGATGACTTTTTTACTCCATTTGCTACATTTATAGTGTAGCCCTTTGATTTTAAGACTCCCATAGAAATGAGATTCTTCGTCAAACTTGGCATGTATCTAACATCTATCAAAGTCTTGGTTATTCTATCATGATTTCTTAAGAAAATTGAACCAATCTCATTGGTTGTGCAGGGATTGTCATTTACTGTGTAAACAAGTCCACCTTTTAGCTCTCTAAAATCAGAAAACTAATCCTAATTAGGACACATGTGATGACTACAACCTGAATCGAGCAATCATATGACTATAAAGGTTTATTGAGGTTGTAACAACTAATGAAAGATTTGAGTCTATATCTTTACACTCAGCAACATTAGAATTTGCACAACCTTTCCCTTATTAGGTTTGTTTTTATTCTTCAGCTTTGGACAATCCTTTTTCTAGTGCCTTTTTTTCTGACAAAAGGCACATTTATCTTTGCTCAATTTGAGCCTTGACTTCAATCTCCCTTTCTTTCCTTTAGCCTAGCTCTGCGAATGACCTTTGATTACCAAAGCTTCTACTGCTCCACTAGTACGTTATTCCTTCTCAATTTATGACTGTACAAAGCAGTTGTAACTTCACTAAGAGACACATCAACCTTCCCATGAAGTAAAGTAGTTTCAAGAAACTCAAAGTCCTCAGGAAGGGATGCCAACAACTTCAAAGCTAGATCTTCATCTTCAAATATCACATGTAAATTCATTAAATCAGTAACTAAAGGATTAAAATTGGTGATGTAATCATTTATAGTGGCGCCCAAAACATAAAAGAAACAAAATAGTCTATTCTTCATATGAAACTTATTCTTGAAGTGAATCACACGTTAATATATTGAACAATAATATGATCAAGATACACAAGAAGGGGGATTGAATTGTGATAGTCTTTTCGTTAATCCCTTCAAAGAACAATTACTTGTACTTTTCAGAAAACTTATCGTAAATCAATTTGTAACTAGTTTGAAAAACTTTGTTAATAAAGAGAACTACGATTTAAGTAAAGTAAGAGTTAGAGAGAGAAACACAGCAATTTATCCTGGTTCACCCCAAACCGTGGGCTA
>JANKYF010000002.1:37969045-37981313 GCA_029829435.1 Erythroxylum hondense | reverse complement strand
ACATGTTTTGTGATTTGCAAATGTGACTACATGATGAGAATTTGAGAAACAAGTGTTTTATGGATTTCAACAAGGATTTTCTATGACAATAAACTTTTGAATGGTTTTGCTTATTATTCCGTTATAAGCTGTTACCCACGAGCTTTCGAGCTCAACCCCCCTTCATTCCCATCCACCGGTGATGAGAAGAAGATCGGGTGAAAGAAAGTGAAGGTTTTTGTTTATATGTGTACAGATTGTATTGTTTTTTTTAAGTTAGATTGTTGTTGAGAGTTTTGGGAGTTGTGTATTATTGTATTTTTGGATTTTAGTATTTATGTTGTGTATGGCTTGAAAATGCCATTAACATGTTGTAAGCTGTATTTCATGATGTAAATGAATTATGGAATTATGTATGGATATGAAATAAGAATTTGTTCAAATGATGAGATATGAATGCATATGAAGAAGAAAATGTATTGAGGTTGAAGGAATGAGGAAAATCCCGTTTGGAAGGGGTTTTGCTTTAACTGATGAAAACGAAAAAAAATGAAATGAAATTTTTTTTTTACCAATTTGGATTGGTTTAGATCAAGTGCCTTTATGGTTTCCAACGCTAGTCTTTTTAAGGTACACGTTTTCGGATGTCAAAAATTTGACTTTCAGTTTGATTGATTCGATTTGATTTCATGAATTCCGCTTTTGATTTGTTTCTGCCACTTTGTATTCGATTTCGCTTTTCGATTTGGTTCCGCTTTCCGATAGGCTTTCGCTTTTGTTTTCGCTTTATGACTTCCGATCCGATTTTGTATTTCGCTTTTGTTTTGGCTCACTTTGCTTTCGATTTGTGATTCCGTTTTTTCGGTTGGGGTCCAGTTTTAAAACTGGGTCCCAACATTTGTGGTATCAGAGCAAGATAATGAAGCGATATTAGTTATGGTTTGCTTCAAGGTTGGGTTCCGAAAACGGGATCCAACAGATATTGTGTTGAAATGAGTTTGAAAATGAAGTAGAAGAGATGTTTTAGGGTTTCATGAGTTATGTTTTGAAAGATAGGAATAATATAATTGAAGAATGTCAAAAAATTAGGTTTCGGGAGGTTTTTGGGCTCGCACGTCGCGACGTCCTCATGCGCACGTCACGGCGCACGTAAGCATGCACATCGCGGCACCCAAGCAAGCGACCACGTCGCGGCACACGTAAGTGCCCTCGTTGAGGCGAGCTCAACCTTCGCCACGACGAGGATCCATTTTGTCGCTACGGCGAGGACCCATTTTCCTGCACAAGCATGTTTTGGTATTTTGGGCATAACTTTTGATGTGGATGTCTAAATGAGGTGATTTTTGATTTGTTGTTAACTAGAGACATAGGGATACAAGTTTGGTGAAGAAATAAAATTGAAAATCAGTCTTTAAAGATTTCAAATTTTATATGGAATTTGAGTATATAATATAGTTTCAACATAAGGATAGTCCCTATATGTTTGGAGTATAAATTTCAGATTTCTGAAACAAATTGAATGATTTTTGAGTCATTAGAAACTTAAGACAATGGGGAACATTTTTTTAGAAGAGAATATTATCAGATTTTTTCATTTACTTAATCAGAGCGATTATGGAAAATTGACCCAAATTTTTGGACTTTTGGAAGAGTTTGAGTTTTTCGAAATTTATCTAAGTGAATATGCAATATATGGGTCTTCAAATTGTATTCCTATTGAATGGGAAGTTTGTTTTTGATAAAAGGGAATGAAGAAAGGCAAGAGGATCTAGAGGAAAGGCATCTCTTAAGCATGTATTCAAGCATGGATATAAGGTGGGTACCTATTTATAATTGAGTAAATAAGCCACTTCTGCTTTATTTAAATCAAGAAAATTTCAATGGTTTAAAATTGCATCATAAGTGTTGCATAAATTGTGCTTTGAATGAATTGCTGAAATATGTTATATGTTTGCTACATGAATTGAGTGATGTTTTATGAAAATGTTTTCGTTTGAAAAGAACGCATGTTAATGCAATTATGTTTTCAAGAATGATTTTCAAGACTTATGTTAAGTATATGAAAAGCAAGTTTACAAGAAAGTGCCATTTTGGGCAACAAGTTTTCAAGTTTATGAATATGTGTTATGTGGGTTTGTGGTAGTCCCTCAAGAACCGTCACGTGCACGTTGACCCAAGAATAGGCTTCTCCCACCTGCCCGCTAGTGGCACGGAGCTCCTTCAAGGACTCCCTCAAGTTTACGACTACACAGGACCATTATATGGGAATGTGTAGTACGTCATGAATCTGGACCTACCCGAACCATTATGATGTGTTTATGTGTTTTCATGCATTGATAAGTTTGATGATTGTTTGACTTGAGTGAAATGAGAATTTGCTTGACAAGTTGACAATTTTGAGAAAAGAATGTTTTATAAATTTTCAATGAGGTTTTGCTATAATCATGAAAGTTTCAAATGGTTTTTGCTTATTACCGTTTATAAAACTGTTACCCACGAGCTTTCGAGCTCACCCCCTCTCTTTCACCATCTTCAGGTGAAGAACAAGAGATCAAGTAAAAGTGAAATAAGGACTAAATTAGAATTTGCATGTTTTGTTTTGCTTTGGAGAGATTTATGTAAACAAAGCTGTAATTACATTTTGAGCAATCATTATTCAAGTATCTTGTGTACTTTAGAGATTCTGGAACATTAATGTATTGTGGCATCGAATGCCATTGAAGTTTTGTAAATTCTTATTTGTTGTTAATGAATTATGATTGATGCATGGATGAGGATGATTAATGTAGAGCATGAATGGTATATATATATCTGTATATATATATATATATATGTACACACCTCAGTGAGATGTTATGAATATAGGGATGTTGATGAATATGAGAATTGAAGTGAATTGAGATTGAGGGTTGGATGAATTCCAACTGGTAGTTAAATTGTTATGAATGATGTGCAATTAAGGGAGTGAAGTTGTGATAAATTTCAAGTTTTCATTAGGGTAAATTGTGTGTTCTGAGTTTAGAAGAAATTCTATATTAATCTATGATGATTTTGACCAAGATTTCATAATAACAGTTATAGATGATCCTCTTAGCTTTCCAACGCTACAAAGTATGCAAATTTAGGATATCATAGTGAAAAGATATGAGCGTTATAAGTGAAGATGCTGCTTAGGAAGTTTAAACATGACAATCATGGTGAATGATGAGAGTTTAGGTTTGTGATAATTTATTTGAGTTGTATTTTGGGAGTTTGATGCACCCAAAGTTGAAATTGAATGTTTTAGGAGTGTGATTGCATTATAAGAAATGAAATAATGAAGATTATAAGTGTATATGATGTTAGATTGGAGGTCGGAAGCTTTGGAGAGGGTTTGGGGGGGTTTTGGAAACTCCTTTACCAGTTTAACGGACTTTAGGTCTGTTTAAAGGACCTTTTTGGGTTAAAAAGGACCCCAAGCATCACCCATGTCCGTTTTTGGGTTAAAAAGGACCCCAAGCATCACCCATGTCCGTTTAACGGACTTGATGTCCGTTTAACTAATTTTCTCAGGTGAGAAAGTGCATTTTGGCCCGACAGTGTCTGTTAAACAGACATGCATGTCCATTAAGCAGACACTCATGGGACAGCTTCAGTAAATCTCTATTTTCAACTATTTTAGAGGCAGAATCTGACTTTATAGTCTTCATACACGTTGTAGATATAGAAGTCTAATTTCAAATGGTCTAAGAACGAAATCAATCTGACATTTGTGGTGAAAGTTATGACAATCGATCCAAGAGATGTTACTGCATGATTGAGGTTATGAACATGTTAGATTCTTTCGGTCATAACTCGCCCATATGACCTCCGAATGAAGTGATTCTTAAAGTGATGAATTCCTAAGACATGTATTTATCTATCCATGAAATTTGGTAGCTTTTGGTTTTGAAATGAAAAAGTTTGATCGTAAGACAGTGAGAGGCTAGTTTAGAGAGCATGATTGAGGTATAAACACGCTTTGGAATTTTAAGTATATCTTGAGTTATATAGCTCCGATTGAGGTGATTCTTGCTTCAAAACAAAATAGAGGCTTAGAGATATGATTTATTTGAAGAAGCCCAATTGAAATTCGTGTTTGAAGATTTCCAAATTCTGCTCAAAAGTAGGAAAATTTGAGTTTGAGCATGGTGACTAATTTTATGTGGGCGCGCCATTGAACAAATTGCGAGGGAAATTATTTAGATTTTTATAAGAATGAAGATGAATCGATGATGATCAAGGTTTAAGACATCCAAATTTGGGCTCCGCAAGTGAGGCCCAACAGATGTGATATCAGAGCAAGCTCAAGTTTCATGATCAAGCAAGAGTTGGATTCCGGAAGCTAGCGGGGTCCAACATATATACAACATCGTCCTGTGAGCATAAACAACTCATTCTACACAGTATGCTACAAACATGAGGAATGCACAAAAGTTATTAACAAACTATGTCTTTAATTTCCAGCTGATCGACCTTTGAGCCATACCTGATTGTCAAAGTTGCATAAAATCAACTTCTATGGAGTCTTAGAAGCTAGGTTATCTTACTCTTGAACCTAAAATTATCAACGGTGCAATTTTGATTAGTTTTGCGAACTCAATAGAGTAACCATCCTCGGTGGTTCACTCATGTTATAAAACACAATTAATTATAAACATATTGTCACACAGTTCATATCAACTTGATTAGCATCAAGTTTTATCACAAACAAATTGTATTTCAGTCAAACAATTTAATCAAACTATCACTTCATTACATTTGAATAAAATACAATCATTAGTTTAACACCATGTATTCAAGCATATATCATTCTTACAGCTTTACAAATTATTCAATGAATTCAAATCATATGTGAATTCTATATATATGAGGATCACATTTGTTTTTACATTATTGTGACTGTGTGCTTTTTCAGTATCCTGTATCACCGAGCTCATTGATCACAGTGAGCCTTGGGCTCTAACCACATATGTTAGGCTTTAAGCTCTGTTAAGTAGCAACACCAGTCATCTATTGAAATGGAATGCATGCCACAATTCATTCAATACAATCAATCACTTTCATTCATATTATCTCAGTCAATACGATTAGTCATAACATTCAGTCACTTTTGGTTGAGAATCATTTAGGCAGTCTCATTCACATACAAGTAGCACTTCCAATGATATTCACATGCATCAAACACCTCAGACAAGTATTGTTCGGAATTCAGTACACAATTAGTACATATTCATTATATATCAATTTAAATTCAATAATATCATATCAAATTAAAGTGAGATCATCTTAGGTTACTCACAATTGCTCCCTTAAGCCTATTACCTTGACGTTCTGGTGATATTTGGCAGTGGTCGTGCTACTTGCTCTCCTATATACATTAAAACAATTTCATATTATTGTACTGCTTATGTAACTAGGTAAGCACATATATATAAAGGTATCATGTATCATGCATTTGCAATAAAAAATTCTCGAGTATATTTCTATACAAATTGATGTACTCCAATAGTGTCAAAATTTACATACTTATGTGCTATTCACACACTCATTCACTATTCCAGCTTTTGCTGAAAGCATCCCATTCGGGTCAACTTTGCATAATCAATAAGAGTAAGAAAATGATGCATTTATGTAACACTTTCTTCTAGAAAATTATTCCTCTTGTCTTAAATTTCTAATGATATCAAGATCATACAATTTGGTTTATTATTCTATGAGTTATGCTCAAAATTCCACAGACTGTGTACATTTGACATTTTGATTAATGCATGATCATGCATTCAAGTTTTACATCTCATATCTCTCAATTCCAATATCCAAAAATTACAAACTTTATATCAATCAAAAGCTAAGAGAATAAGCTATAACTTTTGAAGACACCTTTGTCTGATTTGGCCTAAATCAATATAGTTTATTCAATAAAAATAGGACATGATTTCTGTCCCTGGTAGTGCTACAGCCTAAGCCAAGACTCAATTTCATGCCAAATTTTGAAATTCTTAAAGAAAGAAATAAAATTCATCTTCTTCAAGAAAGTTGTATATATGTGTCTCTATTTTAATCTAAATTAATAATCAATCCATTTAGATATCTACAAGTCAAGATATACTCAAAATACCAAAGCATGTTCAGTGAAAATTCTCCAGTTCATAACATTCCATCAAATTTGCTCACTTTCATCCTAATTCCATTAATCAAATCTTTCTCAAATGAATTGAGATGGCTCTAAATTTTTATGGAGAGGAAGAAAACTGTATTAGGAATCTATTGGTTTAAGTTTCAAGTCATTTGGATATTGCATGACAAAGTTATATCTAAAAGACTTAAACTTGTTCAGTAAAAATACTCTAGTTCATAAAATTAACAAAACACAAGTTTTCTTCCTCTTTACCGTAAACTACAGATTTCTTCACTCTTCTTCCTTCCTTGTTGTCCAGATTTCACACTCCTAACTTATTCAACTAACATATAAATCATCTTTTCGTCTTCTCCTTTAGTTCAACATAACACAATGAATCAAAAATCCAAGATTCGTCATAAACATCAAAAATCCAAAACTACACATTCACTTTCTGTCTCAGCTATTTTTTTCTGCACTATATAGATTTACATTCCCTCTCATTTCATCCTAGACTTTCCATTTTAATGCTTTTCCCACATCATGGTATCACCATAAACTTTTCCCACATTTACAAATTCAATTCCTCATCTAAGTCATTTAGCACATTCATTCACCAACCTTCTCATGCATGCATTCATTTACACCGTACGAAAACATTAAAAAAAATCCACTTACTTGATGCAACAAAGCTTTTGGTAGTGTGAGTGAATCGAGTGTACAGAGTACAGCTAGTGTTTCAATGTTGGTAAAATAGAAGAAAATTTTTCAACAATGCTTTCGGTGAAGAGACAAACAACAGAGGAATGAGCTGCATTGAATCCATACACTACGTCGCTATATTGCATGCACTACATGTGTCACTGTTCCATACTGCCACATGTCACAATTTTACTGGCCATATTTTCTAGTCCAAATTACCCCCAACTTTTTAGAAATTTCATAAAATTCACCAAAAATTCTGAGATAATAGTAATAGTCTTCAACTAATTTTTCAACATAAATAATTCACATTTCACATTTTAATCACACTTACCAATCAATTATACCCAGAAAATGTCAATGAACGTATTTACAATTATTTTAATGTATCAAAAATAGATATTCACATGTTTGTGAATATACAATGATGCATGAGCATGAAATGCACTTCTAATTTCTCACAGTACACTCAATTTACTATTTTGGGGTCTAGCCACGAACATGGGATGTTACACGTACCATATCCCAGCAGCCTCAAATTTTAATTTCCCATTGGCTTCATAAACTTTAGTATAAATCGAAACTTAAAATAAAAGAAATAAAAGAAAGCAATTGAAGATCTATATAATTATAACGAATGAAAATGGAGTTAGTATAGTAGTTGATTGTTCCGCTATATGATTTACTGTTGAATTGTCTACAAAGATAACACCTCTCTTTGGCTTTTGTTTTTGAAGTCCTTTAAGAACTTCTTTTGACTTGGATGTTAGAAATAAATTCTCTAAATGTTGTTGTTGCAGTTTTTTTCCCATTTCTGTTTCATTTCTAGCAACAAGTGTTATTTCTTACTATCAATATATTTCTTCTCATGCCTTAAGCTTGTCAAAAGCTTCCATACATTCTTTCCCAAATTTAAATATAACATCTTTTTTAAGTAGCTTTGAAAATGGTATAGAAATAATTAAAAGTCTTTAATAATCCTACAATAAAATCCTACATGTCTAAGAAAAGATCAAACTTTCCTAGCTAATATTTGTAGTGTAAGGTAAGTTCACAATTAAATCCACTTTTACTTTATCAATTTCTATGCCTCCAGATGAAATCACATTTCCTAAAACTATGCCTTGATCAACCATAAAATGACATTTTTTATAATCCAATATCGAATTTGTTTCAATACATATTTTGAGAACCTTGGATAAATGATTTAAGCCATTATTGAATGAACCTCTGTAAATAATGAAATCATTTGTGAATACTTTAATGCAATTCTTAATATGTTCATCATACACCTTGAAAATGCACTTAGAGCGTTGAAAAATCCAAAGGTCATTTGCCTAAAAGCATACGTTCCAAAAAGGTATAGAAAGTTAGTCTTTTCTTTATCTTCTAGAGAAATTGCTATCTAGTACTACCCTAAAAAACTATCTATGAAGTACATCATTTACTAGCAAGTCTTTCTAACATTTCATCTACAAAAGGTAATGAGAAATGGTTGTTTCTAGTAGATAATTTAAGCTTTGTAAAATATATGTACATTTACCACCTATTTTGCACCCTCATTAGCACTAACTCATCTTTTTGGTTTCTTATTAATGTCACCTTAGTTTTCTTTAGCACAACATAAATTAGGCCCATCTATTCACTTAAGATCAGATAGATTATACATGCATCTAAAAGTTTTATAATTGCTTTCATCATCACATATTTCAACATGGGATTAAGTATCCTTTATGGTTCTCTTGTTAGCTTAGTATATTCTTCTAAAAGAATCATATGCATGTAAATTGCTAAATTTATGTCTTTTATATCAGTTAAGGTCCAACCAATTGTGATTTTGTACTCTTTTAGAAGTTCTACTAGCCTTTCTTCTTACTCTTTAATTAACCTTTTAAAAAGATTGTAGTTAATGACTTTCACTCACAAACATAGACATATTTTCGGTGATCAAATAAGGCTTTCAATTCTATCTTTGGAGCTTACAAAATAGAAGGAAACTTTTTCTTGTTAATTATTGTAATTTCAACATTTAAGGTTTTTGAATCTATTAGCATCAGTGATAATGATTCTATAACTTCATTCAGTGATAATGATTCTATAACTTCACAAGTTTCATCAACTTGCTCAATCACTTCTAATTTTGCATTAAATTCGACTCATTACCAGCACAATTGAATCCATAATATCTATATGATAAATAAAGTGAAAATCATAAAGATACTTCATTGCTTTTAAAATATCAAATTTCACTATCTTTTTTATTAAACTCAACGGAAAATGTACCCTCATCCCATCAATTTTTGTTTGAGTCCTCTTTATAAATGAACTTTCCAACAATACTGAAGCTGAATGTTCTACACTACCTCCATCCATTTTCAAGATATAGAAATATTAAACCATTATAGTGAAATAAAACATCCTTTACGAAACTAATAGAACACATATAAGAACAATCAATTAGCTAAATAATGACATTAGTTTCTTATAAAGTTTCTACATTTAAAAGTTGGTAAATTGAGTAAGGCATGACATTTAGAGATGTACCTAAGTCTAGCAAGGCATGCTCAATTATTTTATAACTAATGACACAAGGAAATGTAAACATAAATAGATCTTTGCACTTTTCTAGTAATTTGTCATTTATAATAGCTGATACATTCTTATCAAAAATTATTTTCTCCTTGTCCTTCAGGTTCATTTTATTTGTGCATAGTTCTTTCAATAAATTTTCATATTTTGGGATTTTCTTGATGGCTTCTAGAAGTGGTATATTAATTTTTTCCTTTTGATGGTCTCTACGATCTCTCTCTTATATTCCTCTTCTTTTGATAATATTTGTTCCATGTTTGTTTGGTGAATTGTCTTATCCCAAATATTTTCATGCCAGAGCAAAAAACATGGAATTTTTTCAAGCGTGTATGTAGATTTTCATATACAAAACTACAAACAATAGGAAGTAAGTGGATCACACCAAATTTCAATTCAAAATCTACCTTAACATCTAGAAATCTTATGCATAAAGGTCGCTAATTCAAATTTGGTGCAACTAACTCCCTCAATACTCTAGTGTTAGGATTTGTCATCTTTTCTTCACCTTCTTGCAAATTAAAATATTCACAAATTGTTCAGTATATCTCAACTTTCATCTTTGAAGGTGAATAACTTTTTTCTTGCTTAGTCTCATTCCTTAAACGATGCGTTATCTTCTCAATCTTTGGATTTTATTGTAACTAGTCTGAGAAAAATGAGTCATACAAGACAAACGATTAGTAATAAATTATGAAATAAAGGAAAGAAACTAATAAATTAAAATAATTCCTAGGTAAAAGCACCAAAATTTTGAAGAAGTTCTCAATGCCTTCAAAATTAATCTTTTATTCACTAAACTTTTGTAGTAGTCATGAAATGAGGTTGAATCTCAAAAGAACTAAAAACTAGTTTCTTAATTTCAATTGATAAAATAGAATGGGGGTTCTGATTAATTAACTAAAATTAATAAATAAATCAACTAAGTATAAATATTTAACTCTGATTTAAGAAAAGTATCTCATCCAACTGTAACTTTAATTATTGGTCTAAAAAGAATAAATTTTCATAACCCAAGTAGTTAGTCTTAAACATATTATGATTGTCATAATAAGTCTCAATTTTCCTAAATTAATTGATTGAAATCTAGCATTCAAATCAAATTGATTGAAATCTAGCATTCAAATCAAAACTTACTATTAATTGATTAGCTATGGTAGCATTCCATCTCAATTAAATGATAGCAATAATTTACTTTTATTATTTATGATAAGTTAAATATGCAACTATATAAATAACCTACTTGCTACTTATATTAATCAATCATGACAATTATGGATCACTAACCTCACAATAGTAATAAAATAATCAACTTCGAATTAATTTGTCAAATTAATCAATATTAGTTATCCTAGAAATATAAGAAAAAGAAACAACTAAGTATCATAAGTAAATTGCCCCCAACTCTTCAATCATTTGATAAACAAAGTCATTATTTGATAAATGAAGAAATATGTGAATTAAAATAAACTCTAGGTTTAGAACAAAACCTCCTAAGGTCACAACTAGAGTTTTGATTCCCTTTTAATCAAAAAATTCAAAATTAACCACTCACAAGAAAGAAGAAGAGAAAACAAAAAAAAGACAAAAAGGAATAATTAAGAGTGTGGGTAATGGTTTTTCTTTTCTTCTCCTACACAAAAACTAACTTCTTTCAATATTCCTGAGAAAATATTTTTAAAAAATCAAAATCTCTACATAATAGGGCTAGGAATAAATCTTCTAATTGAACTAAACTTCTTAAAATGAATCTAAATCTAAGTGTGATCTTGCCTTATCCATTGCAGCAATCTGTCATCTTTGACTTTTTCTTCCAAAATTTGTGACTTTCAAAAATAATGCTCCATTTAGATATTTCAAACCAAATTTGGTTTAATTTCCATTTATCATCTCCTAAAATTAAATAAATATTAATTTTATCAATTAAGGACCAAAAATTAACCCAAAGTTAACGTGATCAATCCAATTAATATAACATAATTACATCTTATAAAGTATACAACTAAAAAACTTCTCTCTTGCTCACACTAATAAACAAAGGATCAATATATGTTGTGTAATTAAATATGCGTCATCTAGCCTCCTAAAGCACTTAGAAACTCTCTGGTATGCCCAACTTTACTCTCATAACTTATATTTGATCTATTTATACTTAAAATTATCTAAAATAGTTGTTAAAAAGAGAAGTTAGTCACCACAATGGTACTGATAGTTGCATTAATTAATAATTCTACCTGCTAGTTAACCATTTTAGTATATTGGTTAACTAATATGGTGACAAATTAACAGTATATGTTTCTAAAAGACACTAGTCTTTCATTCTATCCAACCTAATATTGATTGTCTAAATTACCAAATTGGTGTACCAAACTTCCTTAAATAAAAAATTCAAAACTTTTCAAGTGCTTTCAAAGATCAAAACACATATCTTTAACAAAAACGTAATTTATAACTATTTTAAAATTTTCAAAAGTTCATTCCCAGGTCAACATTTTTTTATAAAGTAAGACAAAATTTTCTTTATCATGGAATTATTTATGCATTATATCACACATTAAATGGTCATGCAATAATAAGGTTACAAGGCGAATTACAATGATTTACTTAAAATTTTGATGTCCTTGATTTCTCCTTATTCTTGGTTATTCACTTAAACTACATATGTGCTTCATTTTGCTCATTTTCTCCTCTATTAATCGTTTAATATATTTAATTAACTTTTTTGCTCGGTTTGCCTTTCTATTGAACTTCATCATTCATATATTGCTTTATTTTATTATGATAGTGAAGTGAATCACACGTTAATATATTGAACAATAATATGATCAAGATACACAAGAAGGGGGGGTTGAATTGTGATAA
>JANKYF010000002.1:37930227-37942986 GCA_029829435.1 Erythroxylum hondense | reverse complement strand
CTTCATTGTAAAATTTTATTATTTTAGAATATATGCATGATTTTTAGTTTGAATTATCCATAATATCACTATAGCATAATTCATAAATTATAAAAGGGGAGTATAATTGGTTTTTTACCTATTAATTTTTGGTTGATCATTAAAAAAGCTCATCTTATGGAGCTTTTAAAAATCGGTTTATTGGGGTTAAATAAGCTAACTAATAAGTTATTCACCAAACACATCAATAATTTTTTAAGATGGTCACAAAGTTAACTTTTAGTCAACAAGCTAAAAAACAGATCCATTATTTATGCCTAATTATCTTAAGGTTTCATTTATTCTTGTCATGTTATTAAGAATTGCACGAGTATAATTAAGAATAGATAAGAGTTATAATTCAATGTGCAGGTTAGCTAATGTAGAGGCTTAGTTTAGAAATCATTTATTTTTTAAACTACTCCGTAGACGAAAATTCAGGCTCCTAAGAAATCACCACTGTTAAAATAATGATTGGAGAAATATAGTGCCGTAGACTTTGCAGCCACACTAATTGATTAAAAGTGATCACAAATAATTTAATATTGAATACAGTTGTAGTGTGTATGGAATATGAAGAAAAAAGAGTGCCAAATTCTTCAAGAACTCAAACCTTGATCTGCGGACCTTTTGCCATATTAAGGAAATGCTTATGGCTAATCAGGGACAAACTAGAAGCGCAGAGGGGCTAGCCTTGGACTGGAACTTAACATAACATCCACAGAGGATTCACAGTATGTTGACATGATAAGTTGAGCAGAAGCAAGAATAGACACTATTAAGCCGGAGGGGCAGATAAGCAACAAGGTGCAAGGTTCGAATCTTACGGTTTGCAGTATGGGAGCAACATTCTTGAGCCCCTAGTAGATTTTGAAGGTGGACTCTTTGTAAATCTGTGGGTTGTTCACCTCCTCCTTAGCGGGCCGCTGAGTACTTGATTTACATCCTCCCAGTTGCTTCGTCAGGTCAGGGTGTGGGGGGCCCTTTGAGTTGGGATTCAACCTTTTACAACAATAATAAACACTACTAAGCTGACTAAAACATCTCAACAGCTAGGCAAAGAATACGAATTCTATGTTGTCCATCACTCGAGCATGTTGCTCCTAATCTTTAATCTATGTTTTCCTTAAATTCACAAAAGAAAAGCCACCTGAAAAACCTGTTCTACCGATGAATTTGATGACTCCATCTACGAACAAACAATGCAAGGCTCAAATTCAACCTGAAGAAAGATTCCTATACCTGCTAATTAATAGTGGTTCCCCAGTCAGCCAACATGATAAAGAAAAATTACTGACATTTTTTCATCCCATTACAAGAAAAAATGTCTTATTATGTTAATAAATGAATTATACTTAAAATTTGTACACTTAATGCAATAAATTGATCACCCAAAACGAAAGGAGTGACCTAAAAATATTCAAAATCTATGTAAGAAGAATGGTTAGCTTGTGGGCTACCAGAACCATTGTTTTTATCCCCTCCGACATCAGCCACCTTGTTCTCTGATGGTGGCGCCTCTTTGCTAGCAAACTGAGAAAAGTCTACAGGTTCAGGAATATGGGGAGGCACTGCACTTCTGACTAAAGCCCAGTTCACTCCTTCAAAAAATGGATGTTGTTTTATTTCTGTAGCACCTCTTTTGTAGGCAATACGTTTCTGTGGTTCTTTCACAAGCAGACCTCTAATGAGGTCACGAGCCACAAAGCTGACTTGTGGGGTGTCCGGAAATCTCAGCGGCTGCCCAACAACATTGAACAACGTTGCCCTGTTTCCTGAACCTTTGAAGGGTGTTGTCCCGTGCAGCAACTCGTACAAGAATATCCCAAATGTCCACCAGTCCACCGCGCTCCCATGACCCTCACCTCGTATGATCTCTGGGGCCAAGTACTCGTGCGTACCGACAAACGACATGGATCTCACATTTGTTGGCTCTGCCATTAATTCTGGGAGAGGACCACCTCCCACCAACGTCCCAAAGTCTGATTTTGATTTGCGACTCTTTTTACTTGGCAAAATTCGTGGGAAGAATGTTGATGGTTGCATACAACCATGGACTGCATATTCATCATCCAAAATCCCCGCACCTCCACCATTGTTGCCTTCACGTATAGACGATGACTTCACCAGAGTTGGGCTTACGGAGCAACGGAGGGACAAATCAAAATCTGAGAGCATGATATGCCCCTCATCCCTCACCAGAACATTCTCTGGCTTCAGATCCCTGTAAACTATGCCCAACATGTGCAGATATTCAAGTGCCAACAGCACTTCAGATGCAAAAAACCTGTTGCCAACAACTAGCAGCATAAGATACACACACACTGTGTGTCACAGCAAAAAACCTGTTAGGCACAGTGTGCAAGTGTACACACTAAAATCTCGATTAACTTCTGCGTATAAAAATGTAGATTCCTAAAGGAAATTTCTACACATAAAAATCTTACTAAGCACACAATCCAGTCTCAAATTCTGTGACATTAAAGTCAAATCGCGTAACTAGTCTGTCAATATGATATTTTATTGTGCCTGGTAGTTTCCTGAATCTCGACACTAAATGACGAAAAACCTTGTTTTATTAAATGATGAATCTGAAAGAGGTTTAGGCCACATATACCTTGCTGCTTCCTCGGTAAAATATTTGTTTGGTTGTCTCTGCCGGAGAGAATGGAGGTTGCCTCCACTGCAAAAGTCCATCACCAAGCAATAGAACTTATCGGTCTCAAAATAGGAATACAGAGTTGGCAAGAATGGATGATCAAGAAGTCCAAGAATCTCCCTTTCTGTCTGTGCTCTCAAAAGCTTGTTTCTGCTAGCTAGAGAGGCTTTGTCCATGACTTTCATGGCAAAGTAGGTGTTAGTTCCCCTTAGTTCAACAAGATAGACACTCCCAATATCTCCATATCCAAGTCGTTTTAGCAGCCTAAAGTTGCTTAGACCGATCCCACCTTTGGCATTAATCATATTGATGGCATCCCATCTAATGTCACCACCTGTGTGTGGTCTGAGGTGAGCACTTGTGCTCTCTAGGCTGTTGCTACGATTGCCAAGGTTGTTATTGTTGATATTGGAACTAAATGTCTTGGAATCATTCGCATTTGTGTTGGCCGATGGGTTTGGTCGTTGAGGATTTGATGGGGCTCTCGTGTTATTAGAAACATGCTTGACCAGTGGATCCATCTTTTTGGGATCAAAGACGGGATTAGTAATCACATTATCTGAAACCTTGGAGAAAGCGGGTTCTGCTGATGAACTGAAACCATCTGTCTTCCTGGGATATTGACTAGAAGAAAATTGTTTACTCGTGTTTCTGGATTCACATTCTGCTTCTTCTGCTGTAATATAGCTCATCTGGTGAAAGACAAGAACAAGAAATTACAAGGATTGATTTGAACGTTAACAATAAAGCAAGCGAGGCTGGAAACCGGAATTAGTGTATAAGCCTAAGTTGAGAAGCATCTGTTAACATATTCGTAATCCATAACCAATGGAACAGAAAGATCCATTCTTTTCCAAGACAGAGACAAATAATTAAGACAAGTTAACTGAGTTGGAGTACAGACCGTGTGAGAGACCGGCCTCTTGAAGTGATTGGATGATATCGACGAAGCAATTAGGATACCCTCGCAATAGGAATTCCTAGAACAGTACCAACCACAATATTTACATCGGAATCTACTACTAGTTGGTGCACAAAACAAATAAGTCTACGACGGGCAATATTATAAAGATGAAACAATGCTCGCAAATTATAGTTGACACAGCGGAGATGAAACTGATAGAAATCTCCATTCCATTCCAGAAGTTGACGTAAACTGTGATGTAGAAAACGAAATAGTATGATTATCTAAAAAACCAGTGGCTTGTTTTTAGTCATCATGTGTGTGTGGTATGCACGTAGGCCTGAGAACACTTAGGATTTGCGAATAATCCATTGACCATATTGTACATATCAATCAGATAGAGATTCTGAACTACAAAATATTTTAGTTTTTGTTCCAATGTTCTTTATTTTCTACTACCTACTTTTGACATGGAGGATGAAGAAATGTAAGCATATTTCTGTTCATTTTTAAACGAGAATAAAACCAAACAAATGAGGAAAGCAACACCACAAAAACGTAATGGTCATCAACATACTTGAGAGAAGGCAGAGCGACCCAGAGTAATATTAAAGCTGCATGAACAAAAGAAACATGGTGGTGATGTTGGAGACTTCTTAAAATGGAGAAGAAAATTATAAACAAAGATTAAAAGTCTGAGTGTGAATTTTGTGACAGAGAAAGGTGTTAATGGAAGTTAAAACAAAGGAGATTAGGGAGAAAGGGAGTTAGAGATTGATTGGACAATGTGCAATCACCAACAGCTGTAGTGGATTTGTTGTGGACTTGGTTATTTTCTAAGATTGAGAGGAACTTGTGGAAACAAATCCAAGTTCCAGTTATAAATATAACTATTAACAACCACAAGAACACCAGTGTTTTATGTATTCGTAGAGTTTGACATATATGTTCCTAGTTCTAAATTGGCCGAGAACGATTACAATTAATTAGTGTACACTATAATTCCTCCAACATTGAAAGAGAGATAAAGAGGCAGAGGAAATGGTCTTAGCTATGAAAAAGGGGTGGATGGCCGTCATATCCTCTTTGTTATTAGTTTTTAATAGCTTGTGGCCGCCAGTCTCTCTCTTTTTTCTTTTCATATCCTTTGTTTTATTAGCCTTTGAAATGACATGAATTAGCGAAATTCGTGACAAGATCTTCTGTCCAATATTATTCTGTCTTATTCTGTCTCATGAAATCTTAGTTATTTATTTTACAGGACTCACGTGAGACCTACATAAGACCTACATAAATAAATTGCTAAGATTTATTGAACACAATAAAATACCATAATATTACCTATGAATTCCTTTTAAAGACAAACAAATTAAGAGCCTAAGGAGTTTTTTCTTTTTTCAAGGGCTAAAAAACAGGGATAGTTTATTCATTACTTTTTGCGCTCCGAAGGCCTTCGGAATCTAAATATTATAACAAAGAACATTAATTTCTTCGTCTTAACCCAACTCATCTTCGAAATGTACTTTGGTACAATATTGGAAAGCATATAGTTTCTCTGATTATTTAGTTATTCAAACTGCTATCCTAACTTAGCATATGTGTTCTTTTCAGTACGATTCTTTCATTTCACAAGCTATGAAATTCATATAGGTTCAGTTATCCATAAAGCAATTATGTGGAATTATGAAAGAAATTTAAATAATCTCCATCCCACTTATATAATCTCTGTTAGTCATCATCAAGGCTCGTTTAAAGTCTCACTAAGAAGAGAAGTTTGAAAAAGTCCGATATTATGCAACATTATCTTTATCTAATAAAGAGGTTGTTTATAATAATCCGACTTGCATTTGTTGATATAATCTCTATTAGTATGATATTAAAATTCTAAAATATTTCATCATTAGATTCATCATAATGTAATATTTTGTTTTACTTTGCCCCTCGAAATTAAAAAATTATCATATACACTTTATACTTATTAATGATTTTAAAAAATTTCTTAACTTTGTTATTATTATGTATTTTTAGTAAAAGGTACAAAATAAAATGTTATTTTACTTGCTTAACACATGTGATCATATAAGAAAGATCAATTTCTTAAACAAAGCGAAATAGCTCTTTGCATGGCATCTTTTCATATTAAACAAAATCGCTCAATTACTTTGTCCAAACATAAAACAAATATAGGTAGATAATTATTTCTTTTTATTTAAATAGGTTACTTGAAATGCAAGCAAGATGTCCATCCACGAACTGTTAGTCAAGAACTCTATGAGTTAAATGTAAGTGAATATTCGGTAATCTTAAAATGATAAAAATAAACCTATCCTTCACAAAAACATTTTCAATAGAATGGATTACTCTTTAGATTAAAACAGGCATTTAGTATTTATCAAAGATTTATGAATAATAGCTTAAAGGGTTTAGAAGATTTTACTTTAGTTTATATAGGCCATTATTATATTTTCAAATACCGATAAAGAAAATTATTTGAAAAAGTCAAACTTGTCTTTCAAAGGTGTCAAGAAAAATGATTAATTCTAAAGTACAAAGTTAAAATAGCACAATAAAATATTGAATATTTAGATATAAAATTTTATAATAGATTTTTAAAATTACAACCCAATATTCTTACCAAAATACAACAATTTCTCCATATTTTAAAAATAAAACTCATGCACAACAATTTTTAGAAATACTTAATTGTATATCAAATCAAGGCTTCTTAAAAAATCTTGCTAAGGAAAGAAAACGGTTACAACTCAAATCTAATACAAAACATCAGTAGAATTGGACTACTGATGATACAAATACGGTATATATACTAAAAACTCTGCGTAAGGATTTACCTGTCCTATATAATTATTTACCAAAGGATACACTCCTGATATAAATTAATGCCATTATAGATACATGGGCAGTATGTCTGTTGGCATGACCACCCAATCAAAAACAATATTTATTATGCAAGTATATCAATGGAACATTCAGTTCTCCTGAAAGCAATTATCCAATCCATGAAAGGAAACGTTAGTCTGTCTTAAAATTATGAGAAAATGACATATTGATTTATTGCCAATTAAATTTACTATTTAGACAAATTCAAAATATCTATGTTGATTGACTAAATATAATATTAAAACTAATTATAATCAAGAAAGATTAATCCGGTAGCAATCAGAACTAAATCAATATAATTTTTACATTCATTATATAAAATCTTCTAAAAACAGTCTTGTAAATATCTTTACCAAAGAATGATTGATCTACAGCAACAAGTGAGAAAGTTACTAAAGAGATCAATCAACTAAGGAGTACCGTTACTTTACTCCAAAAGCAAGTTCTCCACAATAAACATCTCATACAGCCGCTATCCCTAATGTTACGGGGAAAACTTGATCTAATATATTTAAATTGTTAAATTGGTTTTCGTTCAACGGTGAATAAAATATATCGAAATAAAAATATTATATTTACACATATTAAGTTATAACTATATATCTAACATTCACAATGTTATAAAAGAGTTGAACTCAAAAAGATATTATATATGAAATAGTGAATATGGAACTTGTAGATCATTGGAAATATAATGTCAAATTAAAAATAAATTTAACTTTTATAAAAATATATTAATTTGCTCTTGATATCTTATTTATTTATAGGATTTGTTTTAATTTAGTTATTCGTTACTTATTTCTTATGCTGTCTAAATTATTAAAAAAATTATTTTTGCATAAAGAATGCAGCCACGAACTTAAAATTTTATTTAGGTGGACTTGTATGGTACTTTGAATATCTATTTATGTATTCTACTGACTTCTCTACATATAGTTACAAGCTAATTATAAAAGTAGTACCTAATCCTAGTCTTATTTAGCGACAAGACATCGGAGTAAATACTGTATTATTGAGCCGGGATTAGTCTGAGAGTGGATGACTTAAAAGTACCTTCCTATAGTTAGGATCTTCCGGTGTCCTAGGAAAAAAAAAAAGTAACCTTCGAACTAATGTAATATTATAATGAAAGTGGACAACTGAAGACCTATCTATTAAAATTTGTTATGGTTGCAAATTATACTTGGTTGTGGTTGTGAATATTTTATAAGATGGAGAAATGAACACATGTATGCTAGTGGCATAATAGCTCGTCATGTTTCTATTATTTTCTTCCAGGAGTCTCTCTTCTTCTCCAATAATACACCTGGCCCATTCACTCTCTGACTTCTTTGATATGTCCAAAGTTAAAGGGTACAGCTAGTTTTCTAACACGTTTCTCCTATAAATGCCTGGTGATTATTGCATGTAAAGACATTATCAATACGTACGCTGTTGGCTTTCACGTTCAAATTAATAAAAGGAAGGCTCTAATCTTTTCTGATCTCATATTTTAATACTTATTATTATAACTTATACGTACAGAAAAGAAAAATATAAGTTGCTTGCCCTATAATTGTTGCCAATCTTATAAATAATTAGATACCCTTTTGCAGAGGCAGAGAATGTAGGATGTGTATGGTCTCTTCATCTTTCATTTTCTCATAATGATAGAATAGTTAGGCGTTGTAATTTAAAGCTTTACCCCATCACTTTCTTTCTCTTCAGCTCTCTTTGTTGAATAGTGTCCAATCTAATCTCTTTATATCCTTCAGGTTGTGTTCAATTTTAGAGCAACATAACGCACTTTTCGCATACCCAGAAAAGAAAAGAAAAAGATTTATCTACTTATCCCCACTTTTTTTTTTTTCCCTTTTCCTTTCTTTTTCTTTGGTTTTTCTCAAGAAGAAGAAGAAAGAGCGAAGTCTGGTTACATACATATTACTTTCTTCTGGACTGCAACACACAAGTATCTTTCTTTCCCTTTTTTCTCCTATATATCTCTTGTTTGCAAGTTTCCATTGCTTTTATCCTCTTCCTTGTCTTTTTTACTTCTCTGGTTCAAACTCTGTATTTTCCGCAGCTGAATCCATTTGCTCCGCTTAAATTTTGTTGTTCTTCCTGTTTTATGTAAGTCCTTTGAGTTTGTCTTTTTCTTTTCTTCCTTTTTAAGTCTTTGTTTTCGTTGGTTGTCGGAGTATATGGTCTTCATTTTCCTTTGTTCCTGTCTTAGCGGATTATTCTTTATACTAGTATTGATATCTGTTTATCATTTTTCTGGCCTCAACATTAGCAAGTTCCAATTTCGGAATATTTTAAAACCCAATTTTAAGGTCATACACAGCTGTGCTTCGGTGTTTCTCGTTTTGATTTTAATTTATAATCCTCCAGTAACTCATTTGAATTTTATGATCATTATTGTATCAGCTCTTGAAGCCATGGTGAAGAATCCTAAAGTTGATCCTGCTCAAAAACCCACTCCTTCACATCTGGTAATTATCATCACTTACCTATCAACATTATTCAAAGTTCTCTTTTTTGGTGGTGATATGTCAACTTTATTTAGTGTTTTTGTGTTTCTTTAAATATTTGTTAGGTTCCTTCAAAGGAGGGGAGTCCAGGAGATTGTGTCCTATCTACTGGAGATGCAACGGTTAGTGTTCAAGAAATGGATGTGAATAAAGAGGCTTTGACAACTTATGAAACTTTGCCTACTGCTAGCTACTATGGCTGTTACTATCCAGGTTTCCATTTAACAACATGCTAACTTCAATCTGCTGTTACGTCTATTCATTCCTATTCGTTATACATATGTATGCGTTTTGGCTTCTTACATCAGCCCTTTGAAGGTTATGGAGGCACTTTTGGAAGCCTGGATGACCAGGGATACTATGTGACTGCTGAGGGAACAGACCCTCATTATCCAGTAAATGTTCTTTCCTTATCTATGTACTGCTGATTATTTTTATTTCATTCTTTTATTCTTTCTTGTGCATAATCCATGTATTTGGAGTTCACAGTGCATTAAATTGAGCCATAATGCCCACTTTTTTGCAATCACTTCAGGTCCTGTTTATTTGCACTGCTAGTTTGCAAAACCTGATTTTTGATTACCAAATGAGTCTATAATGTTCAAGACTTGTCTTCTAATAATCTGTAACCATTAATCTGTACTTTACACTTATTTTTCACGTAGGTTATGCAAGCAGATAATGGGTCATTGGTCTACTTGATGCCCGGAATAGATCCAGGTTACAGTTCTTACAGCACTTACTTACCTGTCAGTATGATTGGGTTTGGTGGGCAGTATTTTGGGGAACAGTTATATTCACCTGGTCCAATATTCCAGTCATCAATTGCTTATCCTGGATACCTGCCAACTCCTTTCCTATATGGGGAGTCTAGCCCATCGCCGTCCTTGCGGGATCCCTCTGTTTTTGTTGGCCATGGAACATATGGCGATGGAACACCTGATTCAAAATTGAACACGACTAATCAGACTCACCATCCCCCTTCAAAAGATACGCTGACTTCTGAATTAAGCAGTTGTTTAGAAACTAAAAGCTCCCTGCAGAAAATGGACGCCTTGTCTAGTCCTGACGCGAACACTCAAATAAAACCAGCAAGCAAGGTAAACTTGGTTGTGTGTATAATTTGTTATTTGATTTTCTAATGAGCTTTTCTAGATAATTTTGAAATATCTTGTGGAACATTTTTCTCATTGCAGTCAGATCAACCGGGCATAGGGTATTTCCCATTTGCAAAACTTTTGTCACATGGCCAAGGGAAGGGTGGAATGCTCTATGTCAATGGCCCCGCCAAAGTAAACACTAGGAATTGGGGCAGCACAGAGAAACCAAAAGCTAGAATCAATATCCCTAGCATCAGAGATTATGGTTTGTCAAATGAGCAGAATCATGGTGATAGGAAGACTAATGCAAATGTTTCTTTGACATTTGGAGGTAATGCTGCTGGATCTTTGGCTCCTGATTGGAATGGAAACAGTAACAGCGTAACTTCTGTTATTACAAGGGATCAATATAACCTTCCAGACCTTTCAACCAAATACGATCATGGATTTTTCTTTGTTATCAAATCTTACAGTGAGGATGATGTTCATAAGAGCATCAAGTACAATGTGTGGGCTAGTACTCCCAATGGAAATAAGAGACTGGATTGTGCATATCAGGAGGCTCAAGAGAAAATGGCAGTGAAAGGGAGCAAATGTCCCGTGTTTCTTTTCTTTTCGGTATGTTTCTGGTTTCATGCTAACTTTTTGCCTGAATTTGGCATGTCACGTACTCATCCATTCTGTTTTATTCAGGGGTTACTGACTAAAGCATTCATTTTTCTGAGCGCTCCAGGTAAATGCTAGTGGCCAGTTCTGTGGGGTAGCTGAGATGATTGGCCGGGTTGATTTTGATAAAAACATGGATTTCTGGCAACAGGAAAAGTGGAATGGTTATTTCCCAGTAAAATGGCATATTATAAAAGATGTTCCAAACCCCCATTTGCGACATATTATACTGGAGAACAATGAAAACAAGCCCGTCACTAATAGCAGAGACACACAGGAGGTATGCTTTATTTTCCGTTGTTTTATTGTGGGTAAAGTTTGGTTTCTAGTTTTGTCCTTAGGCTCCTCAACATGGTACCGCGTTTGTGATATTCCTTTTCCAGATCAGATTCTCACAAGGAATAGAAATCCTGAACATATTCAAAAACTATGTTTCAAAGACATCTATATTGGATGATTTCGATTTCTATGAGAGCCGCCAGAAGGTGATGCAAGAGAAAAGATTCAGGTCATTGATGTTGCATGAACAGGTACAGGCTTGATACATCCTTGTGATTTCTACTGAGCTGAGACAACGCTTTTCCTGTTCTTATTTTGTGTATACTGATTATTTTTCCATTGCAATCCGTTGGGTTTGTGTATCTGAGAGTGGACCACACTCGCATAATGGAGTGGGGGAATCATATTCTGTCAGAATCAAGCATACATAATCAGTTAGGATTAAGAGGGTGATATGCTTTGTCATTGGATCCTGAAATTGATGCCTCTTGTCTTTCCACACAAAAATAACAAATAAAGTTGGTGGGGAGTGGTTTCTTAAATGCTATTATTTGGTCCTATCCTCTTTGCTTATTGGTAATTAAGAAAGTGAATTCGTGCCAAAAAAGTAAGTTAGGTATAAGATTATAAATTGATTTATTAAGCGAAAGAACGATGATGTAGTAATCCAGAAATTGTGTAATCTAATAGATAAATAAATCTTAGGTATAATTTTTCACAGAGCCATAACCATGAACTAAGGCCTTCAGTCATTAGCTTTAGTGGGTATGGTTATCTCATCTTGTTATTGTTTTATTTTTCAGAACCTTGTTCTTGCCATTTATTTTGCAGGGAAGAGCAGCTGAGTTGAATGCTGGTTTGCAGTCTCTAGTCATATCAGCTGGTGAGGACATGGAAAGAAGTCCTCATCAAATCAGGCAAGCAAATGAATGAATGAATTAACATAACAAATATGTCTTCTTCTACTAAAAGCTGTTTGGCGATCGAAATATGTTTACATTTTCATTATATAAAAAAAGAACTCCCTTTCTTTGTGCAACTTGAAAAGATTTTAAAGCAAAAAATATAGAATCTGTACCACATAAGATGCTTAATACCTCCATATTCCATTAATTACACGGGCATAGGGAGTTGGCCTTCTTCAGGTTTTGTTTTTCTTTTTTCTATTTTTGTTTTGCCTTGCATTTCTAAACCAACCCTTTTCTGAAAAGCTACATCTCTATCGTGGGACTTGATCCTCTGTCCCATTTCTTATGTACCAACCCTGTCCCCCTTCAATCTCAACCTTCCAATTATGTGGGTCTCACATAAATGAAAGGTTGAGATTGAAGAGGACAAGGTTGGTACACAAAAAATGGGACAGAGGATCTCAAGTGCTCTATCGTAGCCTCACCTGTATTGTAAGGGCAAAAATATATTTAAACCTCTTAGTATTTTATTCCTCCATACATTATGCCCTTCTTTATTTAAAAAATGGACATATTGTTCCTTTTGACTACATGAGTTTAAAATTTAAAGAGACTTTTTTACCCTATAGTATAACGACCACTATATTTTTACCTGTTGCATTTTTTAGATAAAAATATCCCGTCTTTTGTTGATTAAAATACATTAAATATTTATATTTTTTTCTTTATTTCATTATGCCCTCTATTTAAAAAATAAAAATTATTTTAAGTATGAATTATATTCTGATTGTTGATAAATAAAAAAGAAAAAAAATTA